>JARLTB010000475.1:85000-358953 GCA_030141615.1 Unio pictorum
TATATATATATATATATATAAAACTGTATATAGCTTCGTATATATTGTGACGTCTTTAAAATATAACGCTGCTTTTAGCTTAATACATGTTTTGCCGTCTAATTTTTTTAAATTTTAAACTTATATAACATTGTATACAAATGAACTCCGAAAACATTGGTATAAAATTTCAACATGATTCTGAAGAAAATTTGTTTGATTCCTTATAGGAAATGGATATACCCTACCTTCAGAGTATAGATCAATTCAGACTATCCAGCAAACTATGTTACAATCTTAAACAACGGTTAAAGATATTAACTTGGAAAAATTCGATTCTTTTTCACAAGCGATTGACAAAATTAAATAAAAATTATATCACGAATATGAAACAAGAAGACTATCAATACTCGTGTAAGACAACTAAAAGGTTTTATCAGATCGTGTAAACAAAAACCGCTGTTAAAAAGTAGTAAAACGGAAAGTAGCAGCCTTGAACCAGAATAAATATAAAATATGTTCTGTCTCGAATTTGTCAAGAGTTTTTAAATACAATTTTGAAATGAAAAATCTGAAATATTATTGTAATTATAATTTTTCCTAAGAAAAAATCTGAATTCTTTAATCAATACCTCTCGTTTTTTTAAAAAAAAATACTGATTATAGTCAACTTATTAGCAAAACATAAATTGATCTGCACATCATCATTATTTTTGAATATTTGTTTCAAAATAAAATGAATCCTGCGGTTTTGGGGAATATATTTATCATCGATAGCAAATGTATATAAACATAAGCGAGCATAGATGATCTTATATGCATATAGTAGCGGAGATACTTCGTCAATATAAGCAGCAATTTTACCAAACCGTGTTTCGTTAGACAGGTAAGCATTCTCTTGACCTACAAATATATATCTCTTTGTTGCATCTGCGATTATAAAATCGATAGCAACATTATCTAGAATTAATCGTGCATAATGTCGCTTGAGGTCTTATGTACCGCCTTGAGCAAATTTACGAATTATTCTTCTACGGAGATCTTCTGAGTCACGTGGTCTGCTTCTTGTATGATATAATTGCTTTACTTATAATCATTGATACCAGTATTTAACAACCAATAATATATTGTAATAAAACTATTTTAGCCCAGTGTTTCTCAGAGAAATGTCTACCAACCAAATATAACAAATTGGTTGAAGACCCTTAGCAAACTCGAATGATACGATACGAACCAATCCGATTAGATCAAAATCGGGTAGTGGTCCATTTATCGATGCTCTGGTCATTTAGTGACGGGGTGACCACATCTTTTAAAATATCCAGAACATCCTCAGTAGCCTAGTTAAATTCTTGGATAATAACCGACCATGTCAATAGAAATAACATCTGTAGTGTTCCACAATCCACCGTGTCCATATTCACAGCATTTTAATTGTACGTCTTTAAGAAAAGAAAGTCAAATCGTGTTGGTTTGGACGAATTCTTTTCTCGTTCAAAGTGAGCTGCAACTGACGGAACTGTACAATAATTTGTAAGAAAATGCTCAATATTCTCTGTTGAAAATTTCTGCGCGAATTTTTGAATTCATCACGAATATATTCTCTACGATGTATTTCACCGTTAGGTCTTACAAATTGATCAAACTTTTTCTTGATACAAATACTTCCATCTGGTCTAATAAGTTCATCGTCATTTTCAGAACTCTGAAATAACTATAATGAATCAGGATCGTCAGAAATGTTCTGGGAATAAAATCTTACAGTTCTATGTCGTGGAAATATTGTAACTACGTTACTCCACGCGTGGGTATTATGATCAATGGTATTTATTGGAGCTCTTCCTTTCTTATAATGTTTCGAATCGTATAAAATCTCTCCTGTTATAGTTTTTACTATTATTGGAAATTTTGGTATCTTTTCTAATCCTGATCGATCATTAATTGTTGCTCCGGTATTTGTTTTACTAATTCAGCTTACTTCTTTATTTTTCTACTTCTTAGATCGGTTAACCCGTTCCACGTATTGCATTTGAGAAATGTTCGATTGCTCGTTCCGTCACATAATTTATCATAGAACGTATCATTGGTTACAGATTATCAACACTGGGTTTTTTCATTTATCGGATAAATTCAGTATAAATAAAACGGTGATTTTAAGATACGCTCTTTCATAATACGGTTTGTCAATACCAGTCAACATTCCTTTTTTGGAATTTTTACTCAGTGTGACAGTTGTTTCGTTAACATGGATAGGATCATATTTGTCACGAATAATTCAATTATTTGTTTCTGCTAGTACAATATAGTTTACTCTGAAAAAATTATTCCGATTATCGAGATGGGGAATGATATTTGCCGTTCATTTGTCGTTCATTGTAGCATCAACACCATCATGGCTTTTAAATGTTGACCATACGTGAAATGTACCATACTGGCTAACTTCTTTCTTCGGACCTATAAGTTTATTAATAATTCGGATCAATTAATTCGGATCAACCAGAGATTTTGTTAAAAGTCAGGAGATATTTTTGTAGATTAAATTTATATTTGCAAGGCTTGATTTTCGATAATCTCTCCAATTAATTAATTAAGTATTTAAATAAAAAATATTTATATATAATGACTCAGATAAATAATCCTAGCGGGTGGTTGATGATAAGATCTTCAACATCTTGTAATAAATCCTGTATAAATGAATTCGGTGGATATAATTTGCATAGTGTACGGCGAGAAATGTAAGGTACGAAACAAAGACAATGTTGTGTTGGAGTTAGAGGATCAACCCAATTGTGTTTGCAATGTGGCGGTAGAAGAGTAACAGAACTCATACGGTATTATGATTAAAGAAATACAGACAGTGACAAAGCTATAACAAGCTTAGAAGATTATTTGTCAAGATTCTCAAATTACAATTTAGGCGTATAATAATTTAAAAAATAATAACATTTTTATATAAAAAGCATTTGTAAAGCATCCCACGATCAAGAATTGTGAAGCATCTCGTGATGGTGTAATCATAAACTGTCAGTTGAAAAGGCCGGATGGTTTTATCAATAATCATGGATTTCTCAGATTTGGTGTTGGAAAGAAAAATATTATTGTCATCGTTTTATATACGAATGTTATTACGCAGTGATCGAAAAAAGTTTTGTGATCGGTCACATTGACACAGATCTTAATATCACTAAATAGGAACCGAGTGGGTTTTTAATTAAATGAATAACTCAAACACAATGTGCAAAAGATGGAAATTTATGAACTTAATTAGTAAAGAAAAACATATAATATATAAGTACAATGATTCTCATGCGCTCTCAACATACGATTGATCCAATCACACTATACAAATATATCAATCTGAAATAAAAACTCAAGAAACCTTATAGATTTTATACACGTTTCAAATAATAGTATGTACTATAAGATATTCACATAATTTCACTCATGAACTACGATTAAGATTCAAACAATCGCAAGGTATTCAAATATGTTTCAGATGTTCTGCACTGCATGTGAGATTCACAAAAATCTCATGGAATACAACTAAAGTTCAAAATAATCTCATGTAAATGAAAATGTACCCAACTGTAACGACAATTGGAACAAAGATATACTTCTTGACCTTTGTAAAGTCGCATGATTCATAAACTGATAAACCGCACAGTTTCACCAAGTCCTTGGATTGGCCCACTTGTAACGGCCGCTCACAGCCTTCATATATCCAGTACATGTAGTCATGTGTATATACACGTACAGACAGCATACATCACCCTTGTGTTAGCTACCTAAACAGTCGTGGCTCCACCACATTTACAGACACACGTACATACATATAGACAGCTCAAGAGAGCTCTACTCGTCAACTCTATTGTCAGCGAAACTCGTCAGCTACAGTAAAACCAAACTGACAATAATAATTGGTTCTAAAAGAAATCTCTAGATATATGCTAGTACATTAATCACTAACAGCAACTTGTAATTCACAGTTCACAACGTTTTGTATATCGCATTAGTATTGAGAGAGATATATGTTAGGGTAGAGTAATTAAGTAATATTATTCAATTTTTCTTTCGTTATTCAGTAAGAGAGAAAGATGATATCAGTTGCATATATGACAAGTTTGCAAATCGCTATATTTTCAGGATATTGTAAAGGAGATAATTCTGTCAAAGCTACTAAAATGCAGTTAAGAGTAACCTCGCTTGTTGTTGTTTTTGTTTTTACAATATTCTCTTATAAATGAATCATATCGTGTTTTTTTTCTTCTTCTCTTCCAATACAACAAAGCAAATCAGCGTCAATGACAGATTAATTCCAGTAAACTGATATTATAGCTCTATTAGCGATTAGTGTCTGTAATCTTTACTTATAGATAAAACAATATTTGTTTAGGTTTCTTCTCAAGAAACATTATCTTTATTTCTTTGAATTTGTTATGTTTCTTGCCTCATTTAGACATTAACAATATATTTTCAGTCAATGACATATATAGCACAGTTAAATAACACCATGACTCTCTATTTAACAAAACAAACACAATCACCAATACCAATGCTGTATTATCTGCTTTTAAAATTCTACCTTCGATTTCAATAAATGCCGCAGCGGGCAATACATATCTACTTGTATTCGGAACCTGTAATTCATTTCTTCCTCGTAACTATCCATCCATCCATCCATCCATCCATCCATTTATCTATCTGTCTGTATGTCTATCTATCTATCTATCTATCTATCTATCTATCTATCTATCTATCTATCTATCTATCTATCTATCTGTCTGTCTGTCTGTCTGTCTGTCTGTCTGTCTCTCTCTCTCTGTCTCTCTCTCTCTCTCTCTCTCTCTCTCTCTCTATATATATATATATATATATATATATATGAATAATTGAAACAGGATCTTCTTGTGTACAATATGAACATTTAGGTCATACAGTATACCTAATAATAGGAGAGAGAGAGAGAGAAAGAGAGAGAGAGAGAGAGAGAGAGAGAGAGAGAGAGAGAGAGAGAGAGAGATGCAATGTATTTAATACATGGCTTGAACTCAACGTTCCATTTAATATTGAACGATTTTCTTTGATGCATATACTTTCTTGAACAGGACCAGATTGTATTACGTATATAATAAACATCGAATGAATGTGAATGTGCACAAGTGCACAATCAGCGATTTTTCATCTATGCATTACTTACAAACATGTTCACGCTCTGACCATACTATCGGATTGATATAAAAGGTAAAGGTATTTTATTTTCAGTACAAAGGTATCCGCATGTACATCGAGAGTAAGCATGGAAATGTTAGTGACTATATTGTAAGTCTTACAAGCCACGATCACATAATTCAGTTTGTCTTTTTTTTTTTCATTACATTTTTCCATTTTATAGGGCTTGCAGTTGTATAAACCGTTTAGGTTTGGTACATTTATTGGGTTCAATATGTACTAATGTTAAGCTGATCAGAGTTAAAAGGAAACACACGACCATGTATTCGGCATTCCGCTTCCTTAAATATCAATCCTTGGTACATGCTGTTACTTTGCTGTAGCCTGACATTATTTTTAATATTGCTCAGTTACGAATGGAACGTTATTGTCTATATAAAGCACAATACTTTAACAAATAAAAAAAAACTTGTTACTTCTTCTTTTAGGCCTCTTTTAGTTTTAATATCGTGACGTATATTATGTGAACATGTCTTAATTATTGTGGTGGATAGGTACCATTTGAAATTCCTACTAATTGACCTTATGGGTTAAACATATATTAGGTCAAAACACAACTAATTTGTGAGTTTCTTTGACAAAACTGAAATTCATATACATAGCGTACATTACCTATCTCTCCAGACTATACTGTTTTACAATACAGGTAGAGCAAAACTAATGTAGTCTCTACCCCAAAAGAGAATCGAACAATATTGTGTTATATTTACCTATTATGTCATAGGAACAACTTCATTTAATTTAAATTATCAGTCATTTACTTTATTTATTTTATTATTTATTTGCTTTCATACCTTGTTTCTACTGAATATGTTTAGTACTTACTTGATATTCATGCACAGTGCCTGGATTTTAACTCGTGCCAGTTACATCACCATGTATAAAGTATACTTCAGTCCTTACTTTACCCCCCCCCCCCGAAGAAAATGGGAAAACCGTATATCGGTACAAATTCAACGACACTGGGTCATTCAGAACATTGACAGCTACCACATTATAGATGCAACAGTTGATGGTCTGCTTATATTCAATGACTAGGTACTGGTATTTTCAATGGACTATGTTTAAGGCCTTTATTTACCTCCAGGACAGTAGGTTCGAGTCTCTGATTCGGCCAATGTGGGTATGTGAGACAGCTTGCCTGTAGCTTCTCGTGGCCGGTGGTTCTTTCTGGGGTATTCCAGGTTCTTCTTCCACCAATAATACTGGGCGCCATATATAGCCTATATTGTACTGAAAAATGGCGTTAAACCATAACAAACAATAACAAAAACAAACAAACCTCCAGGACATTGATATATTGAGTATATGTGCATATGACCTTTTGCTCAATATTTGTTATTGATTATGTTTTATAACTAGAAGTTATTTTTGCCAACACATAATTCATTATAGGCGTGGTGTATATATCCATCAATACACCGTTTACCTGGATCAGTAACTGAATAATTCGATGAGTTTAAGATTATGCTGAAACCTAATTTACGATGTTTTGCTTCTTCTGAAACAGGTGTTTGCACTGCGGTGACCTTACTGCCGTATTAAATTTTACTTGAACAACAAAGTCCAGACAACTAGATATATGCAATTAAACACACTGGATATCATTAAATGTTTCCAATGTATAATATATTTTCGTTAATTTTGTAAAAAGACACCACGCTTTATTTTAAGAATAAAACGATTAACCTTTTTTCAAAGTGTTACTTTGATTTGATGAATTTCAATATGGTTATTAAAACAGAAATACATGATACTAAAGGGAAACTTTGATATGAGTCTGAAAATGTTATATAGTCTATGTTAGTAATTCACATCTTTTTAATTATTCATAACGAGTGAACCACAACAGAAACTGCATTTTGGACATTGTTTCTAGCGAATGTGCTCATTATATACTGAAGTAATAATTTGTTAATATAATGGTATATCAACCAAATCTTTACACGGTAGATAAGCAGAAGAAAAGACCTATACGTCTTATGATCTCAGAGTTTACATTAAATCTCACGGGATGTCAAGAAGGCAATGAAAAAACTCTCAAACGAAAAGACAAGATTGGATAAAATCCGTCATGTATAATACCGGGATGCTGAAATAGAGGTCAGGTTAGTATGTATATCTACATTTAACAGTGCATACGTGCATGCATATGTTACTTGTACATGAACACATATACCGATTAATACAATTCTACACAATAACACATTGTACATGAACACATATACCGATTAATACAATTCTACACAATAACACATTGTACATGAACACAGATACCGATTAATACAATTCTACACAATAACACATTGTACATGAACACATATACCGATTAATACAATTATACACAATAACACATTGTACATGAACACAGATACCGATTAATACAATTCTACACAATAACACATTGTAAATGAACACATATACCGATTAATACAATTCTACACAATAACACATTGTAAATGAACACATATACCGATTAATACAATTCTACACAATAACACATTGTACATGAACACAGATACCGATTAATACAATTCTACACAGTAACACATTGTACATGAACACATATACCGATTAATACAATTCTACACAATAACACATTGTAAATGAACATATATACCGATTAATACAATTCTACACAATAACACATTGTAAATGAACACATATACCGATTAATACAATTCTACACAATAACACATTGTACATGAACACATATACCGATTAATACAATTCTACACAATAACACATTGTAAATGAACACATATACCGATTAATACAATTCTACACAATAACACATTGTAAATGAACACAGATACCGATTAATACAATTCTACACAATAACACATTGTACATGAACACATATACCGATTAATACAATTCTACACAATAACACATTGTAAATGAACACATATACCGATTAATACAATTCTACACAATAACACATTGTAAATGAACACAGATACCGATTAATACAATTCTACACAATAACACATTGTAAATGAACACATATACCGATTAATACAATTCTACATAATAACACATAACAATGTCTGGAGGTATAGATGACCTGATTCACAACAACATCCTTGGATGAAACGACTGAGACGATGTTGACATTTTTTAACTCTATCTCGCCAAGTTTGTGTGAGACTCCATTGGTCTGTTTTCTAACTTCGTAACTCAGGTCCTGTGGTTCAGTCATGTGATCACGAACATATCCATTACTATGTTGACATTTGTAGATGAATGGTTCACACCTGGCGATTTTATTCTTATTAACCTCCTCAATGTAGCTTCTATTAATAATGTAGTATACTTGAAATCCGTATTATATTGTTACACGAATCTTAAAGCAAGGCAAAATGAAGTTACCTCTGTTATAACAGCAGAGTTTATTTACTGAATAATGACATTCACACATTATATCAGAATTTATTCCAATTCTTCAACTAGAACTTATTCGATTGCACTTTTTTTAAACGAGTTAAACGATTAAAGACTAGCAAGAAACTGAATCTTTACAACATATTTCCTAACTTGCATCTGTAGTGATTCCATATGGAAGATTTTATTATATACGCTCAATATGTAACATTTGGATGATCAATTCTTTCGACTGCATGAACAAATTTAAAGACCTAATAAAGTTCCGAACATTAAATAATTTTATAACCTTAATACATACTTGTTTCATGGTGTTCGTTTTTTCTTGTTTGTGGTTTATAGTCATATCATTTTAGATGCTGTAAAGCGCTTAGAGCTGTTCAAAATAATAGGTGCTATACAAAGTCCGCATTATTATTATTACTGTCAGGTTACTCGCGGGTTATGAGCGTTATTCGTATAATAATGTATAAGCCCAACTTGTCAATGGGTAAGTGTTAAGTCCCACTTTGTCAAGGGGTATTGTACAATATATAATAATAATAATTATAACCCACTCAACTTTGATATTCGTTATCTAAGAGATGACCGCCCTCGATATAACTGCCCGGTTCGAGATTAAGAATTGATGGAGTAAACTGAGCAGATATATTGGACAAACAACTAGGAATTCCCGTAAAGATAAACAAACAATTTAATCAAATACATACACAATTATGAAACTTCCTTTCATTAGGAATACACGCTGTTTAGAATTAACTTTCACCGAATTACAATAATTTTGAAATAGATTTAAACAATTTAGTCGATCTATTACTGATAGTTTTAAATCATCATATGATCGAGTTGTACAATCGAAATCAATGCCTTGTTCGATTTTCATAACCTCCTATTCCCGATCCCGTCACTGTTCAATCCAATGTTGTTCTAGAAGACCCTGTCTCGTCCAATCTCTAGATACTCTGCACTTGTGGATGTTTCCGCTCGATTCCGGACTTGTTCACTGTATCATGCGTTCACTGCAATTTCCGTCTCCCAATTCCTTTTCCAAACTTTTCACGTAACTTCCCGATCTTCCAAAAAAGCTATTTTCTCCCTTTTAAAAGAAAATTAAGTCTAACGTAACAATGGTTACTGTTGAGACTTTCGATTAATCCTGGTTCGAACAATCAAATATTTCTATCAGTGGTAACTTTACGGCTAGTAATTAACTACGCATGCCCTCAAATGAATACACACATTGCGAATTATACATCGAGGCTCTGAATTCGGGCCCCATAATTTACACAGCACATACATTGAATACCCTGTAGCTAAATCATCTATGAAATCAAAATTGGGTGAATTCACGTGTATTCCTGTAACCCATTACTAATGTAATACATTAAATTCTTAAGTCGTAATCATTATGCAAACAAGTGTTTTACTGCATAAATTAACACTACGTCATTCTTAACTAAGAATTTAGGTAAGAATTCCAATTCATCATTCAAAACACATTAGTATACAAATGTATCAAATGAAATCAATTATACAAATGTATCAAATGAAGCAGCAGAGGGGGTGAACAGACCAACTTGTATAGGCGTCGATTCGGCAAACTAAGGCTTCCTCGTAAATGTGCTTAATAGAAGCGTCCATTTGACAAATAAGAGAGGGGGCGAACAGACCAACTTTTATAGGTGTCGATTCGGCAAACCGAGGCTTCCTCGTAAATGCTTAACACAAGCGTCCATTTGTGAAAAAAAAGGACGCCAACGTCGTTGGCACTCACCCCCTCTACTGCTATGGGTTAACAATTATTTTTAGGATGAAAGTCATTTAAGACTTTACAAACAGACTAATTTGTAAAACCTCACCTCGTAAATCAATTAGATTATTGGACTGATCAGTGAGTCTGAAATTAATTCTCGTTAATGAATTATTATGACATCACATATAGACTGGATGAGTTGGATCTTCAATGATTAGAAACCCTGGAGGAGCCGTTGGTGCAAAAGAATATAAAATATATCCCTGCTGAGCTTAATTTGATCGCACGAGATTTATTTGTTAGCTGCCTTCGATAACATCACATACTAAATTCAATGCTATCACCGAGGATATATTTACGTTGAGCGGCGCGATATGCCTACCACCGCCGTCTGGGTCGTTATTATATTTGAGAATTGTTGTTTGTGGTTGTGGCATTTTTTTCCATGCGTCGTGGATTCTTTTGAAACCAACGTCGATGGCATCATTGAGAGATTTTTTTAGTTCTGAGATATTATATCCGTGTAGTTTGAATGTGGAAATATCTTCTACGCGTATATTATATATTGTCGCAAATTCTGTTTTCGTTTTAGGATTACTGTCACATAATACCATTTGAATAATTTGCAAATGAAATGCTTCCATGTCATTGATGATTTTGTTACATGTTTCTACGACGCTGATAAATTCATCTCGGGTGAGAGTGCCGGATTTAAGAGATATTAACAACAGTGAAAAATCATTATTCATCGCTGTGAAATTTTCAGTGATTTTATCTTGTCGAGCTGTGTAGTATCTTCTATTAACGCGATCTTCTATCATTCCAGTGAAAAATTTCAACTTGGTGTATTCGTTATAACTTTTTACTGGATTATCGGGTTTTATCTTGTCGGTAATATAATCAGACTTTTTAGGTTCGGGTATATTAACAGTTTCTTCTTGTCGAGGTGGATTTTCAGGCCAGCCCAGT
The DNA here is from genome assembly GCA_030141615.1 of Unio pictorum. NCBI lineage: Eukaryota > Metazoa > Mollusca > Bivalvia > Unionida > Unionidae > Unio > Unio pictorum. The sequence goes on from JARLTB010000475.1 coordinate 96,315, forward strand.
ATTGTTCTTATAGAACTCTGATAAATATCTACTACATACCCCGGCGAGTTTATCTCGATGGCAGATGATAGTGTTGGTTCGTGAACCGTTACAGCGATTTTCGATTCTTTTCCAGTAATATATTTTATTCTACGCTGTAATTCAGCATTTGTTTGTTCGATTTGGTAACACACAGGTGGCATCGAAACGACGTTCCAGTCTGGAATCCCATCTTCTTTATTCTTACTCGCAAACACCAAATAATTATTCGGTTGTTGATCGCCAAATGCTACCGACCTAATATTTGGCCAACTGTGATACACTCGTAGTTTTGCAAACGCGATCTCCTTCACGGGAATCGGAATAGGGAAATTCACACTGAATTCAGGATTCGTTGATGTTATTGAGATCATGCTGGCTTTCACCGGTGTGGTATTTTCCGCTATTTGTTGAATCGGTTCGGTATTTTTTACTATTCGTTGAAGTAGTTCTTGCTGGGTTGCCATTGTTATTATTATTGTCGCGCTCTAATTCTAACATAGTTGATTCGTACAACTGGACCATTCTCGAAAACTCATCCTCGGTTATTGTCGTGTCGTGGAGCGACGACGCTGACAACTTAAATAATTGCGAGTACGCGCGAGATACCTCAGCATATCTAACAGTGTAATCGTGCAGTTTTTGTTGAGAACACGATGATATTTTTGCTGCTATCGCGGAGGCTATTCCTGCGGCGGTTGACATCGCAGATATACAAATCGGAACAACAGCCGGAGCGGTCATTGTAACCGATGATGTAACAATACAAGCGCCGGCAATTAAGCCAGACAGCGAGTATACAGCTACATCGATGGCAATGATTCTACGCCAGTATTTTTTAATCTTTGTTCAGTACTCCTCAGAAAGAGTTTTGAGTTTTGTTGAAAATTCTTCGATGGTTTTATATGGATATTGATTCTATGAAATCATCGGTGATGCCATGCTATTTATTGCAATAGATTTCAATTGAAATCGCTAGTAAAAATCGAAGATTTTCAATCAGTTAAAACTGATATGTTTATTTGCTTACTTAAATCCGCTACAAATTCCACATACCATGTTACTGAAACCCTAGCCAAGTTATTTTCAGTGGTAGTTAACATGAATTGTTCAGTTGTATCCTTGTCGATGATCGTTGAAATTATATTGTTGACCACAGATGAACTAGTTGATAAAATATTAAATTGAGTCGGTGTCACTAGTGTTTTCGATAAATACCTTTGACGCGTGAAGTGATACTTAATATATTGTTTGTTGGAGTCCACGCAAATGATCCTTGTTGGATCGCGTACACATTATTTATGAAATTGTTTTGTTCGTGAGGAATGTTTGTTTTTTCAACGATTGTTATCATCCTCGATAAATTATCTTTGATTGCCTCGATGAAGTTTTTCAAAATGTTATCAATGATATTTTTACGAAATGATGTAAACTTTCCAACGTGTTCTTCATATTTGGATTGAAGTGTTGCAAATTCTAACATAGTTGTTTTTATATCCGTGAGTTTCGGTGTGGTCACTGGTGGATTTCCAAGGAAATCTAATAACAGCTTGTCAATATTGTCCATGATGGATTTTTGTAAATTAGTAAATTTATTAAATGTATTTATATGATCGTCATACTTATCATTGAGTGATTTCAATGAATTCGTCGAGGATATATAATTTGTATCGAGTGTTAATATTTTATCTGTGATTGTTGACATGAGGATACCCGGTTTGAGTTTACCCTGACTAGAAAACAACGCGATAGTATCTTCTACTGTGTTGCGTTGTTTAACTAAAATATCATCCAGAGAAACATTACTCGTTTTCAATTTACCCTGACGATCTGGAAATACAACTATTTCATTGGGATCAACATTTGCTAAGTTCAACATCTCAGCTATTTCATCTTCGATTATTTTTTTTATATCACCGGTTGCAGATATTTTCCCGGTTGGTTTCTTCAGCGCTGATAAAGATCGTACCCGAATATCAATCATGTTATTCTATATAATTTCTCTCTAAAATCTTCGTTGACGACTCCGTTGTTGCCAGCGACTGCTGATATATTCATTTACGACCTGATGAGGTGGTTTTCCAGATGTTGAAATAGCGTCAAGGACATTTAATACTTCGTTGCCGCATATTGGTGGGTCATTCATTTGTTGTGTTCTTAGCGTAGAATACCAACGAGGGGTGTTTAAGTGGTTTATATAACGCATAAATTCTTTAGGTGGCGCTAATCCATATGAATCGAAATAAACAATCACACGCGGATCAATCGTGTATGCAACCCAGTGAGTACCAGGTCCTGTGCTGTTATCGAGATTAATGATACCGGTTTCAACGCTGTTTGGTTGTGCCGGCAATTGATCTGTCATAAAGACGCCTCTGAAATTTTTAATCGCCAGTTTTTTTTAGCAGCGTCGAGTAAATCAAAATTGGACATTGGAGTCAAAGACTCTACAACCAAAGATTCCTCTCGAGTTAATTAACCGTTCCTGGGATTCTTAGGCCCTTTCCCTTTTTTTATATCCCCGTAAGGTAGCTTTCTTTAGTGCCATCCCTGCCGCAGTACCAACGGCTCCTAACTCCGCCGCTTTAGCCACCGCTGGGGCCGCTGCCGCAATCAGCGCTGGAATCGCGGCTAACAACGGGAATATACCACCTGATTGTATCATGTTTTTGATCGCGGCTGCATAGAGAGTAATCTGAACGTATTTTTTTTTATCTTTGAACGCATCATTGAAGTGTTTTATTTGGCGAGTTGTCAACGACAATTTATTCTGACCATCAGACATCTGATTGTGTTTCAGCGTTATTGTGGTTCCACATTTTTTAGCTGATTCCGATTGCAATTTTTTAATCTGACCGGGAGTTAACGCAATACTAATATGACTATATGACATTATACAATATCAGATTGATCTAATTGTTACATGTTTTTGGAAAACACTACATGTTTTCTACTGGTGCATATATTACTCTCATTCTTCCACCAACACCTTCGAGTAGTATTGATTTGTCGCTGAGAATGACAGCAACCGCTCTGTAATTAGCAATACCGCCAGGACGGGCTACACGAGCTCTAAAGTGTATATCAACGACGGATTGTCTTGTTAAATCAAGATGTTCCAGTGAAAAGTAATAGATCGGATATAGATTTTTAAAATCCAATTGTGATATTTGCAAACCAGTATCGACATTTTGATCGCGTGCCATATATGACAACAAACGATGATACACGCGTGTAATATGGTTAGTGGTGTAGTCAAGTTGTTCACATTTGAAAGGTTTATCTCTGGTAAGAAATCATCGCTATAATCTTCAAACTACTACGCTGATGAAAAATGTTATCACACGCTTCTCATTTGGTTGGATTATCTCCAGTATTATCATTTGCGTCTTCAACGCATCACACTGTTTAAATAAAGAATCAGGAACTTCACAATTTAATATATCACGTGAGCATCATTATGAACTTCTTCAAAGTACTGCTTACCTAAGCATTTTATCACAAATTTCTCATTTTAGTCGGTAACACTAGTAACGTGCTTGCTAAATACATAACTCTTGATATAAAGTTTATTACAAACGTTTGGGTGTTTATCTCCAGGATGAATCTGCCTCTGCCTCATGAGAACATAACTCTGACTTAGCATTATATCACACGTTACAGATTTAAATGGATTATCTGCGGCAGGATAATTCTCACCTATACCTGCAGGAAAAGGTTTCAACGTGATATCATTTTAGATACGCAATCGCATTCCTTATAACATTCCTCTTTTGTAGGAATATCGGGCCTTAGGTACGCCTCGTCAGCGGAATGAATTGCCTTAAAAGCTCTAAAACATTTGTAAGTAATCATTTCTTCAAAGCTTTCACTTAAAGGTTATAAAACACGTCTTGCACATAGTGACATCGCAAGATGTTCACCAAATTCCCTTCCAAACAATGCCACGACAGAGCATGACAGATTTGTGCACAGACCAGGGCACTAATGATGTAGCTTATGCTTTAAAACAAAAAATGAATACAGATGAGTTGGGTTTTGTTGTTTGGTGATTGCCACGATGATAATTAATATACATGTATGTTGATGTAATAAGATTACAATGATACAAGCTGAGATAAGATATGATACGATACAAAAAATGTTTTAAGTTGTTATGATTTTAAACAATTCAGCATAAACTCTAATGATCGTCTCACTGACAATGAGTCTTTTACTGGCATAGCATTAAAAACGAAACAATAGAATCATACAAAACAACATCGTGAAAGATATACAAAACCATACTGCACAGAAAACAATCTGACAAAACAACCAGTGCATTGCTAGATTCATGACCCCCAAAAAAATATTCTAATAACGCTTTGATTCAGTAGATGGACAAATTAAAATCGAATTGAAAGATACAACGATATTCTCTCAAACTGATCTGGTATATCATTCATGAGAATATTCTCTTCATATCATGAAGATTATGGGCCAAATGTTGCGGTTTTAATTCTTGGGATAAAACTGAATTAATAATATCTTTAATGCAAGTAAAATCATACAAACATTTGGAAGCGTGATTATTCAGATATTTTGAAGTCCATATTCATAACTTCAAGTCTGAGCACCATTCAGATGTTTGATTTTTGGCGTAAGTAAGTGTTCGAAACTTTTGTATTATTTCCGATTTAGTAATTGTTATGATTTCTTGACTTGCAAGAAAATTAAATAACATAATTTTCAACCATTATTTAGGCTATCACATTGTAAGGATAAACTAGATTTGTATATGTTATGTATATGTTATACCCTGTGGCTCATAATTTCGCGACGTAAATATACATGAATGTCGATTCGGCGAGCAATGATATGTTAAGCCTGTTAATTACATGGCCATACAACTAGTGAAACGCGCTTTAGTTTTGCCAAAGCCAGGAACGCATCATTGTCCTAAAATAGTTCACAGGCTAGTGGTGAAATCCTGTGGTCATATCAAAAGAACATCAAGTGCAGGTTGTAAATCCACCCTTGACAGCCAGTTGGGAGGGGGGTAGTGTATGAACATTATATGAATCAACGTCCATATATATATATATATATATATATATATATATATATATATATATATATATATATATATATATATATATATATATATATATATATATATATATATATATATATATACATAGTCCGATTTGTTCTCACAACAAGCTGATTTCAATAATAACGGTATACAACTTGTTTTAAAACAAATCACGGTCCCTAAATGTATGTATGTATGTATGTATGTATGTATGTATGTATGTATGTATGTATGTATGTATGTATGTATGTATGTATGTAGTCCCATTTGTTCGTACAACAAACTGATTTCAATAATGAAAACATTTAATGTGATTAAAGGTGCATTGAACTAAAAAAGCCTGAGTCATTGATTTATAATGTATAACTTGTGAACAGGATGGCACTAAAACTTGCATCTCATGCACCTTTCATGATTAACGGACTTCCCAAACAAAACAAACGGTTTGGAAAAGTCAAACTACAATTGAGCCGGGTTTTCCCAGTACTTTGAACTGCTTGATATATTATTTGACTTTAAGATAATATCAATAAAAATGAAGAAGAAAAATAGACCTAATATAACTTAAAATCATTGAAGTAGGAAACGCACATCACAAGGATTTCAGTATAAACAATATTACTAATTCGTCTTTAAATTTGATTTCTTTTCTAGTATCAAAAACAGAATTAAAATATTCTTCAAGCTGAAAATTGTTTGTTTTCTTGTAAGTCTAACTGCAAGATCACTGGTTAATTTCTTGCTTACTTGCATTGCATACAGAGCAAGGAAAGGTTACTCGTACATCAGAGCTCTAATCTACAACTGATTATCCTCACATAAAATCTGAATTCAACTAATAATTTTGTTAAGAACTGAAAATATAAATGGAGCAAATAATTTCTTTTCGGTCTGATCGTCAGAACAAACCGTAATACACAAGAAGATGACTGTGATGTTGGTCGAAAGTTCATTTCGATAACACTATGTTGTAAGCAGAGTCGGGTCTTTATCTTACATTGCAGCAAATAACATGACCAATATCAGTAAAATCATGATTCCCATGAAACCACCAATGTCCTGAATTTTAATCCAAGTAAATGTGATTATTTGTCTTCAAGCATGCAGTCGTGGACAAAAATAAGCGTTGTATTACGTTGTTTTAAAACGATCATAATGATCGACAAACATAGGCAAAGTTATACACTCTATCTATCTATCTATCTATCTATCTATCTATCTATCTATCTATCCATCCATCCATCCATCCATCCATCCATCCATCCATCCATCTATCTATCTATCTATCTATCTATCTATCTATCTATCTATCTTTAAATATATATATCTGTGTGTGTGTGTGTTTGTTGAGAGAGAGAGAGATAGAGAGAGATAGAGACAGACAAACATACAGAGAGAGAGAGAGAGAGAGAGAGAGAGAGAGAGAGAGAGAGGGGGGGGGGCGGCAAAGAGTGTCTCTTGTATACCCCAAGATTATTTTAGCAGTGCTGATATTTACAGTCAGAAAATTTAGTGGCTTAAATTCCCCAATATATACATGTTGCCATTGTAAGAGTACATCAGAAGAATATGACAAAAACGTTTATCAAGAAAGTTAAAAAATTTGGGTAACTGTAAAGTGGCGAGAATATGTGCTGATATTTCCAATGACTGATTTCACTTGTAACACTATATGTAATGCCTAACTTAGTGCATGGATTAAGTCCTTTCCTTGGCCTGTCATAATTAACTCTCACTCTAATGGACAAACAAGGGCTATATGTCAGTGATGTAAAGAAGTTCAAAACTTAAAACTCAAAGGCAACCACTGTTTCTGCTCATCTGGAAATATAGCTGTTTCAGGAATGCTTAATTGTCTTCTCATAGGGGACTACAACGTTTGCTAGTGGGACTCATGTTTTACTCAAAATAAGAGTTATGAACTCTTATTTTATATTAAATAGTATTTTCCAATCCGGCAAAGCATTACTGCCATCTTAACAGATTATAAAATCAGACGCACGGGAAGGGTATAATGCATATTCAGGTCCAGTGAATTTCCCATTCGGTCCATCAGTAAACTTTTTATTTTATTTTGATTGCATGGAAATTCAGCCTTTGGAATTGTAGAAGACACACTGAGATTATGTCAATCGAAAACGTTCTTAAGTTCTTATCTTATCATTTGGCTTTTCTAATTGATGAGTCAAATTATTATATGTCGGAAGTAGATGTATTTTGGTAAAACAAGAACTAATATATATTTTCATCCAGTTTTTGAGAGAAAAGAAAATGTTTGAAACAAATATTTTGGAATTGCTTAGGAATTTTATATGTGGCTCTGAAATTAAATAAAACTAGTGTAACGTTAATAAACGATGGAATCAAGAGGTGAGAAAATTCATCTAAACAAATACGGAAATCTTGAAGGTTGAATGGAAAAGGAAAAAAATCAAATGCAAAAAGACCCCCCAGTTTCAGAAAAGACGCAAATACAAATTTATAAAAAGACAGAAGAAAGAAGGAGAATATAAACAAATACAAACATAAATACAATGCTGAACGAACAGAAAGGCAAATGTAGATTTGAAGAAGAAAACAAAAAACGGCAATTACACTGAAACATGTAAAAGCATGATCTCCCATCTTCAGGTGTTTGTAATGCCAAATATATAAGGTTGTTGGGAACTTTTAGAGAATAAAAACCATATAAAAACACTTTCCTTCGAGAAACTTTCTGAATGGAAGTTACTCTTGCTGTTTACACTTCATTACTGGTACAAGGAACTGCTTATAATGAGGTGGGCAGTAGTAGGGTTGAGAAATAGAAAGACGAAAGAGAAATATAAGAGAGGCGAATGCAAATGAATGTGTAGATGGAGAAAGGAGAAGAGAAATGTAAATGCAGAGAAGAGAAAAAAGTAAAAACTTATCATTTTCAACACAATTCAGACTCTTTGCAAAACTTTGATTGAACAACGGAAATTGAATCTTTAACTCACACGTCTTCCTCTGCATTTTTTTGCTTTAGATTTCATTTTCATACATGTACTTCCAACTCTCAATCTTGCACATCATTATGAATCAAACGTCTGATATGACGTATCAGAATCCTCATTTCTTTCAACGTGTACTAATTGATATAGAATATGCATTGCTTTTATAATTGCAACAAACTGAAAGATGTAAATAATGAGGACAAAGATTTTCCAAATGTTCATATATCTAAGAGGTCAAGGTCACGATCGTATACTATAAACAATATATTATTGGGTCAATTAGGTCTAATTTTAGTATGGATAAGTATAAATGATTTATGCTAACAGATATTTTATATTACTTATCTGAGATTATGTCAATCGAATACGTACTTAAATCTTAAGAGACAGGTGACTGTCTCGGAGTTTTAATTTTTATCTGATAACTCCGGTTCGATTTGAAAATATTTTATTCTCAATCATCCATAAGGACGTCAACAAAGATAGGTGATGTGTTTTTCTTCTTCAAATGCGGACAATGAGGAGGGGTAAAAAAGAGATCCGCAAAATAATATTTTTACAAAATATGATTTCTTTGTTGAACACCTGCTTTAGGTCTACTACATGTATTCAAGTATGTTTTACGCACGTCTTTTATAGATTATCCATAAGTATAAATTATTTGTAAATTTCGATTTGTACGAATCGTGCCACATAATATATATGAATGTGTTGTCAACCTGATTAACGCAGCAATGAGAAAATGGTACAATCCCTTGGATGCTCATTTTACAGCAGCTATAATCTGCTCCTTGAAAGATCTATATGTCGTATGGGAGAATCCTGGTATTGTCTTGAGCCAAGACGACAATATACGTGTCCCACTATGGTTATCGGCAGTAAATAACCAGGCTCCCATTCTGATGTACATGGAGTATCATGTGCAGCTGGGATATTGATGAAAGCTACAAACTGATCTCATCAGTCTATCGGTCCTTGACGTTTTGGCGCCGCCGGTTTGGAGCGACCGTTTTGGCGCTAGGATGATTTGGCGTGGGCCGTTTTGCGCCGGACGTTTTGGCGCTGGATGTGAAAAGGATTATCATCGTAAGATTACACATTATCCTTAAGATAATTAGAGTTTATGTCAGCATTTACAAAAGAATTAATAAATAAGAATATAAGCAGGACGCTGAAGATAATTGACTATATTGGTACATTGTCCCGTTAGTCACAACCACTTAAAGATTAACAATTTAATCTTTGGATCTCTAACCTGATATTCATATTTGAGAACGAAAGCAATGGTAAGGTAAAAGAATTCCACACATACGATTAACGATTTAGTCATTCAGGCATAAACACACCTCTTTATAGTTGTTTGTTTATATAAGTGTGCTGTCAAATGCATTAACGTAAATGTTTTTTTTCCCTCGGAAATCAGCGTTATGATATCGAAACTTGGTCAGGAAAACTACACGCACGATGAATATCAATTTTTGTTTTTAATAAATACAGTGCCGATAAGCTTAACAGACTTTAGCGATGTGAGTTGAAAAACAAATGTTAAGCCCGATTTCACACAGTTGCAGATGGCAGTCAATTCATGCTACTGATGAATGAACATTACATAGTTTTAGTTATTTTAATAACACAGAGGCTGATCATTGGAATACTTTTACTTATTTTTCACTTTATATTTCACTTACACACTACATCTCTTTGATCGTTGAGGTAATCAATGGTTATTCATACCTGCTCTACTAATGTAAGGTTACCTCTTAACAGGAATATTGGAATAACAATTGCTCGGCGTCAAAGTGGCCGGCGCCAAACCGGCCCGTGCCAAAACGGCAGGCGCAAAACCGGTGGCGCCAAAACGTATTGCTTCGCAGTCTATGGGGTATGTTTTATAAAACAAGTGTTTGTATCGTATTCAAGGCCGACTGCATCTCCATTTGCCGTAGTAAGCACGACTAGCACATTTGCAGTAGTAAGCATGACACACGCTGATGATTTAGAAGAACTCACCTTCTTGCTTTTAAGGCTGTTGTGTGATCTAATTGATCAGTGGTGCCGATTGTGGTCATAATAACAGATGGCTTGCTTGGCGAGAACCCGTAATTTCATAAAACACAAGATGCATCGAGCATTCTATTACAACAACCGGGATGAGATTCATGTTGCGTGACATGCGCCAGAGCACTCAGCCTACAACACCGTCAAACAAAGCATGACTCTTCTTTCACACGACCTATCAGGATTGATCCTTCCTAATTCATTTTTGATCTCTTTTCACAGAAATGACAAGACATGTGATGTAGACTTGGAAAGGACCAATTTTCAGAAGACTGAGCGGTCAAGTCTACACTTTTAAAAGTCACGTATATTGCTTGCTGTTTGTGATATTTCCATATACTACAGATCCTGTCTATTTTCAAATGAACGTTATGAGTTACAGAATGACAAAATAAAGGAGTTTTTGACCTGGTGATAAAATTCTTTATCGTCCTGCGCATAGGTTAAAAGCATATTTTGTCCACAAATTATGTACCTCTACAGCTGAAAAAATAAAGAATCAAATGCAAATCAAATTATATTAGTAAAAGTCCTAGAAGGTGACAACAACAAACAAGTTTGTAATATTACTCTGTTAAACGAATATTTTCATTGGCATACACCTGATAATCATTTGAGTTGTTCCTGTCGCATACACGGAGAATTTTCTGAATTCAGAAAAATTTAATAATCCGGACCAGAAACGTTCCTATTGACAGTCATAAGTAAAGAGTGAACTAACACAAGTTATATGTGAATACGAGCATATGTTTATAGATGCTCCAAAATGAAAAACAAAATCTACCATGATGTTGAAATTGTAGATTTTCTAAACCTGTGAAACAACTTACTTACGTGATGCATCCTCTCAAGCGGGAATTATCTTCAAACGGAAACTGAATAACCGGGCATTCTTGTCTTGAGACCAGATAATCCTTTCCGTATGTGTATTGATTATAGAAAATTGAACGACAAAAACAAAAACCCAGTAGAAATAGACTGGAAATTGAAATGCAACAGATATACCCAAGTTCGCCCTTTTGAAAGGATTTTGGTAATTCCATTCCCAGAAAGATCAAAAGAGCAAACAAATTTACGGCATTGCGACTCTATATTGACTTTATCAAGATAAATTGATGTCATTTGATATAAAAAATTTCCAACACATACAACCCTTTATTGACATGTGAACGACTGGAATAGAGAGATATGGTGCTTTGAATCAATGATGTCATTATAAGCATTCAAAAACATCACATGGAAACCGAGTGAATTTAAATTTAATTTAAAGTAGTTATTGCCGTCCTTGTGGTACATATTGTTGGACAGAGTCAAGACAGATATATTGACGTTAACGTTATGACTATCTCTATATCTCCAGTTCTTAGCAGTAAAAAGCAACTGATGCGATATTTGGGTACGGTTCGATATTTTCGAATATATGCTCAAATGGTTCTAGTTGTTTATTCTTGATCAATTTGATGATTAAAAAACCTAACTATTACTAGTCTAAAAAATATGAGGACATTTTAGAAAAGAATTATAGGCTACACCTAACAGTACACAAGTTCTTTTAGTTACAGATTTCAACCAATCATTTAAAATGTCTCTTAATACAAGTGTGATGTAGGAGTTTGTGGAGTATTAAGTGAAGAATAGAAAAGGAATGGATCATCATATGTGCTATTTCACTAAACATTCAACCACTACATACATTATTCCACTATCCAGGAATGCTTAGGTTTTATTTCGACCTTGCAACAAATTGAGATGTATAATTATTCAACACAATTATCTGATTGCTGTATTCAGTGATTATAACCCCCGTACTTTAGTTAACACATTAAAAAACAAAAAAATGGGAGATTACTGATTTGAAGTTTGAGGTTGATAGAATACTAAAATAGATCTACCAAAGAATTAGTAATCTTATTACATATGAACTTTATCGTGCATATTAGTATCGCATTCCTTCAATATTTTTATCTGAAATTCAGGCTTCATTTATTCATACAGGATTATGATATTTTATTCAATTATTAATTAGACTAAATACTATTGCTAACAGTGGAGCTTTTCTTTCCTCCTTTTTTCTGCAAATATGTGCAGGGTTTTAATTCTTTTCCAAGCTGTATGAGCACTTTTAAGTTATTATCTTAATTGGGAGATTAGTGTCATCTTTACCGTATGAAGATTAAATCAATACTCTACCAACTTAAATACAATGACTTCCTTTGCACCTTATAAATTATGTATATACCATTTCAATGCTAAATGATGGTTGATAGATATCCAAACTTTAAAATTGGCATTCCAATTTAGTTTTTTTCTTGTGGGAACCATCATTTCCAACTGATGATAGATATCCTGACTTTAGAATTGAGACTCCATTTTACTTCTTTTGGTAACCCAATGTTTTCATGACTATGGAGTCCTTCAGTCCACCTAGGAAGCTAGAGTTAATTTGTTTTAGCGTACTTGAAAGCATGTCTATTATGACTATGGCTGCTGTCCATGTTCTTGCTTTGGATTTAATGCCAATTCTATGCTCATGATAGGCTATTCTTAGAAGCCAGTATAACTGGTAAAGAAAGACCCTGGTAAGAATCACCAGCCGATGGAAAACTACTTGCTGCTTTCTCACATAAACACACACACACATTGGTTTTAAACTAAATATCAGAAAAAAATGGAAAACAAAGAAGCTTATTTATTTATCTTTCACACAAAAGTCAAACCGGAAAACAAAAGTACAGTATTTTGAACTAAATCCCAAATATTCCATCAAAGTATGAAAAGAAGTACAGAGTGATCCAAATGAACTCAAGTATGTAATGTATTGATATGTCAATGACCTTGATGTATGTCAATCCTGAATCTGTCTGAACGAATTCACAATAATGTCAAAATTGCGATTTAACCCAAAATGTTAATGAGTACTTGGTGACTCAAATTAATAACATTAAAATAGTGAATCCTTTCAAATTATATCTGAATTCTACTATGATTTTAGATACTTAACGTAATTCAAAAGTTAATAGTTTCTCTTTATCTCTCCCACAGATAAAAAACAATTAAGGCATAATAAGAAATGATCATTTGGTTCAACAGTTCATTCCTAGAACATTTACAGTTTTACACAAGGTCGGGTCTTTTACACCAAGATTAGTAAACATGACAAAAATTATGTATCCCTATTTTCAAGGGGACACTTTTGTCCAGAAAAGATATCAAAGCAAACACGATGTTTATAAATGATTATCTCTGAGAACAATCTACAGTCATCGGCAAAAAAATAGGTATCAAATAATGCTTCAATTATCATCTTATGATTAACAATCATGGACGATAATAACCATGTCATGTTTGTATAAATCCCCATTTGGAATCTAAAAATGTATGGACAAAAGTTCAACACAATATACAGTTTTAAATAGATTCATATATTAGCAGCTTAAATGCCATTTCGTTTATACTTTTTATACTCAAAACATCCATTTATAAAATATCCAACTCACAAAGTTTGCTGTGCATATAACACTGGTCAACAGTGAAATCATTACTGACTTGAAAAGGCCATAATCTGTAGTATTTTGGTGTGCCGAACACGAATATAAACGTGAAAATTTTTTATTGGCTCTCGTTTTGAAGATATTCATATACCTCATTTTCTATGTTTCACTGTGTAAATTTCTCCAGTAGGACTGCAGCAACATCCGGAATAATGATGTAACATTGCATAATACCATCATGCTCACATCATCCACAGTTGATTGCATCATTTTCTGATGCAATGCAATACTAATGCCATGCGGCTGCTGAAGTAAGTTGACGTCAGCAGTGTACTATACATGTGTAGGCCTATTATACTAATGCCAGGCGGCTGCTGAAGCTGACGTAAGCAGTGTACTATATAAAGCCCAATCAGATAGGTTCAGCATTTAAAATATTTTAGACGTTGTGCGAGACAGTTCAAGCTACTGTTACATAAAACTTATTATTTTATCCATTTACGTACAATAAAGAACAGTAATGCCTCGAAAGTGTGTTAATACCGCGGACAATTTTTGCTATATTTGTGGGGAAGTGACATTTGCCAACCAGAAGAAAAGTATCAATTCTCAAGTGAAGAAGGCATATCATCTTTACTTCGGATGCAAGGTTGGTGACCAAGACAAGCCTTGGGCTCCGCATATATGCTGTGCTACATGTACAACACAGCTTTCACAGTGGTTGAATTGCAAAAGGTCATCAATGCCGTTTGCAGTCCCAATGGTGTGGAGAGAGCCAAGCAACCACCTAAATGACTGTTACTTCTGCTTGGTTCCTCCTCTTTCCGGCGGAATAACGAAGCGAAAGAAGTCGAGAATAGTCTACCCAAACATTCCGTCTGCATTGAGACCAGTTCCACATGGTGAGGGACTTCCTATTCCAGAACCTCCAGCAGAATATTCTCTTGATTCATCTGATGAAGACAAAGGTGAGTTGACCTGTTCTTCTCCTGGTCCATCAGCATGCAGTGATCCAGATTTTCACTGTGGTGCATCATCAACCCCACACAGAATAACACAGGAAGAACTAAATGACCTGATTCGTGATTTGGACTTATGAAAGAACAAGGCAGAATTGCTAGGATCAAGACTCCAACAATGGAATCTTCTAGAAGAAGATGTCACAATTACTGCATATCGAAAGCGCCATCAGCAATTGGAGCCTTTCTTCAGAAAGTTAAGTAATCTGATATTCTGTTCCGATACTGAGCGCCTCATGAATGCTTTAAAAATCACTCATGACCCACAAGAATGGAGACTATTTGTGGACTCTTCGAAACCGAGTCTCAAGGCTGTGCTTTTGCACAATGGAAACATTCTTCCATCTATTCCAGTAGCGTATGCTGTCCACATGAAAGAGACATACGATAACTTAAGGCAGCTACTGAATTCCATTGAGTATAACAAGTACAGCTGGCACCTCTGTGGTGATTTGAAGGTAGTTGCCCTTTTAATGGGACTGCAGCAAGGATATACAAAATACATGTGTTTCTTATGCGAGTGGGATAGCCGAGCAAGGGAAATGCACTACATGAGGAAGGAATGGACTCACAGGCAGAATGTAGCCATTGGAGAGAAGAATATCCAACACCCAGCTCTGGTTGAGGCTCAGAAAATCTTGCTACCACCCCTTCACATCAAACTAGGTTTGATGAAGAACTTCGTGAAAGCCATTGACCGGACTTTGCCAGCATTCCGATACCTGCATGAAAAATTCCCTCGACTCAGCGAAGCAAAGATTAAAGAGGGAGGTTTTGTGGGTCCTCAGATTTGAGAGCTTTTCAAAGATGACCGGTTCAACAACTTGCTGGAAGGTGACGCGAAACAAGCATGGAATGCTTTTCGCCTAGTTTCTACAAACTTCCTCGGAAATGTTAGGGCAGAAAACTATAAGGAACTAGTAGAAGACATGTTGATGAAGTATAAGAAACTTGGCTGCAATATGTCTCTAAAGATTCACTTCCTTCATTCCCATTTGGATTTCTTTCCTAGCAACTGTGGTATTGTTAGTGATGAACACGGCGAACGTTTTCATCAAGATATCGCAACAATGGAACAAAGATACCAGGGAAAATGGTCCACTACAATGCTGGCTGACTACCGGTACTGCTGGACACTCCTCAGAGATGCTCCCGAACAGCTGTACAAGAGACAGGCGAAGAAACCTAAGATGTAGTCAATGACTTGATTTTTTATAGGTAGGCTATTACAGTTGACCTTTTACTATTGGAATGCATTTCATTATGTAAACATTAATTTCTTGCAGATTACAAAAAAACTAGAGCCAATTTTGCAATCTGACTGTCATATTCGTGTTCAGCACATAAAAATTGATAAGAATTGACTAATTTTATTTCAGTAACATGACTTTTGTAAAAATTTGTTGTCCAGTGTAATTAACGACTAATATTTTTGATATTTATTGTACAACAATTTCAACATTGTGTCTAAATAGCAATAAAATGTCCATTCCTGCACACCTAATTTCATCCTCAGCTTGTAACTTTTCAAAGTCCATTGTGTTTGGCCTGTCTAAATAAGAAATTAGTTTGACATTGTGAAGACCATTTCCCAAAAGCTGCTTTCTCACATGGAGAAAATGTTTACTCTGAATTGTAATTTAAAGCAAGAATGGTAATGTATGATAGTTTGATTCACTAAAGGGGATGCACTGATATTTCTCTAATCAAACTCTCAATATATATATATATATGTATATATATATATATATGTATATATATATATATATATATATATATATATATATATATATATATATATATATATATATATATATATATATATATATATCTGTCTGAGTCTTTCACAACTTATTTATACACTATTTACAAACTTAATATGATGGCTACAATCTGCTGGATCTGCAACAACTCTATCATCATCGCTATCAGCATTGTCTTCTTCTGATGATTCAGTCTCAGAAACTTCTGTCTGAATCTAAATCTTGCAGAGCACATTGTATCTAATACATTCAAAGCGACAAAGGACGGGATTGGCCATTATATGCAGTCAACAAACTTCGACTTCTGGAAGCATCTGTCACTGAATGCAGAAACCGGATCACGCATACTGACGGGATCAAGGTTGAGTGAGTTAAAGCAAATCTTTGGAACTAAATCTGAAATGTCTAACCTTTGACTGTTTGTTTACAAACATCTGAAACATGCATGGCCATATTTTTCAGTATATTATTATGCCTAAACAAACATTCCATCAAAAACTTCACATTTAAATGGTATATCTACAGTTTGTATTCTCATGTGCATCTTTAAATCATTATTTTGCTTAAAAATTATCTCACAAACTTACATGTGAACGCTTTTTGTCTGGTATGTTTTCTCATGTGCACCTTTAACACATAAACCCCTGGCACAACATTTATTGGGAAGGAGGTAGTAGCCTACTGCCTACTTCCAAGCTCTGTAACATCAAGGTCATGTATGATAGTTTGATTCACTAAAGTGGGTGGTATTATAGAAAGATATACAGATTTAGCTCTACAATTATACCAAATAAACTGGACATTTTAGTTGCACTAAAAAATATAGAGGGTATAATCTAATTTTCGGACCAGTTTTTTCACCCAAATTTTTGTTGTGGTTGGAATCCAATTTTGTGTCCAGATTTCAGACTTGTTGGCCTCAAATTTAAAGCAGACTAGTTGGAATCTTTGCAAGGATTCGCTGGGCATTAATTTTTAGGCATGCTAATGGAAATTGTTTGGAAAACAATGTATATAACCTCATATGTCCCTTAAAATCACCATTGTGCATAAACATTTGCACAAAAACTTCGAATTTGAATGTTTTTTCTCCAGTAAGTATTGTCAAGTGCACCTTTAAAACACTATTTGACGCGAACAATTGCTCACAAACTTCACAGTTTTTATCCTTTATGTTTTCTGATGTGCACCTTTAAATGACTATCATGTGTAAACATTTTCTCACAAACTTCACATTTGAATGATTTTTCTCCAGTATGTTTTCTCATGTGCACCTTTAAATTACTATACTTAGGAAACATTTTATTGCAAACTTCACATTTGAATGGATTTTCTACTGTGTTTTCTCATGTGCACCTTTAAATTACTGATGTCTGTAAATATTTTCTCACATACTTCACATTTGAATGGTTTTTCTCATGTATGTTTACTCATGTGCCTCTTTAAATTACAAATCTGAGTAAACATTTTCTCACAAACTTCACATTTGAATGGCTTTTCTCCAGTATGTTTTCTCATATGTACCTTTAAATTACAATTCAAAGTAAACATTTTCTCACAAACTTCACATTTGAATGGTTTTTCTCCTGTATGATTACTCATGTGCACCTTTAAACTACTATTTTTTATAAACATTTTCTCACAAACTTTACATTTGAATGGTGTTTCTCCAGTATGTTTTCTCATATGTACCTTTAAAGTACTGTTGTGTGTAAACATTTTCTCACAAACTTCACATTTGAATGGTTTTTCTCCTGTATGTTTTCTCATATGTACCTTTAAAGCGCTGTTATCTGTAAACATTTTCTCACAAACTTCACATTTGAATGGTTTTTCTCCTGTATGTTTACTCATGTGCCTCTTTAAACTACAATTCAGAGAAAACATTTTCTCACAAACTTCACATTTAAATGGTGTTTCTCCTGTATGTTTTCTCATATGTACCTTTAAATGACTGTTGTCTGTAAACATTTTCACACATACTTCACATTTGAATGGTGTATCTCCAGTATGTTTTCTCATATGTACCTTTAAATTACTGTAGTCTGTAAACATTTTCTCACAAACTTCACATTTGAATGGTGTTTCTCCAGTATGTTTTCTCATATGTACCTTTAAATTACTGTTGTGTGTAAACATTTTCTCACAAACTTCACATTTGAATGGTTTTTCTCCTGTATGTTTTCTCATGTGTAACTTTAAAACACGGTTATATGTAAACATTTTCTCACAAACGTCACATTTGAATGGTTTTTCTCCTGTATGTTTTCTTATGTGTACCTTTAAAGCACGGTTATCTGTAAACACTTTCTCACATACTTCACATTTGAATGGTTTTTCTCCAGTATGTATTCTCATGTGCATCTTTAAACAACTGTTCCGTGTAAACATTGTCTCACATATTTCACATTTAAATGGTGTTTCTCCTGTATGTGTTCGCATGTGTACCTTTAAAGCACTGTAACCTGTAAACGTTTTCTCACATACGTCACATTTGAATGGTTTTTCTCCAGTATGTTTTATCATATGTACCTTTAAATGACAATTCTGAGTAAACATTTTCTCGCAAACTTCACATTTGAATGCCTTTTCTCCAGTATGTATTCTCATGTGCCTCTTTAAACTACAATGGTAGTTAAACATTTTCTCGCAAACTTCACATTTGAATCGTTTTTCTCCATTATGTATTCTCATATGCGTCTTTAAATTACCATTCGTAGTAAACATTTTCTGACAAACTTCACATTGCATTGAGTTTTCTCCAGTTTGCATTCTGATTTGCACTTTTAAATCCCGATTCTGAGTAAACAAGTTCTGAGAAACTTGTGCCTCTTTAGATAATTCTGCTCGTAAATATTTCGTCTAATTCACATTTGAATGGTTGTATCTCCACTGGTCTGGAACGCTGAATAATGTATTATGACAGTACTAAATGTTCTTTTCGGCACATATTAAAACTTTTTCGCTATTACTGCTTACTTAAAATCTGTAAAATTTCTATTATTTTTCGTCTTTCTATTCCTATATATAACAAAAATCTTTCTCAAAAGAAGAGCGTAAATGTAAATAAACACCATGGGGGCACAACTCTATATTATCGAGGTGTTTGCCTAATGCACGTATGGTTGCATGCCTATTTATAAAAAAAAACAACAAAAAAAACAAAAAAAAAACATATTGCAATTTAAAGTGAACTGGTAGAATATTTCCACAATAAACAAAGGCATTAAATGATCAAATAGAATACACAAATGAAATTAAAGTGGAAATTCATGATTAACGTCATTATAAACTAAATGCAATTATTATTTAACTTCATATGAATGTTGAATACAATGTGGGCAAATATTTTAAATTTAGAAAATTATTATTATTATTATTATTATTATTATTATTATTATTATTATTATTATTATTATTATTATTACTTTTTCCAAGACACTTTAGCTGTTGTATTCATAATTACGTACTAGAAGCATAATCGTACGAAACATTTTGAAAATTTTAATCCATATTGGCAACCATGGATTTAAATTGCAGTCTTAACCCTGAAATGACATATATGTCGCCATCAGTACATGACCTATAATCATCAGACATCAGACAATACATTAGATATATTTCGTAACCAATGTCAATGCATGTATGCACTGCTAAATGACATCGCCGAAAAGAAGAGAGGCTTTGGATTTCCACCAGACTCACTCTTTGTAAAGAAATCTATGAAGCCGCTAAGATGAACGTCACAAACATAGTAATTTAGCAAAATTATCCCACTACAGTACTAAGAACACGGAGTGTTTTAGCTGCAAAGAGCTCTTCGAGATAACTAACAAACTAATGTCAAGGAACAAATGTACACCACTTCCAACTACCTTCTCTCCATTAAATCTTCCGGAACTATTTGCAAATTTCTTGCGTCACAAAGTACAAACAATTAGTAGTATATGGGAATACTCTAACGTCAACGGGAAATTCAGTCAAAAAGGTCGTGGGAACATCTAGCGTCAAGGGGAATTTAACATGTGGAAATGTAACATGGAGTGAATGGGGAATTGAACATAGCGACAAGGATTGGGTCACTTTAGCGGCTATGGCAACTTAACGTTTAAAATGGGCATATCAAAATTGGTGTAAATAGGAATTTAACATGGGAATGTCACCTGGAGTTCTAAGCGAGTTGAACTTTGGGACTTCATTGTGTTACAGGGTCAAAACTATTTATAGGGTAAAATGTACAATGGGGGAAAAGGGGCTGATAGGTACAAAGATAGACATACAGAAAGAAACAAATACACATGCAAACACACAGAAGAGAAAACAGAGATCTTCAGCAAGCAGAGGGGGCGAATCGGACAAATTTTTATAGGCGTCGATTCGGCAAACCCAGGCTTCCTCGTAAATTCTTAATAGAAGCGTCCATTTGGCAAAACAGAATTAAAAAAAGGACGCCAAGGTCGTTGGCACTCACCCCCTCTGCTGCTATGGGTTAAATTTTTTTTAGGATGAAAATCATTTAAGACTTTACAAACAGACTAATTTGTAAAACCTCACCTCGTAAATCAATTAGATTATTGGACTGATCAGTGAGTCTGAAATTAATTCTCGTTAATGAATTATTATGATATCACACATAGACTGGATTACTTGGATCCTCAATAACTAGAAATCCTGGAGGAGCTGTTGGTGCAAATGAATATAAAATATATCCTTGTTGACCTTGATTTGATTGCTCGAGATTTATTTGATAGCTTGCTTCGATAACATCACATACTAAATTCAATGCAATCACCGAGGATATATTGACATTTTGAGGAGCGATCTGCCTGCCGCCTCCATCTGGGTCATTATTATGTGTCAGGATAGTTGTTTGTTGTGGTAATGTTTTTTTCCATGCGTTGCAGTATTCTTTGCAACCAACGTCAATGGCATCATTGAGAGATTTGTTTAGTTCTGGGATATTATATCCGTGTAGTTTGAATGTGGTAATATCTTCTACGCGTATATTATACACTGTCGCAAACTCCGTTCTCGTTTTAGGATTATTGTCACCTAATATCTCTTGAATAATTTGCAAATGATATGTTTCCATTTCATAGATGATTTTGTTACATGTTTCTACGACGTTGATAAATTCATCTCGGGTGAGAGTACCGGATTTAAGAGATATTAACAACAGTGAAAAATCATTATTCATCGCTGTGATATTTTCAGTGATTTTATCTTGTCGAGTTGTGTAGTATCTTCTATTAACACGATCTTCTATCATTCCAGTGAAAAAATTCAACTCGGTGTATTCGTTATAACCTTTTACTGGATTATCAGGTTTTATCTTGTCGGTAATATAATCAAACTCTTTAGGTTCGGGTATATTAACAGTTTCTTCTTGTCGAGGTGGATTTTCAGGCCAGCCCAGTATTGTTCTTATAGAACTCTGATAAATATCTACTACATACCCCGGCGAGTTTATCTCGATGGCAGATGATAGTATTGGTTCGTGAACCGTTACAGCGATTTTCGATTCTTTTCCAGTAATAGATTTTATTCTACGCTGTAATTCAGCATTTGTTTGTTCGATTTGGTAACACCCAGTTGGTATCGAAACGACGTTCCAGTCTGGTGTCCTGTCTTCTTACTCGCAAACACCAAATAATTATTCGGTTGATGATCGCCAAATGCTACCGACCTAATATTTGGCCAACTGTGATACACTCGTAGTTTTGCAAACTCGATCTCCTTCACGGGAATCGGAATAGGGAAATTCACACTGAATTCAGGATTCGTTGATATTATTGAGATCATGCTGGCTTTCACCGGTGTGGTTTTTTCCGGTATTTGTTGAATCGGTTCGGTATTTTTTACTATTCGTTGAAATAGTTCTTGCGGGGTTGCCATTGTTATTATTATTGTCGCGCTCTAATTCTAACATAGTTGACTCGTACAACTGGACCATTCTCGAAAACTCATCCTCGGTTACTGTCGTGTCGTCGAGCGACGACGCTGTCAACTTAGATAATTGCGAGTACGCGCGAGATACCTCAGCATATCTAACAGTGTGATCGTGCAGTTTTTGTTGAGAACACGATGATATTTTTGCTGCAATCGCGGAGGCTATTCCTGCGGCGGTTGACATCGCAGATATACAAATCGGAACAACAGCCGGAGCGGTCATTGTAACCGATGATATAACAATACCAGCGCCGGCAATTAATCCAGACAGGGAGTATACAGCTACATCGATGGCAATGATTCTACGCCGGTATTTTTTAATCTTTGTTCGGTACTCCTCAGAAAGAGTTTTTATTTTTGTTGAAAATTCTTCGATGGTGTTATATCGATACTGATTCTATGAAATCATCAGTGATGCCATGCTATTTATTACAATAGATTTCAATTGAAATCGCAAGTAAAAATCGAAGATTTTCAATCAGTTTAAACTGACATGTTTATTTGCTTACTTAAATCCGCTACAAATTCCACATACCATGTTACTGAAACCCTAGCCAAGTTATTATCAGTGGTTGTTATCGTGAAATGTTCAGTTGTATCCTTGTCGATGATCGTTCATATTATATTGTTGACCACAGATGAACTAGTTGATAAAATATTAAATTGAGTCGGTGTCAATAGTGTTAATCGATACATATCTTTGACGGTTGAAGTGATACTTAATATATTGTTTGTAGGAGTCCACGCAAATGATCCGTGTTTGATCGCGTACACATTATTTATGATATTGTTTTGTTCGTGAGGAATTTTTGTTTTTTTCAACGATTGTTATCATCCTCGATAAATCATCTTTGATTAACTCGATGAAGTTTTTCATATCATCGATGGATTTTCTAATAACGGGGAGTTTTATGTCAATTTTATCCAGTGTGGTTGCAAAAAAATTATCAATGATATTTTTACGAAATGATGTAAACTTTTCAACGTGTTCTTCATATTTGGATTGAAGTGTTGCAAATTCTAACATATTTGTTTTACATCCGTAAGTTTCGGTGTGGTCACTGGTGGATTTCCAAGGAATTCTAATAACAGCTTGTCAATATTGTCTATGATGGATTTTTGTAAATCAGTAAATTTATTAAATGTATTTATATGATCGTCATACTTATCATTGAGTGATTTCAATGAATTCGTCGAGGATATATAATTTTTATCGAGTGTTAATATTTTATCTGTGATTGTTGACATAAGGATACCCGGTTTGAGTTTACCCTGACTGGAAAACAACGCGAAAGTATCTTCTACTGCATTGCGTTGTTTAACTAAAATATCATCCAGAAAAACATTACTCGTTTTCAATTTACCCTGATGATAATGAAATACAACTATTTCATTGAGATCAACATTTGCTAAGTTCAACATCTCAGTTATTTCATCTTCGATTATTTGTTTTATATCACCGGTTGAAGATATTTTCACGGTTGGTTTCTTCAGCGCTGATAAAGATCGTACCCAAATATCAATCATGTTATTCTATATAATTTCTCTCTAAAATCTTCGCTGACGACTCCGTTGTTGCCAGCGACTGCTGGTATATTCATTTACGACCTGATGAGGTGGTTTTCCAGATGTTGAAATAGCGTCAAAGACATTTAATACTTCGTTGCCGCATATTGGTGGGTCATTCATTTGTTGTGTTGGTAGCGTAGAACACCAACGAGGGATGTTTAAGTGGTTTATATAACGCATACATTCTTTAGGTGGCGCTAATCCATATGAATCGAAATAAACAATCACACGCGGATCAATCGCGTATGCAACCCAGTGAGTACCAGGTCCTGTGCTGTTATCGATATTAATGATACCGTTTCAACGCTGTTTGGTTGTGCCGGCAATTGATTTCTCATAAAGACGCCTCTGAAGTTTTTAATTGCTAGTTTTTTTAAGCAGCGTCGAGTAAATCAAAATTGGACATTGGAGTCAAAGACTCTACAACCAAAGATTCCTCTCGAGTTAATTAACCGTTCCTGGGATTCTTAGGCCCTTTCCCTTTTTTTATATCCCCGTCCGGTAGCTTTCTTTAGTTCCATCCCTGCCGCAGTACCAACGGCTCCTAACGCCGCCGCTTTAGCCATCGCTTGGGCCGCTGCCGCATTCAACGCTGGAATCGCGGCTAACAACGGGAATATACCACCTGATTTTATCATGTCTTTGATCGCGGCTGCAGAGAGAGTGATCTGAACGTATTTTTTATCTTTGAATGCATCATTGAAGTGTTTTATTTGGCGAGTTGTCAACGACAATTTATTCTGACCATCAGACATCTGATTGTGTTTCAGTGTTATTGTGGTTCCACATTTTTTAGCTGATATTTTTTAATATGACCGGGAGTTAACGTAACACTAATATGACTATATGACATTATGCAATATCAGATTGATCTAATTTTTAAATGTTTTTGGAAAACAATACATGTTTTCTACTGGTGCATCTATTACTCTCATTCTTCCACCAACACCTTCGAGTAGCATTGATTTGTCGCTGAGAATGACAGCAAAGATCTGTAATTAGCAATACCACCAGTACGGGCTACACGAACTATAAATTGTATATCAACGACGGATTGTCTTGTTAAATCAAGATGTTCCAGTGAAAAGTAATAGATCGGATATAGATTTTTAAAATCCAATTGTGATATTTGCAAACCAGTATCGACATTTTGATCGCGTGCCATATATGACAACAGACGATGATACACGCGTGCAATATGGTTAGTGGTGTAATCAAGTTGTTCACATATGAAAGGTTTATCTCTGGTAAGTAATCATCGCTATAATCTTCAAACTACTACGCTGATGAAAAATGTTATCACACGCTTCTCATTTGGTTGGATTATCTCCAGTATTATCATTTGCGTCTTCAACGCATCACACTGTTTAAATAAAGAATCAGGAACTTCACAATTTAATATATCACGTGCGCATCATTATGAACTTCTTCAAAAAAATGCTTACCTAAGCATTTTATCACAAATTTCTCATTTTAGTCGGTAACACTAGTAAATATCGTAACGTGCTTGCTAAATACATATCTCTTGATACAAAGTTTATTACAAACGTTTGGGTGTTTATCTCCAGGATAAATCTGCCTCTGCCTCATGAGAACACAACTCTGACTTAGCATTATATCACACGTTACAGATTTAAATGGATTATCTGCGGCAGGATAATTCTCAGCGATACCTGCAGGGAAAGGTTTCAACGTGACATCATTTTAGATACGCAATCGCATTCCTTATAACATTCCTCTTTTGTAGGAATATCGGGCCTTATGTACGCCTCGTCAGTGGAATGAATTGCCTTAAAAGCTCTAAAACATTTGTAAGTAATCATTTCTTCAAAGCTTTCACTTAAAGGTTATAAAACACGTCTTGCACATAGTGACATCGCAAGATGTTCACCAAATTCCCTTCCAAACTATGCCACGACCGAGCATGACAGATTTGTGCACAGACCAGGGCACTAATGATGTAGCTTATGCTTTAAAACAAAAAATGAATACAGATGAGTTGGGTTTTGTTGTTTGGTGATTGCCACGATGATAATTAATATACATGTATGTTGATGTAATAAGATTACAATGATACAAGCTGAGATAAGATATGATACGATACAAAAAATGTTTTAAGTTGTTATGATTTTAAACAATTCAGCATAAACTCTAATGATCGTCTCACTGACAATGAGTCTTTTACTGGCATAGCATTAAAAACGAAACAATAGAATCATACAAAACAACATCGTGAAAGATATACAAAACCATAATGCACAGAAAACAATCTGACAAAACAACCAGTGCATTGCTAGATTCATGAGCCCAAAAAATATTCTAATTACGCTTTCATTCAGTAGATTGACAAATTAAAATCGAATTGAAAGATACAACGATATTCTCTCAAACTGATCTGGTATATCATTCATGAGAATATTCTCTTCATATCATGAAGATTATGGGCCAAATGTTGCGGTTTTAATTCTAGGGATAAAACTGAATTAATAATGTCTTTAATGCAAGTAAAATCATACAAACATTTGGAGGCGTGTTTAATCAGATATTTTGAAGTCCATATTCATAACTTTAAGTCTAAGCACCCTTCAGATGTTTGATTTTTGGCGTAAGTAAGTGTTCGAAACTTTTGCATTATTTCCGAATTAGTAATTGTTATGATTTCTTGACTTGCAAGAAAATTAAATAACATAATTTTCAACCATTATTCACGTTGTAAGGACAAACTAGATTTGTATATGTTATGTATATGTTATGTATATGTTATACCCTGTGGCTCATAATTTCGCGACGTAAATATACATGAATGTCGATTCGGAGAGCAATGATATGTTAAGCCTGTTAATGACATGGCCATACAACTAGTGAAATGCGCTTTAGTTTTGCCAAAGCCAGGAACGCATTATTGTCATAAAATAGTTCACAGGCTAGTGGTGAAATCCTGTGGTCGGATCAAAAGAACATCAAGTGCAGGTTGTAAAACCACCCTTGACAGACATTTGGGAGGGGGTAGTGTATGAACATTATATGAATCAACGTCCATATATACATATATATATATATATATATATATATATATATATATATATATATATATATATATATATATATATATATATATATACACAGTCCGATTTGTTCTTACAACAAGCTAATTTCAATAATAACGGTATACAACTTGTTTTAAAACAAATCACGGTCCCTGAATGTATGTATGTATGTATGTATGTATGTATGTATGTATGTATGTATGTATGTATGTATGTATGTATGTATGTATGTATGTATGTATGTATGTATGTATGTATGTAGTCCCATTTGTGCGTACAACAAACTGATTTCAATAATGAAAACATTTAAGGTGCATTGAACTAAAAAAAAACCGAGTTATTGATTTATAATGTATAACTTGTGAACAGGATGGCACTAAAACTGGCATCTCATGCACCTTTCATGATTAACGGACTTCCCAAACAAAACAAACGGGTTGGAATAGTCAAACTACAATTGAGCCGGGTTTTCGCAGTAGTTTGAACTGCTTGATATATTATTTGACTTTAAGATAATATCAATAAAAATGAAGAAGAAAAATAGACCTAATATAACTTAAAATCAGTGAAGTAGGAAACGCACATCGCAAGCATTTCAGTATAAACAATATTACTAATTCGTCTTTAAATTTGATTTCTTTTCTAGTATCAAAAACAGAATTAAAATATTCTTCAAGCAGAAAATTGTTTGTTTTCTTGTAAGTCTAACTGCAAGATCACTGGTTAATTTCTTGCTTACTTGCATTGCAACAGAGCAAGGAAAGGTTACTCGTACATCAGGGCTCTAATCTACAACTGATTATCCTGACATAAAATCTGAATTCAACTAATAATTTTGTTGAGTACTGAAAATATAAATGGAGCAAATAATTTCTTTTCGGTCTGATCGTCAGAACAAACCGTAATACACAAGAAGATGACTGTGATGATGGTCGAAAGTTCATTTCGATAACACTATGTTGTAAGCAGAGTCGGGTCTTTATCTTACATTGCAGCAAATAACATGACCAATATCAGTAAAATCATGATTCCCATGAAACCACCAGTGTCCTGAATTTTAATCCAAGTAAATGTGATTATTTGTCTGCAAGCATAATCTGCAGTCGTGGACAAAAAATAGCGATGTATTACGTTGTTTTAAAACGATCATAATGATCGACAAACATAGGCAAAGTTATACACTATATCTATCTATCTATCTATCTATCTATCTATCTATCTATCTATCTATCTATCTATCTATCTATCTATCTATCTATCTATCTATCTATCTATCTTTAAATATATATCTGTGTGTGTGTGTTTGTGTGTTTGTTGAGAGAGAGAGAGAGAGAGAGAGAGAGAGAGAGAGAGAGAGAGAGAGAGAGGGAGAGAGAGATAGAGAGACAGAGACAGACAAACATACAGAGAGAGAGAGAGAGAGAGAGAGAGAGAGAGAGGGGGGGCGTCAAATAGAGTGTCTCTTGTATACCCCAAGATTATTTTAGCAGTGCTGATATTTACAGTCAGAAAATTTAGTGGCTTAAATTCCCCAAGATATACATGATGTCATTGTAAGAATACATCTGAAGAATATGACAAAAACGTTTGGCGGCAAGTTAAAAAACTTGGCTAACTGCAGAGTGGAGAGAATATGTGCTGATATTTCCAATGACTGATTTCACTTGTAACACTATATGTAATGCCTAACTTAGTGCTTGGATAAAGACCTTTCCTTGGCCTGTCATAATTCACTCTCACTCTAATGGACAAAAAAGGGCTATATGTCAGTGATGTAAAGAAGTTCAAAACTTAAAACTCAAAGGCAACCACTGTTTCTGCTCATCTGGAAATATAGCTGTTTCAGGAATGCTTAATTGTCTTCTCATAGGGGACTACGACTTTTGCTAGTGGGACTCATGTTTTACTCAAAATAAGAGTTATGAACTCTTATTTTATATTAAATAGTATTTTCCAATCCGGCATAGCACTTTTGCCATCTTAACAGAATATAAAATCATTCTTACGGGAAGGGTATAATGCATATTCAGGTCGACTGAATTTCCCATTCGGTCCATCAGTAAACTTTTTATTTTATTTTGATTGCATGGAAATTCAGCCTTTGGAATTGTAGAAGACACACTGAGATTATGTCAATCGAAAACGTTCTTAAGTTCTCACTTTATAACTCAGTACATAAAAAACATTTGCCTTTTCTAATTGATGAGTCAAACTATTATATGTCGGAAGTAGATGTATTTTGGTAAAAAAAGAACTAATATATATTTTCATCCAGTTTTTGAGAGAAAAGAAAATGTTTGAAACAAATATTTTAGAATTGCTTAGGAAATTTATATGTGGCTCTGAAATTAAATAAAACTAGTGTAACGTTAATAAACGATGGAATCAAGAGGTGAGAAAATTCATCTAAACAAATACGGAAATCTAGAAGGTTGAATGGAAAAGGAAAAAATTAAATGCCAAAAAAAAAATATACCAATTTCAGAAAAGACGCAAATACAAATTTATAAAAAGACAGAAGAAAGAAGGAGAATATAAACAAATACAAACATAAATACAATGCTGAACGAACAGAAAGGCAAATGTAGATTTGAAGAAGAAAACAAAAAACGGCAATTACACTGAAACATGTAAAAGCATGATCTCCCATCTTCAGGTGTTTGTAATGCCAAATATATAAGGTTGTTGGGAGCTTTTAGAGAAAAAAACCATATAAAAACACTTTCCTTCGAGAAACTTTCTGAATGGAAATTACTCTTGCAGTTTACACTTCATTACTGTTGCACGGAAGTGTTTATAATGAGGTGGGCAGTAGTATGGTTCAGAAATAGAAAGACGAAAGAGAAATATAAGAGAGGCGAATGAAAATGAACGTGTAGATGCAGAAAGGAGAAGAGAAATGTAAATGCAGAGAAGAGAAAAAAGTAAAAACTTATCATTTTCAACACAATTCAGACTCTTTGCAAAACTTTGATTGAACAACGGAAATTGAATCTTTAACTCACACGTCTTCCTCTGAATTCTTTTGCTTTACTTCTCATTTTCATACATGTACTTCCAACTCTCAATCTTGCACATCATTATGAATCAAACGTCTGATACGACGTATCAGAATCCTCATTTCTTTCAACGTGTACTAATTGATATAGAATAAGCATTGCTTTTATAATTGCAACAAACTGAAAGAGGTAAATAATGAGGACAAAGATTTTCCAAATGTTCATATATTTAAGAGGTCAAGGTCACGAACGCATACTGTAAACAATATATTATTGGGTCAATTAGGTCTCATTTTAGTATGGATAAGTATAAATGATTTATGCTAACAGATTTTATATCACTTATCTGAGATTATGTCAATCGAATACGTACTAAAATCTTAAGAGACAGGTGACTGTCTCGGAGTTTTAAATTATCTGATAACTCCGGTTCGATTTGAAAATATTTTATTCTCAATCATCCATAAGGACGTCAACAAAGATAGGTGATGTGTTTTTCTTCTTCAAATGTTAACAATGAGGAGGGGTAAGAAAGAGGTCCGCAAAATAATATTTTTACAAAATATTATTTCTTTGTTGAACACCTGCTTTAGGTCTACTACTTGTATTCAAGTATGTTTTACGCACGTCTTTATAGATTATCCATAAGTATAAATTATTTCTAAATTTCGATTTGTACGAATCGTGCCACATAATATATATGAATGTGTTGCCAACCTGATTAAGGCAGCAATGAGAAAATGGTACAATCCCTTGGATGCTCATTTTACAGCAGCTATAATCTGCTCCTTGAAAGATCTATATGTATTGGAGAATCCTGGTATTGTCTTGAGTCAAGACGACAATATACGTGTCCCACTATGGTTATCGGCAGCAAATAACCAGGCTCCCATTCTGATGTACATGGAGTATCATGTGCAGCTGGGATATTGATGAAAGCTACAAACTGATCTCATCAGTCTATTGGTCCTTGACGTTTTGGCGCCGCCGGTTTGGCGCGACCGTTTTGGCGCTAGGATGTTTAGGCGTGGGCCGTTTTGCGCCGGACGTTTTGGCGCTGGAAGTGAAAAGGATTATTATCGAAAGATTACACATTATCCTTAAGATAATAAGAGGCTATGTCAGCATTTACAAAAGAATTAAGAAATAAGAATATAAGCAGCACGCTGAAGATAATTGACTATATTGGTACATTGTCCCGTTAGTCACAACCACTTAAAGATTAACAATTTAATCTTTGGATCACTAACCTGATATTCATATTTGAGAACGAAAGCAATGATAAGGTAAAAGAATTCAACGCATACGATTAACGATTTAGTCATTCAGGCATAAGCCCACTTCTTTATAGTTGTTTGTTTATATAAGTGTGCTGTCAAATGCATTAAGGTAAATGGGGTTTTTTTTCCTTAGGAAATAAGCGTTATGAAATCGAAACGTGGTCAGGAAAACTACACGCACGATGAATATCAATTTTGTTTTTGATAAATACAGTGCCGATAAGCTTAACAGACTTTAGCGATGTGAGTTGAAAAACAAATGTTAAGCCCGTTTTCACACAGTTGCAGATGACAGTCAATTCATTCTACTGATGAATGAACATTACATAGTTTTAGTTATTTTAATAACACAGAGGTTGATCATTGGAATAATTTTACTTATTTTTCACTTTATATTTCACTTACACACTACATCTCTTTGATCGCTGAGGTAATCAATGGTTATTCTTACCTGCTCTACTAATGTAAGGTTACATCTTAACAGGAATATTGGAATAACAATTGCTCGGCGTCAAAGTGGCCGGCGCCAAACCGGCCCGTGCCAAAACGGCAGGCGCAAAACCGGTGGCGCCAAAACGTATTGCTTCGCAGTCTATGGAGTATGTTTTATAAAACAAGGGTTTGTATCGTATTCAAGGCCGACTGCATCTCCATTTGCAGTAGTAAGCACGACTAGCACATTTGCAGTAGTAAGCATGACACACGCTGATGATTTAGAAGAACTCACCTTCTTGCTTTTAAGGCTGTTGTGTGATCTAATTGATCAGTGGTGCCGATTGTGGTCATAATAACAGATGGTTTGCCTGACGAGAACCCGTAATTTCCTAAAACACAAGATGCATCGAGCATTCTGTTACAACAACCGGGATGAGATTCATGTTGCGTGACATGCGCCAGAGCACTCAGCCTACAACACCGTCAAACAAAGCATGACTCTTCTTTCACACGACCTATCAGGAATTATCCATCCTAATTCATTTTTGATCTCTTTTCACAGAAATGGCAAGACATGTGATGTAGACTTGGAAAGGACCAATTTTCAGAAGACTGAGTGGTCAAGTCTACACTTTTAAAAGTCACGTATATTGCTTGCCGTTTGTGATATTTCCATATACTACAGATCCTGTCAATTTTCAAATGAACGTTATGAGTGACAGAATGACAAAATAAAGGAGTTTTTGACCTGGTGATAAAATTCTTTATCGTCCTGCGCATAGGTTAAAATCATATTTTGTCCAAAAATTATGTACCTCTACAGCTGAAGAAATAAAGAATCCAATGCAAATCAAATTATATTAGTAAAACTCCTGGAAGGTGACAACAACAAACAAGTTTGTAATATTACTCTGTTAAACGAATATTTTCATTGATATACACCTGATAATCATTTGAGTTGTTCCTGTTGCATACACGGAGAATTTTCTGAATTCAGAAAAATTTAATAATCCGGACCAGAAACGTTCCTATTGACAGTCATAAGTAAAGAGTGAACTAACACAAGTTATATGTGAATACGAGCATATGTTTATAGATGCTCCAAAATGAAAAACAAAATCTACCATGATGTTGAAATTGTAGATTTTCTAAACCTGTGAAACAACTTACGTGATGCATCCTCTCAAGCGGGAATTATCTTCAAACGGAAACTCAATATTTGCTGAAATAACATTTATTTGGGCCCATTGAATTTAACTGATTAACTGCGCATTCTTGTCTTGAGACCAGATAATCCTTTCCGGATGTGTACTGATTATAGAAAATTGAACGACAAAAACAAAAACCCAGTAGAAATAGACTGGAAATTGGAAATGCAACAGATATACCGAAGTTCGCCCTTTTGAAAGGATTTTGGTAATTCCGTTCCCAGAAAGATCAAAAGAGCAAACAAATTTACGGCATTGAGACTCTATATTGACTTTATCAAGATAAATTGATGTCTTTCGTTTTAAAAAAATTTCCAACACATACAACCCTTTATTGACATGTGAATGACTGGAATAGAGAGATATGGTGCTTTGAATCAATGGTGGCATTATAAGCATTCAAAAACATCACATGGAAACCGAGTGAATTTAAATTTAATTTAAAGTATTTATTGCCGTCCTTGTGGTACATATTGTTGGACAGAGTCAAGACAGATATATTGACGTTAACGTTATGACTATCTCTATATCCCCAGTTCTTAGCAGTAAAAAGCAACTGATGCGATATTTGGGTACGGTTCGATATTTTCGAATATATGCTCAAATGGTTCTAGTTGTTTATTCTTGATCAAGTTGATGATTAAAAAACAAAATTATTACTAGTCTAAAAAATATGAGGACATTTTAGAAAAGAATTATAGGCTACACCTAACAGTACACAAGTTCTTTTAGTTCCAGATTTCAACCAATCATTTAAAATGTCTCTTAATACAAGTGTGATGTAGGAGTTTGTGGAGTATTAAGTGAAGAATAGAAAAGGAATGGATCATCATATGTGCTATTTCACTAAACATTCAACCACTACATACATTATTCCACTATCCAGGAGTGCTTAGGTTTTATTTCGACTTTGCAACAAACTGAGATGTATAATTATTTAACACAATTATCTGATTGCTGTATTCAGTGATTATAACCCCTTTACTTTAGTTAATACATTAAAAAGCAAAAAATGGGAGATTACTGATTTGAAGTTTGAGGTTGATAGAATACTAAAATAGATCTACCAAAGAATTAATAATCTTATTACATATGAACTTTATCATACATATTAGTACCACATTCCTTCAATATTTTTTATCTGAAATGCAGGCTTCATTTATTCATACAGGATTATGATATTTTATTCAATTATTAATTAGACTAAATACTATTGCTAACAGTGGAGCTTTTCTTTCTTCTTTTCTACAGCAAATATGTGCAGGGTTTTAATTCTTTTCCAAGCTGTATGAGCACTTTTAAGTTATTATCTTAATTGGGAGATTAGTGTCATCTTTACGGTATGAAGATTAAATCAATACTCTACCAACTTAAATACAATAACTTCCTTTGCACCTTATAAATTATGTATATACCATTTCAATGCTAAATGATGGTTGATAGATATCCAAACTTTAAAATTGGCACTCCAATTTAGTTTTTTTCTTGTGGTAACCATCATTTCCAACTGATGATAGATATCCTGACTTTAGAATTGAGACTCCATTTTACTTCTTTTGGTAACCCAATGTTTTCATGACTATGGAGTCCTTCAGTCCACCTAGGAAGCTAGAGTTAATTTGTTTTAGCGTACTTGAAAGCATGTCTATTATGACTATGGCTGCTGTCCGTGTTCTTGCTTTGGATTTAATGCCAATTCTATGCTCATGATAGGCTATTCTTAGAAGCCAGTATAACTGGTAAAGAAAGACCCTGGTAAGAACCACCAGCCCATAGAAAACTACTTGCTGCTTTCTCACATAAACACACACACACATTGGTTTTAAATTAAATATCAGAAAAAAATGGAAAACAAAGAAGCTTATTTATTTATCTTTTATACTAAAGTCAAACCTTAAAGCGAAAGTACAGTATTTTGAACTAAATCCCAAATATTCCATCAAAGTATGAAAAGAAGTACAGTGTGATCCAAAAGAATTCAAGTATGTAATGTATTGATATGTCAATGACCTTGATGTATGTCAATCCTGAATCTGTCCGAACGAATTCACAATAATGTCAAAATTGCGATTTAACCCAAAATGTTAATGAGTACTTTGTGACTCAAATTAATGACATTAAAATAATGATTCCTTTCAAATTATATCTGAATTCTACTATGATTTTAGATACTTAACGTAATTCAAAAGTTAAGTTAATAGTTTCTCTTTATCTCTCCCACAGATAAAAAACAATTAAGGAACAATAAGAGATGATCATTTGGTTCAAGAGTTCATTCCTAGAACATTTAAAGTATTAGACAAGGTCGGGTCTTTTACACCAAGATTAGTAAACATGACAAAAATTAGGTATCTCTATTTACAAGGGAACACTTTTGTCCTGAAAAGATATCAAAGCAAACATGATGTTTATAAATGATTATCTCAGAGTACAATCTACAGTCATCGGCAAAAAAATAAGTATCAAATAATGCTTCAATTATCATCTTATGATTAACAATCATGGACGATATTAACCATGTCCTGTTTGTATAAATCCCCACTTAGAATCCAAAAATGTATGGACAAAAGTTCAACACAATATACAGTTTTAAATAGATTCATATATTAGCAGCTTAAATGCCATTTCATTTATACTTTTTATACTCAAAACATCCATTTATAAAATATCCAACTCACAAAGTTTGCATATAATTAATGATTAACTAATACTGTTGATACTTACTGTACAATTTCAACACTGTGTCTAAATAGCAATAAAATGTCCATTCCTGTACACCTAATTTCATCCTCAGCTTGTAACTTTTCAAAGTCCATTGCGTTTGGAGTGTCTAAATAAAGAAATTAGTTTGACATTGTGAAGACCATTTCCCAAAAGCTGCTTTCTCACAGGGAGAAAATGTTTACTCTGAATTGTAATTTAAAGCAAGAATGGTCATGTATGAAAGTTTGATTCACTAAAGTGGATGCTTTGATATTTCTCTAACCAAACTCTCAATATATATATATATATATATATATATATATATATATATATATATATATATATATATATATATATATATACATGTATATATATATATATATGTCTGAGTCTTTCACAACTTATTTATACACTATTTACAAATTTAATATCATGGCTACAATCTGCTGGATCTGCAAGAACTCTATCATCATTGCTATCAGCATTGTCTTCTTCTGATGATTCAGTCTCAGAAACTTCTGTCTGAATCTAACTCTTGCAGAGCACATTGTATCTAATACATTCAAAGTGACAAAGGATGGGATCGGCCATTATATGCAGTCAATAAACTTCGACTTCTGGAAGCATTTGTCACTGAATGCAGAAACCGGATCACGCGTATTGACGGGATCAATGTTGAATGAGTTAAAGCAAATCTTTGGAACTAAATCTGAAATGTCTAACCTTTGACTGTTTGTTTACAAACATCTGAAACATACATGGCCATATTTTTCAGTATATTATTATGCCTAAACAAACATTCCATCAAAAACTTCACATTTAAATGGTATCTCTTCAGTTTGAATTCTCATGTGCATCTTTAAATCATTATTCTGCTTAAAAATTTTCTCACAAACTTTCATACGAACGCTTTTTGTCTGGTATGTTTTTTCATGTGCACCTACTGCCTACTTCCAAGCTCTGTAACATCAAGGTCATGTATGATAGTTTGATTCACTAAAGTGGGTTGTATTATAGAAAGATATACAGATTTAGCTCTACAATGATACCGAATAAACTGGACATTTTAGTTGCACTAAAAAATACAGAGGGTATAATCTAATTTTCGGACCAGTTTTTTCACCCAAATTTTTGTTGTGGTTGGAATCCAATTTTGTGTCCAGATTTCAGACTTGTTGGCCTCAAATTTAAAGCAGACTAGTTGGAATCTTTGCAAGGATTCACTGGGCATTAATTTTTAGGCATTCTAATGGAAATTGTTTGGAAAACAATGTATATAACCTCATATGCCCCTTAAAATCACCATTGTGCATAAACATTTGCACAAAAACTTTGAATTTGAATGTTTTTTTCTGCAGTAAGTATTGTTAAGTGCACCTTTAAAACACTATTTGATGCGAACAATTGCTCACAAACTTCACAGTTCTTATCCTTTATGTTTTCTCATGTGCACCTTTAAATGACTGTCATGTGTAAACATTTTCTCACAAACTTCACATTTGAATGATTTTTCTCCAGTATGTTTTCTCATGTGCACCTTTAAATTATTATACTGAGGAAAGATTTTATTGCAAACTTCACATTTGAATGGCTTTTCTCCTGTATGTTTTCTCATGTGCACCTTTAAATTACAACTCTGAGTAAACATTTTCTCACAAACTTCACATCTGAATGGTGTTTCTCCAGTATGTATTCTCATATGTACCTTTAAATTACTGTTGTCTGTAAACATTTTCTCACAAACTTCACATTTGAATGGTGTTTCTCCAGTATGTTTTCTCATATGTACCTTTAAACAACTGTTGTTTGTAAACATTTTCTCACAAACTTCACATTTGAATGGTGTTTCTCCAGTATGTTTTCTCATATGTACCTTTAAATGACTGATGTCTGTAAACATTTTCTCACAAACTTCACATTTGAATGGTGTTTCTCCAGTATGTTTTCTCATGTGTGTCTTTAAAGTACAATTCTGAGTAAACATTTTCTCACAAACTTCACATTTGAATGGTTTTTCTCCTGTATGTGTTCTCATGTGCACCTTTAAATTACTATATTGAGAAAACATTTTATCGCAAACTTCACATTTGAATGTTGTTTCTCCAGTATGTTTTCTCATGTGCCTCATTAAATTATAACTCTGAGTAAACATTTTCTCACAAATTTCACATCTGAATGGTGTTTCTCCAGTATGTTTTCTCATATGTACCTTTAAATGACTGTTGTCTGTAAACATTTTCTCACAAACTTCACATTTGAATGGTGTTTCTCCAGTATGTTTTCTCATATGTACCTTTAAATTACTGTTGTCTGTAAACATTTTCTCACAAACTTCACATTTGAATGGTGTTTCTCCAGTATGTTTTCTTATATGTACCTTTAAATGACTGATGTCTATAAACATTTTCTCACAAACTTCACATTTGAATGGTGTTTCTCCTGTATGTTTTCTCATGTGCGTCTTTAAAGTACAACTCTGAGTAAACATTTTCTCACAAACTTCACATTTGAATGGTTTTTCTCCAGTATGTATTCTCATATGTACCTTTAAATTACTGTTGTCTGTAAACATTTTCTCACAAACTTCACATTTGAATGGTTTTTCTCCAGTATATATTCTCATATGTACCTTTAAATGACTATTGTCTGGAAACAGTTTCTCACAAACTTCACATTTGAATGGTGTTTCTCCAGTATGTTTTCTCATATGTACCTTTAAATTTCTGTTGTCTGTCAACATTTTCTCACAAACTTCACATTTGAATTGTTTTTCTCCTGTATATTTTCTCATGTGTACCTTTAAAGCACTGTAACTTGTATACATTTTCTCACATACTTCACATTTAAATGGTGTTTCTCCTGTATGTTTTCTCATGTGTACCTTTAAAGCGCTGTTATCTGTAAACATTTTCTCACAAACTTCACATTTTAATGTTTTTTCTCCAGTGTGTATTCTCATGGGGTCCTACTAAACACCGCAAAGTCAGACAAAGTCAGACAAAGGCAGACAAAGTCAGGCAAAGGCAGACAAAGGCTGTTTAATTTTGTTTTATTTGTACATATTCGTATATATTATACTAGATTAACTTTGTTTTGAGATTAAAATATTTAAAAAGCTTGATTTAATGTTTTTGTATGTTAAATTGGTACCTACGTATATTTAATAGAACAAAGTCCGATAAAGGCATACAAAGTCACACAATGGCAGGCAAAGTCAGAAAAAGGCAAACAAAGTCTGTTTAATTTTGTTTTAGTTATACATATTCATATATATTATACTATATTAACTTTGTTTTGATATTTAAATATTTAAAAAGCGTGCTTTAATATTGTTTGAAATTAAAATTGGCACATACGTACATTTAATAGAACAAAGTCGGACAAAGGCAGGCAAAGTCTGCTTAATTTTGTTTTATGTGCACATAATCGTATACATTATATTATTATATTAACATTAATAATCACATATTCATGATGTAACTTTTGTCTGAACACGCGCTTTCCGAAATTTACGATTACCACACCTCGCATTATGTTACTGTTCACTTGCTTCGTGTCTTTGTAGACCTGCATCGTGTCATTTGATTTGGCTTCTTGGCTACTTTCGGGTCCTTATGGACAGTATATTTCCCATCCGAAGATGTCAGTCCTGAAACACTTGCAGTGCTTGCACTTAGGAATTTGCTGAAGAGTTGTTGTTTCTCCACTTCTGTCTTCGCTGTCCATGAAAGTTTGGTAATCTTAAATTTCGAAAATAGCGTATTCAGGTAAAAGTTACCCGTCCCGTATAATGACCTTCTTAGATCCACCATCTCCACTTTAACTAATTCGAATATCTTTTCAACCAGTTCGTCGGTTTATCTGGGCTCCCAGTTAAGTTTCACTTTTAATCTGTGGTTCATGCTTTCTGTGTTGTTGTTTGTCCAGAGTTGATCTTCGTCACTGGAAATAATGTGGTTCGCCAATTTGTTCTCAACATGCCGAACGTAATACTGCAGGAAGTCACTATGACGTTGTTCTTCAAGATTGTTTTTAAGTTTGATGTTTCGCTCCTCAAAGGTCGCAGAGTCGTTTGCCGTTGCAACACCGTTTGCTCCGAAAATCATGTCAACGATTTCATTTCGATCAATTACACTCTTTGGTATCTTGTCAGTCATTTGTCGAAGTATATTATCTTTCAGGTGTTTTGAACATAGTTTTCTTGTGCAACCCGGAAATGCCATGTCTATGGCGTTGATCATTGCACGTTCGTCGTCAGTTCCCAGGATCATTTCAATGTTTTTGATTTCTATGCCAAGCACCCCTCTCAAATGCGAAAAAAATCTGAAGTAATTTTGCTGGCGACCATCCCAATGAAGCATGAGTGGTCCCAGAAGTATTGGCGCGTCTCCAGTTAACTTGCGCAGTACCTTATTTGATCTGTACACCGTGGTTGTGACAAAACACTTTCCTAGTGAAAATGTTCTATCGATGCCCACAACACCTTCTTTCGACGATAAAAACGACTTCAAGTCCAGTATTTGTTCATTATTGTAGCATATTACTGAGGGTAAGGGATTGTCTCTAGAATGAATTATCTCAGCTACATACGGATGTTTGTCGCTTAACATACGTATAACATTCAAGAATTCGTCGGCAACGTCCATATATACATATATATATATACATATATATATATATATATATATATATATATATATATATATATATATATATATATATATATATATATATATATATATATATATATATATATATATATATATATATATATACACAGTCCGATTTGTTCTTACAACAAGCTAATTTCAATAATAACGGTATACAACTTGTTTTAAAACAAATCACGGTCCCTGAATGTATGTATGTATGTATGTATGTATGTATGTATGTATGTATGTATGTATGTATGTATGTATGTATGTATGTATGTATGTATGTATGTATGTATGTAGTCCCATTTGTGCGTACAACAAACTGATTTCAATAATGAAAACATTTAATGTGATAAAAGGTGCATTGAACTAAAAAATAACCGAGTTATTGATTTATAATGTATAACTTGTGAACAGGATGGCACTAAAACTGGCATCTCATGCACCTTTCATGATTAACGGACTTCCCAAACAAAACAAACGGGTTGGAATAGTCAAACTACAATTGAGCCGGGTTTTCGCAGTAGTTTGAACTGCTTGATATATTATTTGACTTTAAGATAATATCAATAAAAATGAAGAAGAAAAATAGACCTAATATAACTTAAAATCAGTGAAGTAGGAAACGCACATCGCAAGCATTTCAGTATAAACAATATTACTAATTCGTCTTTAAATTTGATTTCTTTTCTAGTATCAAAAACAGAATTAAAATATTCTTCAAGCAGAAAATTGTTTGTTTTCTTGTAAGTCTAACTGCAAGATCACTGGTTAATTTCTTGCTTACTTGCATTGCAACAGAGCAAGGAAAGGTTACTCGTACATCAGGGCTCTAATCTACAACTGATTATCCTGACATAAAATCTGAATTCAACTAATAATTTTGTTAAGTACTGAAAATATAAATGGAGCAAATAATTTCTTTTCGGTCTGATCGTCAGAACAAACCGTAATACACAAGAAGATGACTGTGATGATGGTCGAAAGTTCATTTCGATAACACTATGTTGTAAGCAGAGTCGGGTCTTTATCTTACATTGCAGCAAATAACATGACCAATATCAGTAAAATCATGATTCCCATGAAACCACCAGTGTCCTGAATTTTAATCCAAGTAAATGTGATTATTTGTCTGCAAGCATAATCTGCAGTCGTGGACAAAAAATAGCGATGTATTACGTTGTTTTAAAACGATCATAATGATCGACAAACATAGGCAAAGTTATACACTATATCTATCTATCTATCTATCTATCTATCTATCTATCTATCTATCTATCTATCTATCTATCTATCTATCTATCTATCTATCTATCTTTAAATATATATCTGTGTGTGTGTGTTTGTGTGTTTCTTGAGAGAGAGAGAGAGAGAGAGAGAGAGAGAGAGAGAGAGAGGGAGAGAGAGAGAGACAGAGACAGACAAACATACAGAGAGAGAGAGAGAGAGAGAGAGAGAGAGAGAGAGAGAGGGGGGGGGGGGGGCGTCAAATAGAGTGTCTCTTGTATACCCCAAGATTATTTTAGCAGTGCTGATATTTACAGTCAGAAAATTTAGTGGCTTAAATTCCCCAAGATATACATGATGTCATTGTAAGAATACATCTGAAGAATATGACAAAAACGTTTGGCGGCAAGTTAAAAAACTTGGCTAACTGCAGAGTGGAGAGAATATGTGCTGATATTTCCAGTGACTGATTTCACTTGTAACACTATATGTAATGCCTAACTTAGTGCTTGGATAAAGACCTTTCCTTGGCCTGTCATAATTCACTCTCACTCTAATGGACAAAAAAGGGCTATATGTCAGTGATGTAAAGAAGTTCAAAACTTAAAACTCAAAGGCAACCACTGTTTCTGCTCATCTGGAAATATAGCTGTTTCAGGAATGCTTAATTGTCTTCTCATAGGGGACTACGACTTTTGCTAGTGGGACTCATGTTTTACTCAAAATAAGAGTTATGAACTCTTATTTTATATTAAATAGTATTTTCCAATCCGGCATAGCACTTTTGCCATCTTAACAGAATATAAAATCATTCTTACGGGAAGGGTATAATGCATATTCAGGTCGACTGAATTTCCCATTCGGTCCATCAGTAAACTTTTTATTTTATTTTGATTGCATGGAAATTCAGCCTTTGGAATTGTAGAAGACACACTGAGATTATGTCAATCGAAAACGTTCTTAAGTTCTCACTTTATAACTCAGTACATAAAAAACATTTGCCTTTTCTAATTGATGAGTCAAACTATTATATGTCGGAAGTAGATGTATTTTGGTAAAAAAAGAACTAATATATATTTTCATCCAGTTTTTGAGAGAAAAGAAAATGTTTGAAACAAATATTTTAGAATTGCTTAGGAAATTTATATGTGGCTCTGAAATTAAATAAAACTAGTGTAACGTTAATAAACGATGGAATCAAGAGGTGAGAAAATTCATCTAAACAAATACGGAAATCTAGAAGGTTGAATGGAAAAGGAAAAAATTAAATGCCAAAAAAAAAAATATACCAATTTCAGAAAAGACGCAAATACAAATTTATAAAAAGACAGAAGAAAGAAGGAGAATATAAACAAATACAAACATAAATACAATGCTGAACGAACAGAAAGGCAAATGTAGATTTGAAGAAGAAAACAAAAAACGGCAATTACACTGAAACATGTAAAAGCATGATCTCCCATCTTCAGGTGTTTGTAATGCCAAATATATAAGGTTGTTGGGAGCTTTTAGAGAAAAAAACCATATAAAAACACTTTCCTTCGAGAAACTTTCTGAATGGAAGTTACTCTTGCTGTTTACACTTCATTACTGGTACAAGGAAGTGCTTATAATGAGGTGGGCAGTAGTAGGGTTGAGAAATAGAAAGACGAAAGAGAAATATAAGAAAGGCGAATGCAAATGAATGTGTAGATGCAGAAAGGAGAAGAGAAATGTAAATGCAGAGAAGAGAAAAAAGTAAAAACTTATCATTTTCAACACAATTCAGACTCTTTGCAAAACTTTGATTGAACAACGGAAATTGAATCTTTAACTCACACGTCTTCCTCTGATTTCTTTTGCTTTAGTTCTCATTTTCATACATGTACTTCCAACTCTCAATCTTGCACATCATTAGGAATCAAACGTCTGATATGACGTATCAGAATCCTCATTTCTTTCAACGTGTACTAATTGATACAGAATAAGCATTGCTTTTATAATTGCTACAAACTGAAAGAGGTAAATAATGAGGACAAAGATTTTCCAAATGTTCATATATTTAAGAGGTCAAGGTCACGAACGCATACTGTAAACAATATATTATTGGGTCAATTAGGTCTCATTTTAGTATGGATAAGTATAAATGATTTATGCTAACAGATTTTATATCACTTATCTGAGATTATGTCAATCGAATACGTACTAAAATCTTAAGAGACAGGTGACTGTCTCGGAGTTTTAAATTATCTGATAACTCCGGTTCGATTTGAAAATATTTTATTCTCAATCATCCATAAGGACGTCTACAAAGATAGGTGATGTGTTTTTCTTCTTCAAATGTTAACAATGAGGAGGGGTAAGAAAGAGGTCCGCAAAATAATATTTTTACAAAATATTATTTCTTTGTTGAACACCTGCTTTAGGTCTACTACTTGTATTCAAGTATGTTTTACGCACGTCTTTATAGATTATCCATAAGTATAAATTATTTCTAAATTTCGATTTGTACGAATCGTGCCACATAATATATATGAATGTGTTGCCAACCTGATTAAGGCAGCAATGAGAAAATGGTACAATCCCTTGGATGCTCATTTTACAGCAGCTATAATCTGCTCCTTGAAAGATCTATATGTA
Source organism: Unio pictorum (assembly GCA_030141615.1). NCBI lineage: Eukaryota > Metazoa > Mollusca > Bivalvia > Unionida > Unionidae > Unio > Unio pictorum. The sequence goes on from JARLTB010000475.1 coordinate 140,407, forward strand.
TTGGAGAATCCTGGTATTGTCTTGAGTCAAGACGACAATATACGTGTCCCACTATGGTTATCGGCAGCAAATAACCAGGCTCCCATTCTGATGTACATGGAGTATCATGTGCAGCTGGGATATTGATGAAAGCTACAAACTGATCTCATCAGTCTATCGGTCCTTGACGTTTTGGCGCCGCCGGTTTGGCGCGACCGTTTTGGCGCTAGGATGTTTAGGCGTGGGCCGTTTTGCGCCGGACGTTTTGGCGCTGGAAGTGAAAAGGATTATTATCGAAAGATTACACATTATCCTTAAGATAATAAGAGGCTATGTCAGCATTTACAAAAGAATTAAGAAATAAGAATATAAGCAGCACGCTGAAGATAATTGACTATATTGGTACATTGTCCCGTTAGTCACAACCACTTAAAGATTAACAATTTAATCTTTGGATCACTAACCTGATATTCATATTTGAGAACGAAAGCAATGATAAGGTAAAAGAATTCAACGCATACGATTAACGATTTAGTCATTCAGGCATAAGCCCACTTCTTTATAGTTGTTTGTTTATATAAGTGTGCTGTCAAATGCATTAAGGTAAATGGGGTTTTTTTTCCTTAGGAAATAAGCGTTATGAAATCGAAACGTGGTCAGGAAAACTACACGCACGATGAATATCAATTTTGTTTTTGATAAATACAGTGCCGATAAGCTTAACAGACTTTAGCGATGTGAGTTGAAAAACAAATGTTAAGCCCGTTTTCACACAGTTGCAGATGACAGTCAATTCATTCTACTGATGAATGAACATTACATAGTTTTAGTTATTTTAATAACACAGAGGTTGATCATTGGAATAATTTTACTTATTTTTCACTTTATATTTCACTTACACACTACATCTCTTTGATCGCTGAGGTAATCAATGGTTATTCTTACCTGCTCTACTAATGTAAGGTTACATCTTAACAGGAATATTGGAATAACAATTGCTCGGCGTCAAAGTGGCCGGCGCCAAACCGGCCCGTGCCAAAACGGCAGGCGCAAAACCGGTGGCGCCAAAACGTATTGCTTCGCAGTCTATGGAGTATGTTTTATAAAACAAGGGTTTGTATCGTATTCAAGGCCGACTGCATCTCCATTTGCAGTAGTAAGCACGACTAGCACATTTGCAGTAGTAAGCATGACACACGCTGATGATTTAGAAGAACTCACCTTCTTGCTTTTAAGGCTGTTGTGTGATCTAATTGATCAGTGGTGCCGATTGTGGTCATAATAACAGATGGCTTGCTTGGCGAGAACCCGTAATTTCATAAAACACAAGATGCATCGAGCATTCTATTACAACAACCGGGATGAGATTCATGTTGCGTGACATGCGCCAGAGCACTCAGCCTACAACACCGTCAAACAAAGCATGACTCTTCTTTCACACGACCTATCAGGAATTATCCATCCTAATTCATTTTTGATCTCTTTTCACAGAAATGGCAAGACATGTGATGTAGACTTGGAAAGGACCAATTTTCAGAAGACAGTGGTCAAGTCTACACTTTTAAAAGTCACGTATATTGCTTGCCGTTTGTGATATTTCCATATACTACAGATCCTGTCAATTTTCAAATGAACGTTATGAGTGACAGAATGACAAAATAAAGGAGTTTTTGATCTGGTGATAAAATTCTTTATCGTCCTGCGCATAGGTTAAAATCATATTTTGTCCAAAAATTATGTACCTCTACAGCTGAAGAAATAAAGAATCCAATGCAAATCAAATTATATTAGTAAAACTCCTGGAAGGTGACAACAACAAACAAGTTTGTAATATTACTCTGTTAAACTAATATTTTCATTGATATACACCTGATAATCATTTGAGTTGTTCCTGTTGCATACACGGAGAATTTTCTGAATTCAGAAAAATTTAATAATCCGGACCTGAAACGTTCCTATTGACAGTCATAAGTAAAGAGTGAACTAACACAAGTTATATGTGAATACGAGCATATGTTTATAGATGCTCCAAAATGAAAAACAAAATCTACCATGATGTTGAAATTGTAGATTTTCTAAACCTGTGAAACAACTTACGTGATGCATCCTCTCAAGCGGGAATTATCTTCAAACGGAAACTCAATATTTGCTGAAATAACATTTATTTGGGCCCATTGAATTTAACTGATTAACTGCGCATTCTTGTCTTGAGACCAGATAATCCTTTCCGGATGTGTACTGATTATAGAAAATTGAACGACAAAAACAAAAACCCAGTAGAAATAGACTGGAAATTGGAAATGCAACAGATATACCGAAGTTCGCCCTTTTGAAAGGATTTTGGTAATTCCATTCCCAGAAAGATCAAAAGAGCAAACAAATTTACGGCATTGAGACTCTATATTGACTTTATCAAGATAAATTGATGTCTTTCCATATAAAAAAATTTCCAACACATACAACCCTTTATTGACATGTGAATGACTGGAATAGAGAGATATGGTGCTTTGAATCAATGGTGGCATTATAAGCATTCAAAAACATCACATGGAAACCGAGTGAATTTAAATTTAATTTAAAGTATTTATTGCCGTCCTTGTGGTACATATTGTTGGACAGAGTCAAGACAGATATATTGACGTTAACGTTATGACTATCTCTATATCCCCAGTTCTTAGCAGTAAAAAGCAACTGATGCGATATTTGGGTACGGTTCGATATTTTCGAATATATGCTCAAATGGTTCTAGTTGTTTATTCTTGATCAAGTTGATGATTAAAAAACAAAATTATTACTAGTCTAAAAAAATATGAGGACATTTTAGAAAAGAATTATAGGCTACACCTAACAGTACACAAGTTCTTTTAGTTCCAGATTTCAACCAATCATTTAAAATGTCTCTTAATACAAGTGTGATGTAGGAGTTTGTGGAGTATTAAGTGAAGAATAGAAAAGGAATGGATCATCATATGTGCTATTTCACTAAACATTCAACCACTACATACATTATTCCACTATCCAGGAGTGCTTAGGTTTTATTTCGACTTTGCAACAAATTGAGATGTATAATTATTTAACACAATTATCTGATTGCTGTATTCAGTGATTATAACCCCTTTACTTTAGTTAATACATTAAAAAGCAAAAAATGGGAGATTACTGATTTGAAGTTTGAGGTTGATAGAATACTAAAATAGATCTACCAAAGAATTAATAATCTTATTACATATGAACTTTATCATACATATTAGTACCGCATTCCTTCAATATTTTTTATCTGAAATGCAGGCTTCATTTATTCATAAAGGATTATGATATTTTATTCAATTATTAATTAGACTAAATACTATTGCTAACAGTGGAGCTTTTCTTTCTTCTTTTCTACAGCAAATATGTGCAGGGTTTTAATTCTTTTCCAAGCTGTATGAGCACTTTTAAGTTATTATCTTAATTGGGAGATTAGTGTCATCTTTACGGTATGAAGATTAAATCAATACTCTACCAACTTAAATACAATAACTTCCTTTGCACCTTATAAATTATGTATATACCATTTCAATGCTAAATGATGGTTGATAGATATCCAAACTTTAAAATTGGCACTCCAATTTAGTTTTTTTCTTGTGGGAACCATCATTTCCAACTGATGATAGATATCCTGACTTTAGAATTGAGACTCCATTTTACTTCTTTTGGTAACCCAATGTTTTCATGACTATGGAGTCCTTCAGTCCACCTAGGAAGCTAGAGTTAATTTGTTTTAGCGTACTTGAAAGCATGTCTATTATGACTATGGCTGCTGTCCGTGTTCTTGCTTTGGATTTAATGCCAATTCTATGCTCATGATAGGCTATTCTTAGAAGCCAGTATAACTGGTAAAGAAAGACCCTGGTAAGAACCACCAGCCCATAGAAAACTACTTGCTGCTTTCTCACATAAACACACACACACATTGGTTTTAAATTAAATATCAGAAAAAAATGGAAAACAAAGAAGCTTATTTATTTATCTTTTATACTAAAGTCAAACCTTAAAGCGAAAGTACAGTATTTTGAACTAAATCCCAAATATTTCATCAAAGTATGAAAAGAAGTACAGTGTGATCCAAAAGAATTCAAGTATGTAATGTATTGATATGTCAATGACCTTGATGTATGTCAATCCTGAATCTGTCCGAACGAATTCACAATAATGTCAAAATTGCGATTTAACCCAAAATGTTAATGAGTACTTTGTGACTCAAATTAATGACATTAAAATAATGATTCCTTTCAAATTATATCTGAATTCTACTATGATTTTAGATACTTAACGTAATTCAAAAGTTAAGTTAATAGTTTCTCTTTATCTCTCCCACAGATAAAAAACAATTAAGGAACAATAAGAGATGATCATTTGGTTCAAGAGTTCATTCCTAGAACATTTAAAGGATTAGACAAGGTCGGGTCTTTTACACCAAGATTAGTAAACATGACAAAAATTAGGTATCTCTATTTACAAGGGAACACTTTTGTCCTGAAAAGATATCAAAGCAAACACGATGTTTATAAATGATTATCTCAGAGTACAATCTACAGTCATCGGCAAAAAAATAAGTATCAAATAATGCTTCAATTATCATCTTATGATTAACAATCATGGACGATATTAACCATGTCCTGTTTGTATAAATCCCCACTTAGAATCCAAAAATGTATGGACAAAAGTTCAACACAATATACAGTTTTAAATAGATTCATATATTAGCAGCTTAAATGCCATTTCATTTATACTTTTTATACTCAAAACATCCATTTATAAAATATCCAACTCACAAAGTTTGCATATAATTAATGATTAACTAATACTGTTGATACTTATTGTACAATTTCAACACTGTGTCTAAATAGCAATAAAATGTCCATTCCTGTACACCTAATTTCATCCTCAGCTTGTAACTTTTCAAAGTCCATTGCGTTTGGAGTGTCTAAATAAAGAAATTAGTTTGACATTGTGAAGACCATTTCCCAAAAGCTGCTTTCTCACAGGGAGAAAATGTTTACTCTGAATTGTAATTTAAAGCAAGAATTGTCATGTATGAAAGTTTGATTCACTAAAGTGGATGCTTTGATATTTCTCTAACCAAACTCTCAATATATATATATATATATATATATATATATATATATATATATATATATATATATATATATATATATATATATATATATATATATATATATATATATGTCTGAGTCTTTCACAACTTATTTATACACTATTTACAAACTTAATATGATGGCTACAATCTGCTGGATCTGCAAGAACTCTATCATCATTGCTATCAGCATTGTCTTCTTCTGATGATTCAGTCTCAGAAACTTCTGTCTGAATCTAACTCTTGCAGAGCACATTGTATCTAATACATTCAAAGTGACAAAGGATGGGATCGGCCATTATATGCAGTCAATAAACTTCGACTTCTGGAAGCATTTGTCACTGAATGCAGAAACCGGATCACGCGTATTGACGGGATCAATGTTGAATGAGTTAAAGCAAATCTTTGGAACTAAATCTGAAATGTCTAACCTTTGACTGTTTGTTTACAAACATCTGAAACATACATGGCCATATTTTTCAGTATATTATTATGCCTAAACAAACATTCTATCAAACACTTCACATTTAAATGGTATATCTACAGTTTGTATTCTCATGTGCATCTTTAAATCATTATTTTGCTTAAAAATTTTCTCACAAACTTTCATACGAACGCTTTTTATCTGGTATGTTTTTTCATGTGCACCTACTGCCTACTTCCAAGCTCTGTAACATCAAGGTCATGTATGATAGTTTGATTCACTAAAGTGGGTGGTATTATAGAAAGATGTACAGATTTAGCTCTACAACGATACCGAATAAACTGGACATTTTAGTTGCACTAAAAAATACAGAGGGTATAATCTAATTTTCGGACCAGTTTTTTCACCCAAATTTTTGTTGTGGTTGGAATCCAATTTTGTGTCCAGATTTCAGACTTGTTGGCCTCAAATTTAAAGCAGACTAGTTGGAATCTTTGCAAGGATTCACTGGGCATTAATTTTTAGGCATTCTAATGGAAATTGTTTGGAAAACAATGTATATAACCTCATATGCCCCTTAAAATCACCATTGTGCATAAACATTTGCACAAAAACTTTGAATTTGAATGTTTTTTTCTGCAGTAAGTATTGTTAAGTGCACCTTTAAAACACTATTTGATGCGAACAATTGCTCACAAACTTCACAGTTCTTATCCTTTATGTTTTCTCATGTGCACCTTTAAATGACTGTCATGTGTAAACATTTTCTCACAAACTTCACATTTGAATGATTTTTCTCCAGTATGTTTTCTCATGTGCACCTTTAAATTATTATACTGAGGAAAGATTTTATTGCAAACTTCACATTTGAATGGCTTTTCTCCTGTATGTTTTCTCATGTGCACCTTTAAATTACAACTCTGAGTAAACATTTTCTCACAAATTTCACATCTGAATGGTGTTTCTCCAGTATGTATTCTCATATGTACCTTTAAATTACTGTTGTCTGTAAACATTTTCTCACAAACTTCACATTTGAATGGTGTTTCTCCAGTATGTTTTCTCATATGTACCTTTAAACAACTGTTGTTTGTAAACATTTTCTCACAAACTTCACATTTGAATGGTGTTTCTCCAGTATGTTTTCTCATATGTACCTTTAAATGACTGATGTCTGTAAACATTTTCTCACAAACTTCACATTTGAATGGTGTTTCTCCAGTATGTTTTCTCATGTGTGTCTTTAAAGTACAATTCTGAGTAAACATTTTCTCACAAACTTCACATTTGAATGGTTTTTCTCCTGTATGTGTTCTCATGTGCACCTTTAAATTACTATATTGAGAAAACATTTTATTGCAAACTTCACATTTGAATGGTGTTTCTCCAGTATGTTTTCTCATGTGCCTCATTAAATTATAACTCTGAGTAAACATTTTCTCACAAATTTCACATCTGAATGGTGTTTCTCCAGTATGTTTTCTCATATGTACCTTTAAATGACTGTTGTCTGTAAACATTTTCTCACAAACTTCACATTTGAATGGTGTTTCTCCAGTATGTTTTCTCATATGTACCTTTAAATTACTGTTGTCTGTAAACATTTTCTCACAAACTTCACATTTGAATGGTGTTTCTCCAGTATGTTTTCTTATATGTACCTTTAAATGACTGATGTCTATAAACATTTTCTCACAAACTTCACATTTGAATGGTGTTTCTCCTGTATGTTTTCTCATGTGCGTCTTTAAAGTACAACTCTGAGTAAACATTTTCTCACAAACTTCACATTTGAATGGTTTTTCTCCAGTATGTATTCTCATATGTACCTTTAAATTACTGTTGTCTGTAAACATTTTCTCACAAACTTCACATTTGAATGGTTTTTCTCCAGTATGTATTCTCATATGTACCTTTAAATGACTGTTGTCTGGAAACATTTTCTCACAAACTTCACATTTGAATGGTGTTTCTCCAATATGTTTTCTCATATGTACCTTTAAATTTCTGTTGTCTGTCAACATTTTCTCACAAACTTCACATTTGAATGGTTTTTCTCCTGTATGTTTTCTCATGTGTACCTTTAAAGCACTGTAACTTGTATACATTTTCTCACATACTTCACATTTAAATGGTGTTTCTCCTGTATGTTTTCTCATGTGTACCTTTAAAGCGTTGTTATCTGTAAACATTTTCTCACATACTTCACATTTTAATGTTTTTTCTCCAGTGTGTATTCTCATGGGGTCCTACTAAACACCGCAAAGTCAGACAAAGTCAGACAAAGGCAGACAAAGTCAGGCAAAGGCAGACAAAGGCAGACAAAGGCTGTTTAATTTTGTTTTATTTGTACATATTCGTATATATTATACTAGATTAACTTTGTTTTGAGATTAAAATATTTAAAAAGCTTGATTTAATGTTTTTGTATGTTAAATTGGTACCTACGTATATTTAATAGAACAAAGTCCGATAAAGGCATACAAAGTCACACAATGGCAGGCAAAGTCAGAAAAAGGCAAACAAAGTCTGTTTGATTTTGTTTTAGTTATACATATTCATATATATTATACTATATTAACTTTGTTTTGATATTTAAATATTTAAAAAGCGTGCTTTAATATTGTTTGAAATTAAAATTGGCACATACGTACATTTAATAGAACAAAGTCGGACAAAGGCAGGCAAAGTCTGCTTAATTTTGTTTTATGTGCACATAATCGTATACATTATATTATTATATTAACATTAATAATCACATATTCATGATGTAACTTTTGTCTGAACACGCGCTTTCCGAAATTTACGATTATCACACCTCGCATTATGTTACTGTTCACTTGCTTCGTGTCTTTGTAGACCTGCATCGTGTCATTTGATTTGGCTTCTTGGCTACTTTCGGGTCCTTATGGACAGTATATTTCCCATCCGAAGATGTCAGTCCTGAAACACTTGCAGTGCTTGCACTTAGGAATTTGCTGAAGAGTTGTTGTTTCTCCACTTCTGTCTTCGCTGTCCATGAAAGTTTGGTAATCTTAAATTTCGAAAATAGCGTATTCAGGTAAAAGTTACCCGTCCCGTATAATGACCTTCTTAGATCCACCATCTCCACTTTAACTAATTCGAATATCTTTTCAACCAGTTCGTCGGTTTATCTGGGCTCCCAGTTAAGTTTCACTTTTAATCTGTGGTTCATGCTTTCTGTGTTGTTGTTTGTCCAGAGTTGATCTTCGTCACTGGAAATAATGTGGTTCGCCAATTTGTTCTCAACATGCCGAACGTAATACTGCAGGAAGTCACTATGACGTTGTTCTTCAAGATTGTTTTTAAGTTTGATGTTTCGCTCCTCAAAGGTCGCAGAGTCGTTTGCCGTTGCAACACCGTTTGCTCCGAAAATCATGTCAACGATTTCCTTTCGATCAATTACACGCTTTGGTATCTTGTCAGTCATTTGTCGAAGTATATTATCTTTCAGGTGTTTTGAACATAGTTTTCTTGTGCAACCCGGAAATGCCATGTCTATGGCGTTGATCATTGCACGTTCGTCGTCAGTTCCCAGGATCATTTCAATGTTTTTGATTTCTATGCCAAGCACCCCTCTCAAATGCGAAAAAAATCTGAAGTAATTTTGCTGGCGACCATCCCAATGAAGCATGAGTGGTCCCAGAAGTATTGGCGCGTCTCCAGTTAACTTGCGCAGTACCTTATTTGATCTGTACACCGTGGTTGTGACAAAACACTTTCCTAGTGAAAATGTTCTATCGATGCCCACAACACCTTCTTTCGACGATAAAAACGACTTCAAGTCCAGTATTTGTTCATTATTGTAGCATATTACTGAGGGTAAGGGATTGTCTCTAGAATGAATTATCTCAGCTACATACGGATGTTTGTCGCTTAACATACGTATAACATTCAAGAGTTCGTCGGCAACGTTCTTCGAACCTACGCCACCTCTTTTTGCAGCCTTCACGCGAGCCTTAGCATTCTGACACTGTCGGATATCGCGTGGATAATTTAATGATTCATTATTTGCCGAGTCCGTCAGTTTTCCATACACTTCACTGGGTTTTTTATGCTTAACCTCTTTCCGAATCATTTGAAGAGTTTGTGGATTTGTTCGTTCGTATGTTTCCGTGCATATTTTTGCATTTCCGTGTGGTTCTTCCGATGTAGCATACTGTCCAGTATATTCGACAATGGCAACATCTCTGTTGAAAGAACCGTCAACATGTGTAACCCGCTTTCTATAAGATGGTTGGCGTTTTAATGCTGCGTTGTACCTGTTAAATATGACTATATCCGTCTTCTCTGGTTGTGGAACGACCTGTTTGAAAGCTTTTGAACCTTTTTCGTGAGTCTCAGTGTATATTACATCGTCCTTAACTATAACATGCACGAGTTTTTTTTTTCTTGAGTCCGTCACCTTTCATCATAAATTTTGTTTTTACACAACGGCCTTGAATAGTCCATGCACTAGAGTACCCACCAAGTTTTGCACAGTTCGCAGTTGCTTCATCAAACGATGGCGAGCATAATGAAAAATCCTTGGCGTATGGTTGCGTGGTATAATAGTCACAATTCACAGACATTTCAATGCACGTGCGTGCTCTAATTTCTGCACTTAACGTTTCATTGCCACAAAGTCCAATAGACAATGCATTAAACAAACAGTTCCCATCACCCGTGGTCATAAACGGTTGCAAAGTATCGGTTTCGTTGCGTGAATTACATTCCAAGAATCCTAGAGCAGTGAAATCTAAACGAAGACTTGAAGTGTCCTTCACATGGCTATTTTTTAGAGGCGGTAAAAGACATTTTTCTCGACGGGCAATAACACGGAGAAGATGAACACTCAATGAAGCAGCCTACAATCATAAATAATATATATATATATATATATATATATATATATATATATATATATATATATATATATATATATATATATATATATATATATATATATATATATATAACTTTTATGAAAAATAATATTTTTTGTGATATAAACGGTAGTGTTTAATTTTAAATATAAAAATGACAAATAACGGGGTTGCTATATTATTTTATTATTGTCGGTCTTATTTATTTTTGCAATTTTTATAGCAAAAATCTCTTTTTGCTTTTCACAATTACTGTAAAGTGAAAAATATTTTGCGGAAACAGGTAAATAATATATCAGTTATAAGTTTTAGTTCTGGTCAATTTTAAAAAAAATTGAATTTAACGTTTGTTTGATATTTAGCATACAAAATTAAGACAGAAAACTATCGGGAAATGATTTGACTCAGATGAAGCAGTCGTAAGATGAATATTACGACTAACAAAATATTATTGTATATGAATAATGACAATTGTTATTGGGTTCACAAAGTACAAGTATTACCATACGTATAAATAACTACTCTAACAACGATGCACAGAATTCTACAACCTCGAGTATCATTTAAATCAGATATATTACGAACTAAATGATTATCACTTACCTCGTTCAGCCGGAAGAGAGCGTTCATGTAGCTATATTCTTCACCATCATTGTTCTTAATGCAAACTCGGCACATACATTTATAATTCCCGGAAAGTACATTCAGTTCACTAACTGCGATGCCATCACACAATGCATGTACCCAACTTTTGCAATAATCACAATGGACCGAATCATTGGAACAATTCTTTTTGCAAACAGCGCACGTGTACTGATGGAGTTTAGCACGCTTACGAGCACGGGCAGAAGACATTCTGACAAATATACAATACGTTATCCAATAAAGAATATTATATGTAGAGAATGTTTAACACTTTAAACAGTTGAAACACTATAACACTACAACACCAATGTTTAAACAATAAAACACAATATTTTAAATATAACTCCTAACAACTTATTGTATCCTGCTCTTGGTATTAATGAGTTGAAGCTTAATACCGTAACTGAATCATGACAAAATGCTTTTGATGAAGATTTGTATTATTGGCTATTTTATAATAATCCACAAACTTAAAATGCCAGATGTTTCAATCAGTCCGCAAATTGATGCAAACAATTTACTCACCTTTGATATAGTCAGAAACCGTGGAAAGCGCGACATTTCAATAGCAGTATCTATGAGTGAGATTGCCAACGCCAGCATAAAATTAAACGCTGAAAAAATAACTGCTGTTTAAACTATACTGTATGAAGAAATTTGTATAGTAAATTAGCCAGTAACCGCGTTTGATTTTGCCGACAACGGCAGAGTAATGTGGTACCGTTTGTAGCGAAATCTCTTCTTCTCATCGGATACCGCAAACATTATTAGCAACAAAAAAGATTTGTATTACCGCTTAATACACTGTAATGATTATGCTGAAAGAAATTATGATAATAACATATGAAATGATGTATTCTTTTTGTATTATCAGACTTGTCATGGTCGATCTTTTTCGATGAAAGTACATCATAAATTTATGATTATGAATGCTAATAGAATATTTAATATCACTTTCATAATTGTATGACGGTGTCTCTCAATAAGAGAATTATTTATATAAAATTAATAAATCTGGTTTTGTCACATTCAAATAGCTTTTGTCATACGATATCTGTGTTATATGACTTCGTCATACTCTATCTGCCTTTGTTCAATTAAATGTACGTAGGTACCAATTTTACTTACAAACAACATTAAATCACGCTTTTTAAATATTTAAATCTCAAAACAAAATTAATATAGTATAATATAAACAAATATGTACAGATAAAACAAAATTAAAAAGACTTTGCCTGCCTTTGTCTGACTTTGTTCTTTTAAATGTACGTAGATACCAATTAAACATACAAAAAACATTAAATCAAGCTTTTTAAATATTTTAATCTCAAAAGAAAGTTAATCTAGTATAATATATACGAATATGTACAAATAAAACAAAATTAAACAGCCTTTGTCTGCCTTTGCCTGACTTTGTCTGCCTTTGCCTGACTTTGTCTGCCTTTGTCTGACTTTGTCTGACTTTGCGGTGTTTAGTAGTACCGATTCTCATGTGCACCTTTAAATATCTACTATGCGTAAACATTTTCTGACAAACTTCACATTGTATTGAGTTTTCTCCAGTTTGCATTCTCATTTGCACTTTTAAATCCCGATTCTAAGTAAACAAGTTCTGAGAAACTTTACATTAAAATCAGTTTATCTCCAGTATGTATTAAATTTTGCCTCTTTAGATGATTCTGCGCGTAAATATTTCGTCTAATTCACATTTGAATGGTTGTATCTCCAGTGCTCTGGAACGCTGAATAATGAATTATGACGGTACTAAATGTTCTTTTCGGCACATATTAAAACTTTTTCGCTATTACTGCTTACTTAAAATCTGTCAAGATTCTATTATTTTTCGTCTTTCTATTGCTATATATAACAAAAATCTTTCTCAAAAAAAAGTGCGCAAATGTAAATAAACACCATGGGGGCACAACTCTATATTATCGAGGTGTTTGCCTAATGCACGTATGGTTGCATGCGTACATTATTAAAAAAAACCAAAAACATATTGCAATTTAAAGTGAACTGGTAGAATATTTCCACAAGAAACAAAAGGATTAAATGATCAAGTAGAATACACAAATGAAATTAAAGTGGAAATTCATGATTAACATCATTACAAACTAAATGCAATTATTATTTAACTTTATATGAATGTTGAATACAATGTGGGCAAATATTTTAAATTTATATTATTATTATTATTATTATTATTATTATTATTATTATTATTATTATTATTACTTATTATTATTATTATTATTATTATTATTATTATTATTATTATTATTATTATTATTTCCAAGACACTTTAGCTGTTGTATTCATAATTACGTACTAGAAGCATAATCGTACGAAACATTTTGAAAATTCTAATCCATATTGGTAACCATGGATTTAAATTGCAGTCTTAACCCTGAAATGACATATATGTCGCCATCAGTACATGACCTATAATCATCAGACATCAGACAATACATTTAATATATTTCGTAACCAATGTCAATGCATGTATGTACTGCTAAATGACATCGCCGAAAAGAAGAGAGGCTTTGGATTTCCACCAGACTCACTCTTTGTAAAGAAAGCCATGAAGCCGCTAAGAAGAACGTCACAAACATAGTCATTTAGCAAAATTATCCCACTACAGTACTAAGAACACGGAGAGTTCCAGCTGCAAAGAGCTCTTTGAGATAACTAACAAACTAATGTCAAGGAACAAATGTACACCACTTCCAACTACCTTCTCTTTATTAAATCTTCCGGACGTATTTGCAAATTTCTTCCGTCACAAAGTACAAAAAATTAGTAGTATATGGGAATACTCTAACGTCAACGGGAAATTCAGTCATAAAGGTCGTGGGAACATCTAGCGTCAAAGGGAATTTAACATGGGGAAATGTAACATGGAGTGAATGGGGAATTGAACATAGCGACAAGGATTGGGTCACTTTAGCGACTATGGCAACTTAACGTTTAAAATGGGCATATCAAAATTGGTGTAAATAGGAATTTAACATGGGAATGTCACCTGGAGTTCTAAGCGAATTGAACTTTGGGACTTCATTGTGTTATAGGGTCAAAACTATTTATAGGGTAAAATATACAATGGGGGAAAAGGGGCTGATAGGGACAAAGATAGACATACAGAAAGAAACAAATACACATGCAAACACACAGAAGAGAAAACAGAGATCTTCAGCAGCAGAGGGGGCAAATCAGACAACTTTTTATAGGCGTCGATTCGGCAAACCCAGGCTTCCTCGTAAATGCTTAATAGAAGCGTCCATTTGGCAAAACAAAATTACAAAAAAGGACGCCAAGGTCGTTGGCACTCACCCCCTCAGCTGCTATGGGTTAAAAAAATTTTTTAGGATGAAAATCATTGAAGTCTTTACAAACAGACTAATTTGTAAAACCTCACCTCGTAAATCAATTAGATTATTGGACTGATCGGTGAGTCTGAAATTAATTCTCGTTAATGAATTATTATGATATCGCATATAGACTGGATTAGTTGGATCCTCAATAATTAGAAATCCTGGAGGAGCTGTTGGTGCAAATGAATATACAATATATAATATGAATATATATATCCTTGTTGACCTTGATTTGATTGCTCGAGATTTATTTGATAGTTTCCTTCGATAACATCACATACTAAATTCAATGTAATCACCGAGGATATATTGACATTTTGAGGAGCGATCTGCCTGCCGCCTCCATCTGGGTCATTATTATGTGTTAGGAGAGTTGTTTGTTGTGGTGCTGTTTTTTTCCATGCGTCGTGTATTCTTTGAAACCAACGTCAATGGCATCATTGAGAGATTTTTTTTAGTTCTGGGATATTATATCCGTGTAGTTTGAATGTGGGAATATCTTCTACGCGTATATTATACATTGTCGCAAACTCCGTTCTCGTTTTAGGATTATTGTCACCTAATATCTCTTGAATAGTTTGCAAATGATATGTTTCCATGTCATCGATGATTTTGTTACATGTTTCTACGACGTTTATAAATTCATCTCGGGTGAGAGTACCGGATTTAAGAGATATTAACAACAGTGAAAAATCATTATTCATCGCTGTGAAATTTTCGGTGATTTTATCTTGTCGAGCTGTGTAGTATCTTCTATTAACGCGATCTTCTACCATTCCAGTGAAAAAATTCAACTTGATGTATTCTTTATAACTTTTTACTGGATTATAGGGTTTTATCTTGTCGGTAATATAATCTAATTTTTGTGGTTCAGTTGGTATGTTAACGGGTTTCTGTCGAGGTGGTATCTCAGGCCATCCTAGTATTGTTCTGATTGAGCCCTGATAGATATTTACGACATACCTGGGTGAGTGTATCTCAATGGCAGATGATAATGTTGGTTCGTGACCCGTTATAGCGATTTTCGATTCTTTTCCAGTAATAGATTTTATTCTGCGTTGTAATTCATTATTGATTTGTTCGATTTGGTATCGGTATTGAAAGAACGTTCCAGTCTGGTGTCCCGTCTTGTTTATTCTCACTCGCAAACACCAAGGTATTATTCGGTTGTTGACCACCAAATGGTGCCGATCTAATATTAGGCCAACTTTGATATATTCGTAATTTTGCTAGCGCTATCTCCTTAACGGGAATCGGAGTAGGGAAGTTCACACTGAATTCAAGATTCGTTGAGGTTATTGATATCTTGTCGGTTTTCACCGGGTTTGTGTTCTCCGCTATTCGTTGAAGTAGTTCTTGCGGTGTCGCCATTGTTATGATATTCATGTTGTTTTTTCTAATTTTGACATCGCGGAATCATAAACACGTACCATCGCTGAGAACTCACTATCTGATATTAATGTATCATCGAGTGACGATCATATCATCGAGGACAATTGCGAGTATGCGGGTGTTACAACATGGAATTTAATTACGTAATCTTGCAGTTTGCGTTGATTGCATGATGATATTTGTTTTGTTACTATCGAACTAATTATTGCGATTCTTGTTGTCGCGGATATACAAATTGGAATAGCTATCGGGGCAATCATTGTCACCGAGGATAGTATAATACCGGCTCCGGTGATTACACCACTCACCGAGTATACGGTAACATCAACTGCGGTGATTCTTCGACGGTATTTCTTTTAAATTTTTGTTTGGTACCCCTCAGTGAGGGTTTTGAGTTTAGTTTAAAATTCTCTGACCTGATCATAGCGATATTGTTGTGATGACATTATATTTTCAAATCGTTTACGATTTAAATTTAATTGTTTATTTAAATCTGCTACGAATTGCACATACCATATAACTGAAACCCTAGCCAGATTAGTATCAGTGGATACTATCGTGAACTGTTTAGTTGTATCCTTGTAGATGATCGTTGATATCGTATTGTTGACCCCAGATGAACTCGTTGATGAAATATTAAATTGAGTCGGTGTGACTAGTGTTAATCGATAAATACCCTTGACGGTTGCAGTGATACTTAATATGTTAGTGGATGGTGTCCACGCAAATGAACCATGTTGAATCATGTATACTACGTTGTTGGTTCTGTCATGAGGGATTTTTGTTTATTCAAGTATTTTGTATCATCTTTGGCATATCATCACTGATGATATCGTTGGTTGTTTTAATATCAACGTTGATAGCTTCTATTCGCCGATTAATCAAGGGTATTTCATTACTGGTTTCTTTAAGATCATCGATGAATTTTTTAATATCCGGGAGTTTTTATGGCGAGTTTATCGAATGTGGTTACAAGAAATTTATCTACGATGTTTTTACGAAAAATTGAAAACTGTTTGACGTGTTCTTCATATTTGGATTGAAGTGTTGTAAATTCTAACATAGTTGTTTTTATGTCTGTGAGCTTCGGTGTGGTCACTGGTGGATTTCCAAGGAAATCTAATAGAGGCTTGTCAATATTGTCAATTATATTTATTTGTGATTTAGAAAACTGATCGAATTTAGTTTTATGGTCGTCATATTCATCGCGTAGTTTTTTTTAAAATAATTCTATCGTTGATGAATAATTATTACCGAGTGTTGCTAATTTATCTGTGAGCGTTGAAACAAGTACACCTGGTTTGAGTTTACCCTGATTAGAAAACAACGCGATAGTATCTTCTACTGCGTCGTGTTGTTTAACTAAAATATCATCTAGGGAAACATTACTCATTTTCAATTTACCCTGACGATCTTGAAATACAACTATTTCATTGGGATCAACATTTGCTAAGTTCAAAATCGCAGCTATTTCACCGGTTGCAGTGCCATCGGGTTCGGGTTTCTTCAGCGCTGATAAAGATCGTCCCCACATATCAATCATGTTATTGTAAAAATATTTGATTTTCTAATTACTTCTCTAAAATCTTCGATTGCCAGCGACTACTCGTATATTCATTTACGACCCGATGAGGTGGTTTTCCAGATGTTGAAATAGCGTCAAGGACATTTAATACTTCGTTGCCGCATATTGGTGGGTCATTCATTTGTTGTTTTGGTAGCGTAGAATACCAGATAGGAATTTTTAAGTGGTTTATATAACGCATAAATTCTTTAGGCGGCTCTAACCTATATGAATCGAAATAAACAATTGCACGTGGATCAATCGCGTATGCAACCCAGTGAGTACCAGATCCGGAGCTGTTATCGAGATTAATGATACCGGCTTCAACGTTGTTTAGTTGTGCCGGCAACCGATCTTTCATAAAGACACCTCTGAAGTTTTTATCGCAAGTTTTTTTAGCGGCATCGAGTAAATAAAAATTTGACAATGGAAGCAAAGGTTCCCGAGTTAATAAACCGGTCCTAGTCTCAGGCCTTTTCCGCTGTACCATGAAAACGGGGTTCCTGGTAATCTTAGACCCTTCACCTTTTTTTTATATCCACGTCCTTTTTTTTTCATATCACTGAGCAATACTGTGTACTGCTTTTGCACCAAGAGCTTCAGCAGCTCCCAACGCAGCCGCTTTACCAGCTGCAATCAACGCTGGAATCGCAGCTAACAACGGGAATATACCACCAGATTTTATCATGTTTTTGATCTCAGCCGCAGGGAGTGTAACCTGAATACCTTTTTTTATCTTTAAAAGCATCATTGAAGTGTTTTATCTTACGAGTTGTCAGCAACAATTTATTCTGACCACCAGAAATCTGATTGTGTTTCAGCGTTATCGTGGTTCCGCATTTTTTAGCCGATTCCGATTGCAATTTTTTAATTTGACCGGGATTCAATGTAACACTAACAAAACTATATGACATTACACAATAACAGATTGATCTAATTGTTACATATTTGCCACTGGTGCATCAACTTCTCTCATTCTTCCACCAACACCTTCAAGTAGCATTGATTTGTCGCTGAGAATGACAGCAACTGCTCTATAATTAGCAATACCACCAGGACAGGCTACATGAGCTCTGAAGTGTATATCAACGACGGATTGTCTTGTTAAATCAAGATGTTTCAGCGAAAAGTAATAAATCGGATATAGGTTTTTAAAATCCAACTGTGATATTTGCAGACCAGTATCAACATTTTGATCGCGTCCCATATATGACAACAGACGATGATAAACTCGTGCAATTTATGGTTGGTGTCGTAATGAAGTAGTATATCCTCGGATGGTTCCTGTTGGCCGTTTATTCTCAATGATACTTCATTACACCCAATTTGATCAAATATCATATGGCTGCGTTCTTGATTGGTTAATCGCGTTCTATCCTGTAACGCAATAAATATATGACGTGGAGCTGAAACACCTTGTTTTGATGCCAGGTGCCATGTAAGTGTACCATCAATATTAGAATCCATAGTATCTGTGGTCACTGATAACCAACTCAACAATGATTTTCCTCCACGATCCATAAATGATAGTAGTCGCTCTTCTGCTGTGATTGATGGAGTAATTACTGGCATCCACAGTGATAGTTTTGTTAAAATAACTTTACCGGCAGGAACACCAGCATCACGTCAGATTGCATTATTATCATCACCCCGCCGCACAAGTGCTATTGTATGCTTCGCTCCATAGATAGCTTTTCGGACATTTCTACAGAATCCAAATATATGATGCAGTGGAATCGCACATGAAAATTGTCTACTAGGCCTCTTCATTGTTGCTACACGTGTTGAAAATCTTATATTATAATTACCATTATTGCGTTTTATGATATTAAAGGGATTAGCTGGTCTTGGTTCGTGTTCCAGATCAGCTGGTTGATCAGCAACTCCAGAAGCTACTGGTGTCAATAATTTAGTATACTGAACGTGATCAGCGTGATCAGTAATATCCTTAGCGAACATCATAGATGGACCTGCCGATCTTGTATAATCATCAGAATATCTTGCTAATCCTATTAATGTTGTGGCAACATCAACCTCACTCTCAGTGGATTCAATTTCTCTTCCATCAATGAGATATCTTGCACTTTCAAATAACGCCATGATACCATTATTAACAAAACCAACTCGAACATTTGCATCATCTTCGTATGGCGTATCAGCTGCAACATTTGTTACAAGTTCTCCTTCTACTTCGAAAAACGCTTCACACGGTATAAAGTATTTGATGGTATCATGGACTTGAAGTTTAATTCTTGATCGAAGATCAGGTAGTGCTGCATGATAGGAATAATATTGATAATCGAGAACAGAATCATCTTTACGCACTGGGGCGTCCATATCAAACGCTGGATCAGGTGACTGTTTGAACATTTTATTATATATTCGTTGATCTAAATCATAAGTGGAAAATCGTCCATTTTCATAGTCGTCGTTGACGACCTAGTCGTGGTTTTAAGCCACTTCCCGCTATCATATTTGCGGTAATATTATCTTGGTCGTTTGCTGTCAATGATGCTAATTTCTGATCTACTGCGTTATTTATTATTTTACTAACACTTGCAGGCATCATCGCTGTAAATGGTAGTGGTCCAAATGACGAAGTCTCTGGTGGTTTCTTCGCCGTCGAACTAACGCTGTTAGTTTATCCTTCGCGGCTGAAAATGATTTCCCGGCAACATCACCAACAGCGCTAATACCCTTATCACGAATAACATCAATGGCTTTCATTGATAATTGTTTTGCGATTGGAGCCACTTTTGGAGCCATTCTTGCAAATAACCCTGCAATGATATCACCGAGACCGTCACCATAGTACGCGCTAATAACTGGCAATCATCAGTTTACTACGTAGACGCTGGTTGGTTTATCATAGTTGTAGTGTATGATCATTCATATTTAAATGATATTTATCTAATGCGGTGATTAATCACTGTGATAACCATGATAAAAATCCGTAGGATTTTCAACTAACTCGTCAATGAAATATCGATATACATCAATGCTCATGATACCGTCTTGAAATAACCGCCTACAGATATCAGCTGATTCATTAATTGTTTCCGGTGAGTTATTTCCAGCTCGTTTCCCTCCGATGAGTATTTCTAATCGTACTATATCGCGGAGAATATTACCAGGACAACTAACTAGACCACTACCTGATACCCCTCTCCCAGAAAATCCATCCCCGGTTGCACCCTGTGCATTATCATCATATTGTAAACGCCCAAAAGAATTATCATCATCATCATCCCATTGAGGTTATTTTTGTTTTTTTTTTCGTCTTGGTGTTGGTGTTTGGCGTTTTCGTTCTTGTTGTCGTTCTTGTTTGCAATAATAATTAATCTCTTTTTTGATTCTTTGATACTCATTCGCCCTCCTATCTAAAAATTGAACCCTCCTATTTATTTTATACAACTCATCAAACCAGTCATTGAACGATATTGGATCGTCCTTTTACCCATCCGCTAAAAACTCCTCTTTTGAATTATAGCTGTTAACAATAAAATCACTTAAATCATGATATTCTTTTTGTTTTATTAGTATTGTAGCCTTCTAGGTAAATTTATCCGCTTAAGGAACAATCGTTTTTTTGGGACCAGGAGGGGTTTTTGTTAACAACGCTGATGTTTTTTTTCCTTTCCCGTTGCTATTGTTTCAAGTACATTAATCAGAGGTGTTTCTTCCCTTGGTGGTTTTCCCTCCTCGGGGACATCCCCCCACATAACTCGCTCAGTGGCTGATATTGCCCCTTTGGTTGCCGTGGTTATCGGTTTAAACAATTCTTCACTTCCTACAGCAAAATCGGTCTGAAGACTGTCGAGCTTGAAGTTTACTTCTGACAGAGTCGCGTACTGGTAGATTCTTTTTAATTGACTCTAATCTTTCACGAACCAATCTAGTCGTTAATGCTTCGTTTACCATTATTGAAACAGTAAAGCAATTTCCAATTAGTGTACGATGCAGTGATTTTGTCATCATAAAATGATTTCTAATGAGAAATAGACCATTAGACCCGACTCCGGTAGGCAAAAAATAATAAAAGGTAGACAAGCATCAGTGAGAAATCACTAAAAAAGTTACCAAAAAATGACCAAGAAAAACCTCAACATTTTACTAAAATATTTTCAGTTTCACTATAGTTTTATTCTACTTCCTTGCAGCAACGCGTTCATTGATAAACACCAGTAATAAAATTTCAAAGCCGGTAATGATTAAACTGCATTTACGGATGAGCGCACATACCTGTCCATTGTATAGTATACTTGCAACATCTGTCCATGGAGTATTGTAAACAAAACATTGAAGTATTTATAGCGAGAATTTTAATAACACTGTATACATGTCAAATCGTTAAATATACAGCAGTGGTATCTGAAAGGGAATTTTCATTTCGTTGAATTAACATTATTATATTTCTGATTTTTGAATTAACCTCCCGTTTAATAACGTATTCCTGCTCCAGTTCCTTTCTTATTTTTTCCACGATAGTAAATAACGGGACAAACACACTGACGTCGTTACAGAATACAAGAGAGTCGCGAATAGAATTATGGATTCTTTTTATCAATGCATACTTCTTTGGCAGTACATATTTGTTGCTCATAGCACCGTATTCGATGTCATGGATATCTGAACTAATTTGATCACAGTTTAATCGATCTGATAATTTTAATTTTTGAGATTTCAAATTTGAAATTTCAGTTATGATCTCATTGATATTTTCAGAATGCATATTATATGATAATACATATTTATAATATATTTTTTCAAAATAAACAGAAACCCATGATGAGCGGTTATGATTCATTGGGTACCTTATTAGGCCTTTGTGTCTTTCATAGGGTTCCTGTTTTGAGAGTAATTCTTCTGTTAGTTATAGCCAGATATTTTTCTCTCTTTGAATCTCTCTTTGAGATTTGACCATATGACCGTTTCTTTTGGCCGATAATTCATTCTGAATTATCATGTGGGGTTACCCTAATGTGACGGAGAGCTTATTGCATCCATGGTTAGTGTTTATTTTGAGGGCGTCTTTGTTGTAGTACACCTCCCCCTGATAATTAATTTCCCAGGGGTGCAAAATCACACCGTCACGTATTTGACGTGACGGGAGGTGTACACGAAGTACCTTTGGGCTGGCGCACTCAATTATATAGAAAAAACCATCCATCGTTACCGTAGACAAAATGTCTGTTACGGGATTACGAAACCTCAACGCGTTACGAATGCGCAACTGTTCTTATATCTAAAGATATATGCTTTTGAATATAATAAATATGTATTTTGTGCTTTGGAATACTTGAAAAACACATAAATAAAAATACAATTGTTTGTAAACACTGCGTATTTGATTCGTTTTCTTACAAAAGGCAGATAATTGATTATAATTGCTTAGAATTGTGATAATTATAACCAGCCAATCGGAAATCAGGCGACGTAGTGTTTCAAAAAAACCATTGAGTGTAACTCTTTGCTAAGCCGACATACCCGTACGAGTTATTCCCCTTAGTGTTATATACACATAGTGCAAAACATGATTCAGACATGAAAATTGAATTTTTTGTCCGGTTCTTTTAGAAATCGCAGATCGATAAATTCCCTCTGCTACTATTCGTACTGAGGGTTCACAAATATCAAAATATCTACAGGCTTCAGTCAATGATTGGAATACCATTTCCTCGTTATTTTCTGCATTAAATGATGTTACAGGCCTCGCTTTTTTCGAGTATTGTCCAGTTTTTTCCCATATGTAGTTTTCTCACTCTGTGTAACAATTCGTAAATTATCCAATTTGTTATTCCGAGGATTGGAATCAATGTGATCAACTACAAATCCATCCCTGATCAATCCATTAAACACCTCGAAGACGAATCTGTGACAGTAATATTTCTTCTATCCAGCGCCAAACTTCAAATACCCCATACTATTATCAAAACCAACTGGTTTCTTCAGTTTGCGGTGTCTGACAATACCATCACTGGATGCCTCGTAATGGCTGATCACAGGACGTGGTTGAAATTCTTGGTTCATTTATATACTAATATCTTTTGTCTAATTTATTATTTGGCTGAATTCTTACTTTGGAATCTATCAATGCAGTCTTGAGGAGTTCTTATGACTCTGTCATGGGTACAGTCAGAGTCATTGACGGAATCTTTGATGGAGGTTTTAATTCGTTTATCATAATAACGCTTCAACTCTCTGTATCGCTTACCACCACAATCGAGACACAACTGCGAGTTTCCTCTCACACCTACCCCACATTGTATGCAAGGGGAGGTGTCACAACTTCCCCGACGAAAGCTTTGCATATGATTCCCATAGAATTCCATTCTGCATGATTTTTTACACGGGGTTACTGATCCTATCATAAGCCATTTGCAATGATTCGTTATATATAAATTTTTTATTTAAATACTTGTTTTAATTATAATATGAAGGAGTTCGAGAGATTATCGAAAATTGCGCCTTGGAAAAATCCTAAATTCAATCTCGATAGAGTCTCTGATACACCAAAAAGTCTAATAAGTGATAGAACCATGTTGGGTGAAATTCGTGATTGTTTTAATGAATTCACACACGATGGAGCATCTCACTGTTGGTCAACATTTCGAATGGATGGTACCGTTGATGCTACCATGAACGACAAAAGCGCAGCAGTGATAATTTCACATCTTGACAAGAAAAAGTATTTTTTTAGAGAGAAATTCTTTATCCGTTTAGACACGGGAGATTGGATCATCAGAGATAAATTTGACCCCATCTTGAAGGATAAAAATACTGTCACTGTGAGTCGAGATTCCAAACCAGAAATTTTGACTGGAATTGACAAACCGTATTACGAGATATCTTATCCTGTAACAGCAGTTGTTAATGAGATCTATCCGTTAAATGATAAACCGAGTATTGAAAAACTAAAACCAATGAAACTATCATCGTTGAACTGTGTAGAAGAACGAATAATAGAACACTTCACAAATGCGCTGCGTGGAAACAAACTGACTGATCTAAGACGCAACAAAAATAAATGAATGGGGGCTAACAGTGAAGGAACGCGGGGGGGGGGTGGGGTGCAACAATTCAAAATGTGGCAGAGTTAGAACGAATACTAAAATTCCCAATATCGGTAACGACGATAACAGGTGAGGTATTATGTTAACCGAAATATCAATCGAGAGGAGCCCCAATCAAAATTATTGATCATAACGAACACGCATGGACATCTGCGTTAACAATATTTCCGCAGGATAGAACAATAAAATATATACCCGCGGGGTTCTCGGGAGAAGAATTCTCTGAGGAGAAATTATTTGATTTTATTTACCAGTTGAGTAAAAACAATCCTGTATCAGTGTGGTTACTTCACAGTTTTGAGCACGAAGAGAGTAAATTCGATCAATTTGTAAGACCCAATGGCGAATTATACCGAACTGAAGCAATCCATGATGCGATGAAAAACTAGCTAGTAGTTTTTCAACAGAACACGACAAACAATTACTAACAAACTGTTTTACAATTCCGTCGGTTGCAGCTCATTTTGCGAGAAAGAAAAACATGTGGAAACCAACAAGAGCTGAATTTCTATCAGATATCAAATCAAGCTACATCGAATATGGTCATGCTGGATTATAGATTACAAAATATGACCGCAAAAGTATTATTTCGGTTGATATGGGTGCGTGTTATCCCGGGAGTCTTCTCGGGCACGGATAATGCGCTGAGTACTTCAAGCGATTTGCACATCCCACACATGAAATGACCCGTGTTACTATTAATGGACCACTTCCTGATTTTGATTTAACCGGATTCGCTCGTGTGGTATCATTTGAATTGGCTACAGGGCTTCATCCGTGCTGCTATGTTTGGATTGGTAGATATATATCTGAAAAACACTGGATGGCAATAGTGCTACTACGATATATGATTGATTCTAAAATGTTGATATCGCTGATTGTCAGTGAAGCGATTATATCGTATCGAGCGCAGACTGAAGTCTGGTTACCACAACTTAATCTATATAGTATAATCAGCGAAAATAGAAAACAATTCTCTGATCTCGACGAAGAAAATATCATGAAATGATCCAAACAGCTATTTGAAGTTAGAAAAAGACCCAAAAGAACTCGGTAGAAGAATAATCAGTAAATTCACTCAGGGTGGAGAATACCACAATAACCGATATTCTTCACGGTTGATTATAGATAGCGTTGAATATGATTTTATAATCGCGGATGTAACATCTAAGGGTATATACGTCAATCATAAAGACGCCTTCGTGTCCGATGGAACCAAATTGGGTACAATTGTTACTTACAACGATGGATACGGTCTTCAGTATACACATTTGAGGGCGTCAATGCTGACTTATGCTTCTATTACCGGTAATCTATTTTCGATGATAAATAGATTTCCGGACACTGCAGTTAGAGTAGCCATTGATTCATTTTATATAAACACGAAACACAGCGAAGCAGCGGCTGAATTCACTAATTCAGACGAGAGTTGGGGATCATGGAGAATTAAGCGGGAAATACTATGTGATTATTCCAAATCAGCAGATTTTACGATTGAAGATAAATATTTAAAAAATAACCAGATATCGGAGCTATCTAATGCACCGCAGATATCTGATCCAATATGTAGATACAAAACCGTTTACGTAAACGGCTGTGGTGGGTCAGGAAAGAATTATTTCGAGGGAAATCAAACATGATTGTGATAACACCGACCCACAGACTTGCCAGAGATATGAAACAACGAGGAATTAATGCCTGTACTAATCACAGTTTCTTTCGATGGAAAGGTGACGAATGGACTCTTGATCGAATGGGTGAGAAATTAATTCCTGAAGTCATAATTTGGGATGAGATATGTACGGTATTGTTAGATATATTACAAAAGTTTCTCGAGTGACTATTGCTAGCGAATACAAAAGTAATAATGTTTGGCGATCATGGCCAACCACCACCATTTGTCGGTTTGTCTCCACATGATTGGCTAAAGAATTTTGTAAACTATTATGAAGAAATTAATACTGATCATAGAGCACTTGATGAACAATTACGCGAGTTCAAGAAACTAATTAGATTACAACCGGATAGAATTCAGTGTGAAATAGCACATAAAATAATTTCGGAAACACCATTAAATGATTTTTGGGAAACGTGGAGACCAAACGATTTGATAGTAGCAAGTAGAAAAATAGTCAGAGACACACTCCAGATGAAGTTATTTGAATTGCATAAAAAAAAATTTGCAACACTTCCAACACCGCTGTGTTATAAACCCAAGGATACACGAAAACAGAATATCGAAGTTGATATTCCAGGACAAAGTGAAAAGCAGATTCTCGTATTAAATGATATTGTGTTGGTTGATATCAATGTCGTCGAAGATGCATTGCGCGCTGATAATTCCCCATGGACACTAGGTTACGCAGCAACAATACATTCTTCGCAGGGATTGACTATATCAGATACAATTGTTTGGATGGTAGATAATCACATCGAGTGGTCGAATTTAGTTTATCTTGCAGTGTCCAGAGTACGAGGAATAAATCAACTTCGAAGAGTTGTTCTAGACTATAACGACACTACAATAAATGATATTGTCAGCGCTGATATAATCAGAAAAAACTATCTAGTTATTGACAACAGGATAAAAAAAAATAATAGAGAATTTGACATTGATGCCGAATTAATAATTACACTGAAACAACAACAAAATAATCACTGCGCGAGTTGCAATTGTATAATGAGTTGGTATTTGTTGGATAAAGATCCTCGCCAATTTACCGTAGACAGAAAAAATAGCAATGTTGGTCATATCAGAGATAATGTGATGCTGACTTGTCTAGTTAAGACCACGCGGTGGTAATTGAGTATCATCGGGTATCACTTGCAGTTGTTCACGAGTAAATCCTCGCTGACGAGCAGTTGAATCCAATCTATATATTGCTGGTCTACCCGTAGATCGCGTTATACTAGATATTTTATGCGCGGTAACGCTCCAAATAGGATCAGTAGCCCTTTTTGTACCACCTTCGAATTCTCCTGGTTCATATAAATATCTTACAGTGACATTACCGAGTATTGGTTGTTTTGAAAAATCATTTTGTGGTTTTACAGGTATATACTTACTTTTAATCGCGTTGTTAGGTTGCATGTTGATTGTTCGAGTAATCTCGTTATTCAGCGCGGTAATCACAGCTGGTAATCTCTTGACCCATTCACGGGATCGTTTATCCTGAATAAATTCCTTCGCGTATTGATATCCAAATAACCGCTCAGCAAGTGTCCAATTAAATCGTTCAACAATTGCCTGATCGTGATGTAGTGCAGTATGTCCTCGTCGTAATGCGGTATTATGATTCTTCATCGTTGATAGAACCGCACCCTGAAATTTCTTGCCAGGATCAACTTGTAATAGATTTGGCTAGCGCAGAGGACCCCTTTGATAAATCCTTTCAAACGCAGGAAGCGACTTCAGTTGATGATTTTGTCTTTAGCGGTTCTGCTTGTTTGTAACGACTCGCAACATGAACTACGGTAAGCGCGTACTTGTAAAAACCATCATGCGGCAGAAATAGTATACCAGCCTGATAAACCTCATTAGGGACGGTCACATCAAAATGCGAGTTGTAAATTTGCCATATCGCCTGTTTGGATAACCAATCCGCTGCAGTGGTATTTTTCACCTTTGCTGCGCTAGCGAGTTTACCAATTGCTGCTTAAGCCTCCAGTATCTTCTTGGAGAATAATAAATAGATTCCATGTTGTTATTAATTACCGGCACCTAACATCAATTTACCTTTCATCACCGATTTTACTAACCATGAAGCCAATTTTTCTTTGAATGATTTATCAGTAATATAATTTAACGCGTGAATTAATTTCACATCTGCGATATGTCTGTGTTGCAGATTACTGCTTTTATAAGCAGCATCATGAGCATGACACGCCTTATCAATAGTGTTTATTGGATATTCACCAGGTCGAGGTTGGTTTTGATCATCGAGTCTGATATCGAGTCTAGTCCCGGGTCCACAATAATTATACCCTGGAAGATGGTTTTCTCCTGGGTATTTTGCCCATGGTGTTCCTGTGTGTTTTACTAACTTGGCTGCAATATCACCTCCTCGTTTTTTTTTAATTCTTAGAAACAAATTTAAATTTTTTTGTACTACATTGTACACACTCACCACAAAGTGCTGATCTGTTATTGCTAGTTGTAATCGTAGTCAAGTCATCTGTGCCAGTACGCTTCTTACATTTCACACAATATAGATCCATAAATATATTTATAATAACATGAATGTAATTGATTATTCAGCTACCCGACGACGGGAACCTATTAAACACCATGCGATGTTACCGAATTCAATTAGAATGATTATAATCGGACCATCTGGAAGTGGTAAAACACAACTGCTACTTAATTTAATAACGAGATGGATGAAATGGAAGAAGTTGTATTTAATAGCTACGAGTGTAGACGATCATCGATGTTACGACGTGTTAAAAGATACTAACTAGAGAGCAAAATTGAAAACCGGCGAAGATAAGATTGAATTTATAACCGATATCGAGGACGCACCGAGCATTGATGATATCGATGGAAGTATTAACAATTTAGTCGTATATGATGATGTTATGTTAGACAATAAAAAAAACCTGCCAGGATATTTTCCAGAGGCAGGCATAAAAACACCGACGTGATATATATATCACTCAACGATACACTCAAATACCAAAAGTGATCAGAGATAATTGCAATATTCTTGCTGTATTCAACGGAGTTGACACATATGCATTACGAAATATTTAGCAAACTTGGTGCGGCAGTGATATATATCATAATCGATTTAGAAAATTCTTTAGTCACGCTCAGTCAATCCCACATGGATTCTGTAACGATAAATTTGCATGATGCTAGATCAAGATATCGTGTCGGACTTGATAAAATATTTGGTTAACCCATAGCAGCAGAGGGGGTGAGTGCCAACGACGTTGGCGTCCTTTTTTTTGCCAAATGGACGCTTCTATTAAGCATTTACGAGGCAGCCTCGGTTTGCCGAATCGACACCTATAAAAGTTGGTCTGTTCGCCCCCTCTCTTATTTGCCAAATGGACGCTTCTATTAAGCATTTACGAGGAAGCCTTAGTTTGCTGAATCGACGCCTATAAAAGTTGGTCTGTTCACCCCCTCTGCTGCTAATTAAATCGTTCAGACCTGTAAACTAAGCAAACATCATATACATTGGATCAACAATATACATGGAATTGTGACATTATCTTGTGTTTTTGGTGTGTCCCTCCCTTAGTTTGGCGGTTTTTTCTGGACCATGATTTAACGAATATACTTCTCAAAAATAACATCCGGAATCCTAGTATATTATCTCTTGCAGAAGATTCAAGACTAACTTCTGATTTAGCTAATGTGATATCATGTCCTACGAATTTTCGTGTAAAAGCACACCCCTTATTTAACCGTGACCAATCAGAATCGAATGTAATTTCTCCCGCTTTTCTATAAAAGTCGCTTACGTCATGGTCAATATCACATGCTTGTTTTACAGTAACAGAATCTCTGCGTTTTCTCAATTCTGACACTTTTCGTGAGAAATGAAACTTAAAATGTCGCTAGCAGTCCGTCTGATTGCTGAGCAAACATGGTTTAATTGGTACAACGGTCGCATCCTACTATACAGACCCCCCTCCTATAAAAGGCGTGTCTTCATAAATCTAACTAATGGTTCGCTGGCCACAACAAATGTTTAATTAATAGATTTCCTGATATTTGCCCCTTCACATAGGCTTCCTTTTAAGAGTAAAAACGGTATTTTAATCTCCAAATTTTTGAAGATCTAGTATGGTTCGGTTACATGTCCCCAGTTGACCTGTTCACCTCAGACATCCCTAATCTACTAAAACAATCAGCTCCTACATTCTTGTTGCCCTTAATATAGTGTACCTGAACTTGATATTGTTGCAGAAATTGTGACCATCTCATTAATCGTCCATTTGTCAATTTAGATTGAGCCAAATAGATGAGTGGTTGGTGGTATGTTTCATAAAATAAATTTTCGGCCATACAAGTAACGCTGCAATTTAGATATCCCAAAGATAATAGCCAAGCATTCGTTCTAAGATACTGAATAGGTACGGTCTGCAGTTGACAATTTCCTGCTACAATAGCAACTGGGAATAAACTTCCGTCGTGCTCTTGCAATAGCACTGCTCCTAAACCTCTATCACAAGTGTTTGTCCTTAAGACAAAATCTCGTGTCACGTCAGGCAATTAAACTATGGCGTCTGACGTCAGTCTGTCCTTTAACGTCTGAAATGCACGTTCACATGCGTCTGTCCATACTACTTTTGTCGGAGTTTTTTTTACCGAGTTAAATCAGTCAATAGGCTCGCAATAGCCTGCCAAGCCCCAAAAAGATCGAACTTCCGTCTTAGTGGTCGGTCGTACTGCGTCCGTAAGTTGGTTGACCTTTGAACTATCTGAGGTTAACGTGTCTTCGCTGAGGGTATGTCCAAGGTAGGCTAATTTCCTGAACCTTATATGGCACTTAGACGGTCGTGCGGTCAGTCCGGTTTGTCGAAGTCGCTCCAAAACGTTTTTCAGCTAAATGATGTGTTCTTCCTACGTAGCTGTCGCTAACAGTAAATCGTCCATGAAGTTCGAAACCTCCGTTCCCTTAACGGTTCAAGGAATTTTCGCATCACACGGGTTAAGACGTTCGGCGCATTCTGGACCCCGAATGGCATGACTACCCACTGGTAAGTCCCATCTGGAGTTGCAAAGGCGAGTCTTGCTCTGTCTTCACTTCGAACTGGAATTTGCCAGTATCCTTTACACAGATCAATTTTTGAAAAAAAATATTTTGCATTGGACACTCCGGCACAAATGGACTCAGGGTCAGGTAAAAGTTCTACCTGAAATTCCGTGATTCTGTTTAACTTCCCGTAATCGACGCAAAATCTGTGTGTACCGTCTTTCTTCTGTACCAATACAAGAGGAGAGCTATATGCCGACTCACTTGGTTCTATAACTTCTAAGTCTATCATAGCTTAAATCTCCTTCCGGACAGTTTCTAATTTAGCATAGGGTAGCGGATACGGTTTTAACTTCACTGGTTTCTCATTCTGTAACTTCAAGGTAAACTCCTCCAATTCCGTCTTGCCAGGTCGTTCTGTTAAGACGCTAGAGTAATCTTGGAGTACCGACTCCACTTCCTTACGTTGACCTGACGTTAACGTAACGTCAAGCACAACATCGACGTAGGTTTCTTCCCTCATCAAAGGACAACTAGGGAGTACTTCAGTCTCTCCTGAGTTGTCGTCGAGTTCTTCCGTTACAACTGTAGCAACCACGAACTCTGTGAGTGTTTCTCTTACACGGTAACGTTTCAGGAGATTCACGTGGTACAACTTGTTCTTTTCCTCTGCTCGGATACGGTAGTTCTGTCCACCCTTCTTCTCCGTTACCTCAAATGGTCCCCTCCATGAGACTTGCAGTTTGTTGTGCTCTAGCGGCAATAACAACAATACCTTGTCACCCACCTCAAAGTGACGTTCCTTCATCCCTTTGTTGTAATATTTGACTTGACGTCCCCTTGCGTCGCAGAGATTTTCCTGAGCCAATTTACAAACTTCTTCCAGTTTGTTCCGGAGGTCAACAACATATTGGCGTGTTGTTCGCACTTCCTCGAATGCTTGCTCATCCGTCCATAATTGTTTCAACACAGTCATGGGCGCCATGACCGTCCTTCCATGGACTAACTCAAAAGGTGAAAAACCCAAACTTACCTGTGGTACTTTTCGATATGCAAACGGTATCGCTGGAAGGTATCGGTCCAAATCCCTAGTTCGACCTTCACATAACTTCTTCAGAGCCTGTTTCAATGTCCCATTGAAAAACTCCACCAACTCATGGCACTGCGGGTGGTACAGGGTAGTCGTCAGGTGTATAATGGATAGTAACCTATTTACCTCTTCCATCACCTGGCTCACGAACTGCGTCCCCTGGTCAGTCAGTATCTCCTCTGATACTCCAACTCTTGACCACACACTTAACAAGTCCTCATCCATCGTGATGGAGTCAATGTTTTTCAAGGCCACTGCCTCCTGGTACCGGGTATCGTAAACTACTACCGTTAATATGTAACGATTACCACTTCCTGCCGCCGGCTAAATCGGACTTACCAAGTCCATCGCAACTTTCGAGAAAGGTTCGTCAATTAGTGGGGTGGTTCCTAGTGGCACCGGGCGATGGGAGGTCTTAGGCGCTACTCGCTGACACTTGTCAAACGACAAACAAAACTTCCTAACATCCCCATGTACACCTGGCCAGTAAAACTCCCTCAAGAACCTATCTCTGGTCTTCGCCACGCCCATGTGGCTTCCAAGAAGACCCTCATGTGCTAGCCTAAGCAGTTATCCTCGCGTTGCTACGGACACCACAACTTGCTTGAACGTATCGGTCCCTTTCTTGGCGTACCGATACAAAATACCGCGTTACGTCGCGAACTTCACCTCGCCGTCTGGCAACTTCCGTACGGACCCGTCTTTTGCGTATCTGCGTACCTTGTTGAGAGTCAAATCTTCCCTTTGAAGTTTCCCCCAACTCCCCAGGTAGCAAATTGTCGATGGG
Organism: Unio pictorum; assembly: GCA_030141615.1. Lineage (NCBI taxonomy): Eukaryota > Metazoa > Mollusca > Bivalvia > Unionida > Unionidae > Unio > Unio pictorum. The sequence continues at coordinate 173,465 of JARLTB010000475.1, forward strand.
CGAAGTCATGTGTCTTAGCGGCTTTGACCCTGACATTCGCTTTATAGCCCTCGTATCAACTGACCCAACATGTATAAGGTTACACGTCATAGGGTTAGGTTGGGGCAAGACATGCTTACACCCTAATATTACGTTGAGACAGACCCGCCAAACACGCTGCTTGAATGAGTCCCTTTACATACGGCGAATCAAGGTCTATGCTAACGACCGGAAGCGAATCCTTCGTCCGGTTAGCAAAATGGACTTCAACCGTCTCATCTGTTGAATCTCCAGGCTTGACATACCTACTATCTACCAAGGCCGGATAACTGCAGCCGGTATCATACAGCATAATGGCCTTCTCACCGTTAACCGTAGCTACCGCTATATAAGTCACCCCTACTGTTTCTCCTTTCTAAACGGTATTCGGCGTTACTGAATTGATCGTTGTCGGACGATACTTTCTACAGTCCTTAACAACATGGCCTGGTTTGTTGCAGCCATAACACACTGGCTCACCTCTCCTCCCCGAGGTATCCTTATCTACCCCCTGAGTCTTTCCAGACCCACGGAAATGTACTTGGCTGTGATTTCCGGCTCCCGGCTTCCCACCATTTTGACCATTTTGTCTTTGGGGTGCCACCTCAGTGATCCTTCTATGCTCACCGTTTCCAGGTAGGTCCCTACCACTCCAAGTAGTTGGACTCTCATGCTCGCTCTCATAACGCTCCGCCATTACACTTATCTCGTCCAAGGTTGAGAATTCACGCTCAGCCAAAAACACAATTAAGCCTTTCCTGTATGTACTTAGGACACGCTCTTTTAAAATTCCTTCGCGTATGCTCTCATACGTTAGCGCGGTACCAGACATTTTTATTCATTTATCAACAATTACGCGTACTCGACTATGAAATTGCACGTGTGTTTCGTTAGCCCTTTTTTACGAGTCCCTAAAAAGTTTTCGAAACGTTTCCACTGACAGCTCATAGTGTCGTAGTAAAGCTTTCTTCAGAGCGTCGTAGTCGTCTATCTCTTCTGGGGTCATATTGTGGTATACGTCTTTCGCATCTCCCTGTAAAAATGCCGAAATATTGATAGCCAACTGGTCCCTAGGTAGCTGATGAACCAGTGCCAACTTTTCGAACTGTGTCAACAAGTTGTCAACTATTTCGTCCTTGTCGTTGAACATAGGTATGGTGATCTGTATGGGTCGTCTGTCTTCCAATCGTCTAGTTGCGGTTCCTTGAACGTTCGTTCAACTCTTCACCCCTCCTGAACTTAGATTCGATCCTCAGCCTCTCCATGGCTAATACATGTTTCCTTTGTCTAGCTTTTTCCTCAGCCTGCAGTCGGGCTAGTTCAAGAGCTTTCTATTTCTCTTTCTCTTGTTCAGCCGCCTGTCTGTCTTTCTCTTTCCCTCGTTCAGCAGCCTGTCTGTCCTTTTCGCGTTCAGCTGCTAATTGCTCATTGTGTTCCGTAAGACTACACTCAATACACTTCGCAAGTTTCGCTCCGTCGTACCCTAATTCGTCTTTACCAATGGATTTAAATTCTCTTACTAATTTTCTGCCTGTGGTTATTCTGACTTTATTAGAAATGCGACCCTTACGTACTCAAACAAAAAATGTGAATTATCCTATTTGAAAATAGTTTTTGTAATGTAAAGTATTTAAGGTATCGCTAGAATGACCTGACTCAGGTCAGTCGGTCTCTCTTAACAAGCAAAATCAATAAACACCAAGTCCACCCAGCGGGAAACTTTCTCTCCAAATGAGGGTGGTGGGTTCTCGTAACAAGATGTAATTTATTGCTTACAGATTCTTGACTAAATAGCTCTTTCTCACAAAACAATACATAGGCAATACCCCGCTTTGCTTCACAAATATAGAAAATGACTTGACAACAAAGATATGTGTCTCAATTCTTACAATATTTTTTATTGCAATATGAAAAGAACTGCAAAAAAAATTGCATGCTCAATATTCATGTATACAAAAATAGCAGACAATGACTTGATTAACTCTGATCCTTTTCTTAGAATAATAATGAAATTATTACTCTGTTCAATATATGCTCAGATTACTTTACTCGAATGAAAATGTTCGAATCCTGGACGAACCCCACTTGTCAGGTTACTCACGGGTTAAGAGCGTTATTCGTATAGTATTGTATAAGCCCCACATGTCAAAGGGTAAGTGTCACGTCCCACTTTATCAAGGGGTATTGTACAACATATAATAATAATAACTATAACCCACTCGACTTTGATACCCGTAGAATTGATAGAGTAAACTGAGCAGGTATATTGAACAAACAAATACGAGCCCCGTAAAGATAAACAAAATATTTAATCAAATACATACACAATTATGGAACTTCCACAACTAATGTTTAATTAATAGATCTCCTGAAATTTGCCCCTTCACAATTCTTCTTCTTCTTCTTCTTCTTCTTCTTCTTCTTCTTCTTCTTCTTCTTCTTCTTCTTCTTCTTCTTCTTCTTCTTCTTCTTCTTCTTCTTCTCATTATTATTATTTTATCATTATTATTATTATCATTATTATTATTCATTATAATTATTATTATTATTAAATAAGTATTAGTAATATTATTAGTATTATTATCATTAATACTATTATTCTTAGTATTATTATTATCATCATTATTGGTATTTTTATTATTATTATTATTATTATTATTAATATTATTATTATTATTCGTATTATTATTATTATTATAATTATTATCATTATTATTATTATCATTATAAATATTATTATTATTATTATTGATATTATTATTATTGTTGTTGTTAGTATTATTATCATTATTATTATTATTATTATTATTATTTGTATTAGTATTATTATTATTATTATTATAATTATTATTATTAGTAGTAATATTAGTATTTATTATTATCATCATTTTTATTATTATTATTATTATCATTATTATTATTATTATTATTATTATTATTATTAGTAGTAGTAGTAGTAGTAGTAGTAGTAGTAGTAATATTATACGATATGAGTATATATACATATTATTAAGTATAACAGTATCTACGTGATTGATTCAAATGCTTGAAGCAGATTATGCATGTGATTGAAACACGGGAAAACTGTTTGCATTGACTTCAAAATTATTCTTGTCGATGTCAGATACGATATTTAAAAGTCCGCGATCTGAAGTCAAGTTGTCATATACTAGTTCTAACATTTTCTAATAGGAAATCGGTGCACATCTTAGTATAGACCAAGCTTATATGCTGTAACATGCGACAATTACTAACGATCACATTCTATAGTTTAATGCAGTTAACACTACATTACCTAAAAAAGAGCCCCAAGGAAAATGATAAACTTAAAGCAATATACGTAATCTGACTTAGAGGCAGCATGGTTTCGTCACTTTATATTTGATAGAAAGTTTTGATTATTGTTTCTTTCTACATATATAGAGATACAATTGAGAAAGAAACCCATTTAGTCTTCCCATTGATTGACGTTACCTGTTTGACTGACATTGGTTAAAATATATGATACAAAACATAAAAAATTCCATAAGAATAGAAATAATGTAATGGATAAATCGCCAAATACAGCGACTTATTTCAAAATCACCAACCACCAATAAGAACCACTAGAACTCTCAATTCACATAGCACCAACCATCAAAAAGATTAATTGAAGGACGGGCTTTAGAAATGCTTTGAAAGGCTTACCGAAAATCTAGATTTGCCAATAAAACTTAATATAGTTTTTATAAACCTTCCACAAAACATAATCGGCAGAGACTCAAACTGATAAAGGTGCTGGTGTAACGAACATAAAGGTGCCTGTTCGATTCGTAAAATCTTGTCAGACTGTGTGAATTAACATGAAGAGTCCTTACGCACATCCATTTAATCTAATCCTTTGTCACCAAATATCTTTTTTTCTGTTTGAATGCTGCAAGCAACACAGGCGAAGAGAAAACCAACACAAACATAATGCTTCTGTATGATCACTGAAATGTCGTTGATCAGCAAAAATGAAATCTTTTTATTTTGATAACCGATGAAACAATAGCAATACAACTGATTAAAAAAAAATGGATAGTTGGGAAGATGTTTAGATTATTTATATGATCTTGTTCTGAGATATATTCACGTTTACATTTATTAATATTTCTGACGACCGTGTGAATGATTATAGAGAAATGGTAATTTAAAACAAATATTATTGCACGTGTATGCAGTTCAAACATCGGCTGAATGTTATTTCGAAAGTTGAGACCTATGGCGAACATCTCAAACTAACATCATAACACTTCATTTTTTGGTGATCCTGAAGTTATCTTGAAAATATTTCAAGTTTCTGTCATGTGCAAAATTTCGTTATGAAGACACGTTTATTATTATTATTATTATTATTATTATTATTATTATTATTATTATTATTATTATTATTATTATTATTATTGTGTTAGTAATAGTCGTAGTACCGGCTTCAGTAGTAGTAGTAGTAGTACTAGTAGTAGTAGTAGTAGTAGCAGTAAATGAGCGTATCAATAACTTGTCATTCGCAGTCTCAAAGGTTGATAAATAGCTTATTTTATGAGATAATTGGTTGGAATGTTCAATAGATCGATCTCATAAACACATGCTGGGAACTCAGGAAGATAGCAAGAAGAGAAAGATGAGTTCCCAGATAAAAAATGTCACCCGATGATGGAAATGTCTTGGGGACAGGTACGGAATCGAAGCTGTAATGAGAAGACAAACATCTATTTTCTTTGTCGGTACGGAACTGACCTTTTATTTAATTAAACAACACAAATATATTGACTACATTCTAGAAACACATCGAAAAACTTTATAATAAAAGTTCATGCAATACATATTATATTTTCCTTTTTCAAGCTTTCCAACTTCATTTATTCGTATAACTTCTGCATTTTAGAATATTATACAAATAGTTAATTCTCAATCAATTTCAAGATAACCAAAGGTGTCTGATGTAATTGCTATAGTTAATGTAACAAATAATTTAAAGAAATGCATTTTACTTATTTTAAAATAGAATATTGATTTAGAATATATTGCTAGATAATATTCTTTCTTACTTAAAGAATACTTTATTTCAATCATTAAATCAAAACATGAAGTTGGTAGCAATCTCAACCTTACAATAAAAAGTACATAAATATAATTAAATATACATTATTTAGAACATTTAAACATTCCGTTACAATATATTATCAATAAAAGAATTCAGTAGCAATGTTGTACACAAAACAGTTTTACCATTAAAATCTCAATCATTAAAAATACTTATTCCTAAAAGAAGTTATAAAATATACAATTATTTTACCTGTAATGAGAAGACAAACATCTGTTTTCTTTGTCGGTACGGAACTGACCTGACTCTTAAATGCGTGGTCTTTTATATGCATCCTGTGTCAGGTTAACGTACCGTTGGAAATAGATGTTTATTCTCATCAAGTAAAAATCAGTTTCTCCTGGTCAAAACCGGCTTAATTTGACGTCATCTGACATAAGGTACAACTCAGATTTGTAGTTCGTTTGGCACTAGTTAGATCCAAATATGATAATTCCTTAAATTTTCTAAACCAGGAACAAGTTAAAATATTAAGCCAGTTGTAATGTCTGTCAATCTTTAGATAAGAACCATTTTGCAGAAACGACTGTCTATCATTAGTTAAGAACCATTCTATATTTACGTCAGTACGGAAGCTTGTTCTACTTTTTTATTAACCGAATTAGACTTTTTGCCAATGCCTGGTTTTACGGAATATATGTTTCACTGATAAGACTTAGAAGCTGACTGACTTTTGCTTTATAACCTATTTCCACACAATAATGTACATTCGTATAGCTAATGATTTAAGTTGCCAACGTTTTGCTATAAATGCATAAAACATTAAAGAAAATATCAATCTTATTAATTTTACTAAAAATTCAATCCTAACACTTATATTTGGTTTTGATTTGAACTTTTGTGTCTACGATCAGAGTTGTCGCGGCAAAGAACAAAGAAAAAGGAATACCGTATACACTGGAGAAGAGGCTCAGTGAGCATTACAGTGAGGTTTTTACACACACACACACACACACACACACACACACACACACACGCACACACACAAACCCATAATGTACATGAGTAGGAATTTCAAATGTTACCTATTCATTTCAATACCTGTTCACATAATATCAATCACGATATTAAACCTCTAAACAGGCCAAAAAAGGAGAAGTAACAAGTTTTCTGGTTAAACAATTTTGCTTTATATAGACAATAACGTCTCAATCATAACAAAGCAATCTTAAAAATAATGTCAGGCTAAGAAAGCGGAATACTGAATTATGGTCGTCATTTATGTGCACAATGCATGGTCGTGTGTTTCCGTTAGACTCAGACCAGTTTAACATTAATACATATTAAATCCAATAAATGTACCAAAGTTAAACGGTTTCTACTACTGCAAGCCCTATATAATGGACAAATGAAAAGAAACGAGTCTAACGGAATAATGTGATCGTGGCTTCTTAAGATTTACAACATATGAACTAACATTTCCATACTTACTATCGATGTAGAGTCTAGTACCTTTGTACTGACAATAAAATACCTTTTGCTTAGTCGCAAAATAATTACACTGAAGATTTGAGAAAATATATAAATTTTATATCAATCTGATATTTTCTTTAGAGCGTGAAGTTTTTTGTAAGTAAGGCATTGATGAAAAATCTCAGAGCATTCAATTGATGCATCTTCACATGCATTCAATGTTTATTATATACGTCATAAAATCTTATATTTTCCAAGGAATTCAATGAATCAACGACATTCGTTCAATATTAAATTGAACGTTGAGTTTCAACCAGGTATTAAATCCATTCTCTCTCTCTCTCTCTCTCTCTCTCTTTCTCTCTCTCTCTCTCTCTCTCTCTCTCTCTCTCTCTCTCTCTCTCTCTCTCTCTCTCTCTCTCTCTCTCTCTCTCTCTCTCTCAGTTGTGAAATGAAAATTTGACCTACAGTGGCAACATATGTAATTAGCTTTTAAATAAATCTCAAATGCGAAAATACATCAAATAAACTCGCAAAAGTGAAGACAGCCTCTACACACACATTAGACGGTTATTGGGAAACTTTAAGATTAATGACAATTACAATCGCTTGGGTAGAGGTCCTATTTCTGTGTTTTGACACTTTTTCGGTTTCGTAGGAGGCCTCTGTTTGCCAAATAGACACCTATACAAAATTGGTCTGTTCACCCTCTGACTCTGCCGATAAGCAAGGATGACCTCAAACAAATGCGACGGAAAGTATAATACATTAATCAGTCCGTTTCTCGACTCAAGCAACAGAAGACGAGAAAAGAGGTAACGGTGATTTGTGTTATATTACATATAAATCAATACATATATGATTCCTTTGCAATCAGAAAACAATTTCAAGATATTTTAATTCTCTAGATCACTCATAATAAATCGACAAGGAAAAATAATCCTATTTTCTAAATATGTAGCCTCTTCACATACGTAAGCCACGTTTGAAAATTCGGACCTAGTAAACCAAATCTTGTATCCGTGAGACATTTAATTTTACTATAAATGATAAACACTACAACATGAAATGTCATAAGTCGCTTTCATAGTAGATCCTCGGTTTACTTGCTAGACTCTGCCCAAGCTGATATAAAATACACACTTCATGTATTTATATATTTTGTATTTATAATAACTCATGATGCGGAAACGAGCACACAGGCGATCTGGTGTGGTGAAGCGAAGATCCGAACAACGGAAATTTAATTACGAATCGGACGCTCTCACATCTGAGTTGCTACGTCTTTCGCCTCATCCTTATGACCATAAATCGGTTGTGAGATACCATCATAAGTATTGCAAGGCAAACAATGTATCAATTGCAATAATGTAGGCTAATAATGTTCGCACATAGCTAGTGACATGTGTTTGGATCACAATTAGTCGACCAGAACAGCGATAGCAGTGAGCCCCCTCAAACCTAATACAACTGGACCCCAAATAATTAGTTTCAAGAGGTGGTCTGCGTACTGAGCTTTTAACAGATCAAGACAAATGTATATTTTCTAAGATATTGCTTGACGAAAGAGAGCAAAAGAATCATAAGATCATCATGATCCTCGTGTATATAAGATTGCACATGTTTTAGAATGGTTTTATTAGCTCGTTTTGAAAAATTATAAGAATAACAAACGTTCTTTCTGATAATGACACATTTCAGTTGACTAAATACCATTGTTGTATCGTGCAAAGAAACACCTGAACAATGGAACATTTTGATAACGTTTCGAAGATTCAATAGAAGCATGAACTCCATAATGTATACACTCCAGATATGTCTTACTCCTTACAGTTCAGAGAAAATTGAGTGAAATTGAAATAAAAAAATAATTCATGGCCTGCATCTGTTGGTGATGCATCTTAAACAAGACTAATTCGTTGTTAATCAAAACCCTCGCATTATGTTAACGAACAAACACACAAAAATTATTATATTCAGAGAAAATGCAAATTCTTCAATTGCTTAATAATTCAGCTTAAAAGCCGGTCATTTGGTATGGAGCAAATATTCATATTAGTATAGTGCCAACCCGAATCTGTGCATACGTTACTGTTTTATCATCGAGTTAGCTTTAAAAGTGCTTCCGTGTAATTGTTTCATGGACACCCACTCCAGTACTTACTATCTGTCAATAATATGTTTCAGCTGTGTCAAGAATTTAGCAACTAAAATACTTATCAATGTTTGATTTTAGTTTCTGTTTTATGGAGTTCTTCTAAACATACAAATTAAGTATCGCCTTTAAATTTGTTTCTGTAATTTAATACACTTAAGTGGATTGGATTACAAGAGGAAATGGTGATATAAATAACAGAATAAAATTGGGTCTTCATACAATTGTCGGTCTTGAGGGAATTCTAGTAGAGCGTGTGTTCAGTTTGTAGATATTGAAGTAATTAAGGTACATATCACGGATAACAATTCGTTACCTCCATGTTAGGAATGAAATATATTTTGCTGTGTGAGAGGTTAACATTCATGTCTTCGATTAGGATTACAAAGAACAATGCTTTTTTGCCAAATGATACTTAAGCATATGTTGAAATGATTATATATATATATATATATATATATATATATATATATATATATATATATATATATATATATATATATATATATATCTCAGATACATCTCACAGCAAATCTATGTGTATAATGTGACAAACAGAAACGCTACTCGTATGTCGGACAATTAAAGCAACTGGAGATCCAACACGTTTTAAATTAACTTTATTTCAAACATTAATCTCTCATGAATTTGGAATTCATTTGTTTACGTTTATCATGAAAAATAGGGAGGTCCTTTTGATTTACGTTTTCATATTTCAAAAATATATTCTAAGGTGAGTAAATAAGATCGGATGGACTTCATCATTATAACCAAGTCTTTAACTGACTACAAAGCACACAAACCATACAAAGTTATAACCTGTCAATTGACGTGTATGTGAAATAATAATGATATACTGTGTGGAATCATTCATACCTGAGAGAGAGAGAGAGAGAGAGAGAGAGAGAGAGACAGAGACAGACAAACAGACAGACGGATATAGATAGAGATAATTTTTTTCATAAATGAGTTATGTCGGGTATACACAGTTGCATAAAAGATCATAACATTGTAAGAATAGCCATGCTGACACGTATTTAATTAACCAAGTGGACCACAACATAAACTGCATTTTGAACATTTATTCTAGCTAATATGCTCATTATATACTGAAGTTTTTATTGTTAATCTAATAGTATTTTACTCCCGCCCCCATCTTTGCACAATAGATAAGCATAATAAATGGTCTATACGTCTTAGAGTCTACTTCAAATATCACGGATTGTCAGAAAGGCTATGAAATTACTCTTCCACAGTTACGCAAAGACAAGATTGGCTAATATCATTAACGTACAGTACCCGGATGCTGAAGCAGAGGTCACGTTAATATATTTATCTGCAGTTAACAGTGGCTGCGTGCATGGATATGCTACTTGTACATGAACATTAATATAGATTATTACGATTCCACACAACAAGTTCCATGATCAGGTCAGGAGATGGAGATGACCTGATCCACAACACGTTCCTTGGATGAAACGAATGAGATGATGTTGACATATTTCAACTCTTTCTCGCCAGAGACTGTCTCAGACTCCATTGGTCTGTTTTCTAACTTCGTGACGCATTGCTTGTGGTTCAGTCTTGTGATCGTGAACATATCCATTACACTGCTGACATCTATAGATTAGTGGCTCACACCTGACAATTTTGTTCTTATTAACTTCCTCAATGTAGCTTCTGTTAATAATGATAATAGTGTAGTATAGTTGAAATCAGTATTAGATTGTTACACGAATCTAAAAGGAAGGCACCTTGATGTTTCTTTCTACAAATATGGAGATACAAATGAGATAGAAACCCATTTTGTCTGCCAATGGATTGACGTTACCTGTTTGACTGACCATTGGTTAAAATATAAGATACCTGACATAAATAATTCCATAAAATAGAAATAGTTTAATAGAGAAATCGCCGAATACGGTGACGTATTTCAAAAATCACCAACCACAAATAAGAACCACTAGAACTCTCAATCCACCTAGCACCACCCATCAAAAAGATTAATTGAAGGACGATCTTTAGAAACGCTTTGAAAAGCTTGCCGAAAATCTTAATATGCCAATATAACTTAATATAGTTTTTAGAGAACTTTCCACAAAACATAAACGGCAGAGACGCGTTCGCAAACTGATTAAGGTGATGGAGTCACGAGATAAAGGTGCTTGTTAGAATCGTAAAATCCAATCAGACTGTGTCAATTAACATGAAGAGTCCTTAGGTGCATCCATTTAGTCTAATACTTTGACACCAACTATCCTTTTTCTGGTTAAATGTTTTAAGAACTTTCCGTTTAAGTACCACAAAAAACTAGACCAAACAAAAAGCAACAAGACATAATGCTTCTCACTGTATTACCACTGAAATGTCGTTAATCAGCAAAATGAAACTTTTTTATTCTTATAACCATTGACACAATATCAATACAATTGATTGAAAAACAAGATGGATGTTTGGGAAGATGTTTAGATTATTTATATGATCTGGTTCTGATATATATACACGTTGATATCTATGAACATCTCTTGATGACCGTGTGAATGATTATAGAACAATTGTAATTGTAAAAACATATTGCACTTGCGTGCAGTTCATACATAGGCTGAATGTTATTTTGAAAGATGGGACCGTTGGCGAACATCTCAAACTAACATGATAAAACTTCCTTTTATGGTGACCACTTACAATGAAAGTTATCCTGAAAACATGTCAAGTTTCTGCCAAGTGGATAATTGCATTATGAATACACGTTTACTTGTATTATTATTATTATTATTATTATTATTATTATTATTATTATTATTATTATTATTATTATTATTGTTAGCAGTAGTAGTATTAGTAGTAGTAGTACTATTGTTATGTTAGTAATATGTGTAGTACTAGCTTCAGTAGTAACATTAGTATTAGCAGTGAATGAGCGTATAAATTAATTGTCATTCTGAGTCTCAAAGGTTGATAAATGACATATTTGGTTTGATTTGAAAGTTTGAGTCTACCATCAGAGTTCTGGCGGCAAAGAACAAGAAAAACGAATATACACTGGTGAAGAGACACAGTAAGCAACACAATGAGTGAGTTTGAAAACAAATGAGAAGTGCATATATATTATCGTTTACACAAACACACACACATACGTATATATATATATATATATATATATATATATATATATATATATATATATATATATATATACAGAGATACACATACACGTCATACATACGAGCGAGTAATTAAAAACGGGAATACCTATAAAGATGTCATATTGCACGTTAATGTAGAATCACCCTTCTTAATATATCATGTGCTGGAGAAAGTCGTTGAACCCTAAAAAATAAAACCAACAACCAACAACCATTTCAGTGACGTGTTCCATGAATGTACTGCGGGTGGCATTGTTGTAATTGGATTTCATTCGGAACATACAATACTTGTGGACTTGCAGAAGTATGTATGTATGTATGTATGTATGTATGTATGTATGTATGTATGTATGTATGTATGTATGTATGTATGTATGTATGTATGTATGTATGTATGTATGTATGTATGTATGTATGTATGTATGTATGTATGTATGTATGTATATGTGTGTGTATGTGTGTGTGTGCGTGTGTGTGTATGGTGTATGCATGTATGTATGCATGTGTATGTATGTATGTCAAAAAGTATGTATGTACTGTATGTTTGTTTGATGAAAAACTACTTTGTTGCTAACCGTGTAGTGAGAACAGGTTGTTTCTGGATTTACACATGTATAGAGTAGACGTACGTTAATAGCCAGTTACCAGCAGTTATCAGTGAATCTGTCTGATAGAATAGTATTTAAAAAGTTAACGTTTCTATATATATATATATATATATATATATATATATATATATATATATATATATATGTGTGTGTGTATGTGTGTGTGTGCATGAGAGAGATAGATAGATAGATAGATAGATAGATAGATAGATAGATAGATAGATAGATAAATAGATAGATAGATAGATAGATAGATAGATAGATAGATAGATAGATAGATAGATAGATAGATAGATAGATAGAAAGAGGTAATATATTAATGTCCAAGGGTTTTGACAGTAATGAACTGTGTGAAAAAAGATTTAAATCTTCGACATATTTTACATCCAGTAGTTCAACATTTGTTTCCTTTCCTGACAATAAACCGGTTGAAAGGTAATATTTATGAAATATCAAATGTATGTTGATGAGCTCCTTGTCACAATCAACGATTGTCGTTAACGAATTGCGTTCAGTAACCATTTTGAAAAGGTACGTGATCATCTAATACATATTTATGAGCTTAGTTTCTCAGGTTGCGATTTTTTTCAATGCCTCATCTACCATAATATCACGATTAAGGAAAATATCTAAGCCAAATTAAAGTTATACATTTTCTCTAAACTTCACATGGAGGCATCGTACAACTCCGTGCCAGTATATAATTTTGCTTATATGATTTATAAGGTCTCAAATTATATTGATAGTAAAATTTTACATATCGCTTTTAACCAAATATGGACCACAAATACCGCATATACTCTTTTTTATGTTCCAAATTTTATAGACAGGTTCAGAGTTCTTCCGTATAATTAGTACTATCCTACAGAGACTGTTAAAAGTTTGACCTTATTTAGGTAATTATAATCATCTATATGATTAAGCAATGGAGCGGCAGACACAGTCTGGCTGCTGATTAGCATTTTACATTTGCTCCATTGGACGTTAGAGCCAGGATGCACTGTATCTAGTATTTACATCAGACTGAGTGCATAGTATATATCCTGGTACATAAAACAACCGACACATTCCTTCCTAGTGGACTGGTCGAACGGCACTCCACATAGAAGAAATATTTTGCTCTCTCTCGAATGGATTTGAATGCGAAAGCCTATTAACATTTCTTAGTAGGTTAGTAGTAACCCCAAAACGTATTAATTCTCACTATGGTTTGTGTTTTGCATCAGTATTAAATAAATCTGTGTTTAAATTCTTTTGTTGTCTCTAAAAATACTGAAAATATTCACTTAACTTACATAATCATCTTCTATAAAAAATATGTCTTTAACATACAAGCGGAGCCAAAGTAATGTCATCAGTATAAATTATGAATAAAAATAGATTTTATGAATTAGATCAGATTGTATAAACATTACTTGATTTGTTTTTCTTCTTTTTGATCATACATATTACAAAAGATATTTATCATACGTTCTTTAATATTCATGCCAACTGTTGATGCTAGTTTGGGTTTCAGATATTTTCAGTTACATCAAAATGGAAAAGCATATTTAGGGCCATCTCGGAAACTAAATGTGCAGATTGATCAACATAATACACTACACGGACGGTGGGTCCATTCAGAAGATTCATTACTAGTTCATTTCTAACTTCAACAGGTGATGCCCTGTGACCAACTATTGGATGTACACTGATATGTTGAACTATACTACTAGCAATTATTTTAATCCATGACTGATTATTTACACGTATTGACCACACTCTACGCATATAAAGGTTTCCTCAATTATTTAGAAAAATCTTTGTTATACCTAAAAGTTATGTCACCCATATTAGAACTACTCATTCACATATTAGATAAATGGATTTTCCAACGCCTTATATTGAATTACTTGATATGTTTGGCAAAACATGTGTTTAATGAATGTCATGGAACAATTACCATTTTCCGTGGAAATAACTGTAAGAATGCAAGGAATACATCCTAATGTATCTTCTTTTATGAAACTGTAGAATGTAGTTTATCGCTGCATTGCTTTTGACACATCGATTATTATTTGTTGTTTTATTATTTTGATGTTATCTGGAAATTTGATTACACTGAAATCCAGAGTAATATTTACAAAAGTATACACAAATGAAGAGAATCAGGTCTGTACAAGTGCATTCTGTTTCTCCAGATCTAAAAACATATTATCTCTGGGCTTTCCTTTGTAACACATCGTACCAAAACTCTAACCGATATCCAGTTTAGGATACCCATACATGATGCATCCACTAAACCGCTCATGTTTTTAAGCATAATTTACCATGAATCTGATTTGATTAAAATCAGGTCTCCGCTGTCCAACATGAAGATAAGGCAGTGACCTATGTTTTTAATATAATTGCTAATTTTATCAGCCAATCAGATGAAGGCTTACAGACTCTAAGACTGATCAATATAGCTGAAATGCAACAGTGTATGTATATCGATTATATTCATTATTCAAATGTCTGAGTGCTGCATTTCCATTGACTAACTCAACGGTCACCAGAAGATGACCCAAAAGCGGTCGCGTTTTGGACAATCGTCCTGGATAGTGGATATTATCTTTTAACCGAATTGAACCTGGAAATAAACATGTATAGCTTTATCACATTACGATAATTTAGCATGAAAAATGCTTGAAATAGTCTTTCTGTTTATGTGCACATGAATAAATTATCAAATATTGACCGTATGTTTTTGAAGAGGAAGTGCAAACTGCTGACCCCTCGAAATCAGAGGAAATGGAGAGTCAACAACAAATATCGAATAGTCAGATGAATATTGGTCAACTAATGTTCTTGACAAAGTAGAACTACTGACAGCAGCAAAGTACATGATTAGGACTGACCTAAAAAAATCATAAGAACAGCTTCAAAAGAATGGTTGGAAATTGTTTGTCATCGCTGATATTGAGAACTTCAGTCGAAGAATGGACAACGTAACGTTTATCTACGCCTACGGATGGTTTATATTCGCACTACTAATCAGCTGAGACGAGCGTTTGCCTCTACATATAGCGAAACGACAATTATATGTTTCGATCGTTCTTATCTCCACTCATAATATTGCCTCGTCACGGAATATCTTTAAATACTGACTGAAATTATCCGTCCTTCTTTTTGATCTTACCCAATCGTGCAATCATTGTATCATCCAAATGGCAATTATTTACCTTATTTAAGGGAACACGTTTCATATTTTCATGATTTTAATTGCATTTTTTAACCAAAGCCGTCCATATGAATACGATTCATTCCCATAACTTTAATCATACAGAACGGATATTGACCCTACTTATAATTAACATTTTACTCTTGGACTGTCTTTCTTATATTTGAAATTCGTTATAATAGTAATATAATTTCTATACAAATGAGTCAGTAGTCGCTGTAATATTGATATATAGAGAAGGGAGGTCACTATTTGTTATGAAGCGCGAATACTACTATTGTTGTAAGCTATTTATTGCTTGTAGGTTTTGGAAGCTAAAGCTGAAAATTCTTAAAGTGTCTGATACAATTTATCTAAATTTCGTAACGTCCGTACGTAGATAAAAGTGTTCATTCTATTCCTAACATAGCTATGTTCTACAGTGAAATGTCGCTAAAATACATTAGGATGCTCCAACAAAACGTTGTGATAATAGGAAAACGCATAACGACTTATTACGCACATCCATTTAAGCTAATCCTTTGTCACCAAATATCCTTTTTCTGTCTGAATGCCGCAAACAACACAGACGAAGAGAAAATCAACATAAACAAAATGCTTCTCACTGTATGATCACTGAAATGTCGTTGATCAGCAAAATGAAACCTTTTTATTTTGATAACCATTGAAACAATAACAATACAACTGACTGAAAAAAAAGATGGATGATTAGGAAGATGTTTAGATTATTTATATGATCTTGTTCTGAGATATATTCACGTTTACATCTATTTAATTTCTGATGACCGTGTGAATGATTATAAAGAAATGGTAATTTAAAACAAATATTATTGCACGTGTATGCAGTTCAAACATCGGCTGAATGTTATTTCGAAAGTTGAGACCTATGGCAAACATCTCAAACTAACATCATAAGACTTCATTTTTTGGGGATCCTGAAGTTATCCTGAAAATATGTAAAGTTTCTGTCAAGTGCAGAATTTCGTTATGAAGACACGTTTACTATTATTATTATTATTATTATTATTATTATTATTATTATTATTATTATTATTATGTTCGTAGTAGTCGTAGTACTAGCTTCAGTAGTAATAGTAGTAGTAGTAGCAGCAGCAAATGAGCGTATCAATAACTTGTCATTCGCAGTCTCAAAGGTTGATAAATAGCTTATATTTGGTTTGATTTGAAAGTTTGTGTCTAGTATCAGAGTTGTCGCGGCAAAGAACAAAGAAAAAGGAATACCGTATACAATGGAGAAGAGGCACAGTGAACATCACAGTGAGTTTGAAGACAAGCAAATGAGAAGTAGATATCTATTATTTTTTACACACACACACACACACACACACACACACACATATATATATATATTTATATATATATATATATATATATATATATATATATATATATATATATATACGTACGAGCGAGGAATTAAAAACGGGAATACATATAAACCTGTAATATTGCACGTGAATGTAGAATCATCCTTCTTTATATATGGAGAAAGTCGTTGAACCCTATAAAATAAAAACAATATTTTTTCAGTGAGATGACGTGTTCCAGGCATGTACTGCGGGTGACATTGTCGTACTTGGAATTCATTCGGAACATACACTACCTGTTAACTTGCTGTGGAACATTTAGGACAATTAGGATTTAATTCACAATGATCTTAATGTTTCATCTGGTATTGAAATGAAATAATGGTTTCGTGAATTTATTCCTAACTTGCAGATGTCTGTCTGTCTGTATGTATGATGAAAAACAATTTTTTTTTGCTAATCGTGTAGTGAGAACAGGTTGTGTCTGGATTTACACATCAATAGAGGAGACATACTTTAATATGCAGTTACCAGCCGGTATTAATGAATCTGTCTGATAGAATAATATTTAAGGATATGTTTCTATAATATGACAATGTTCATGTTCTCCATAAGTTTACCTATTGCAAATTAAACACTGAGTGTTTATATATATATATATATATATATATATATATATATATATATATATATATATATATATATATATATATATATATATATATATATATATATATATAGTGTGTGTGTGTATAAGATTTTAAGTGAAACAGTATTGAATGAACTTCTTCTACCTCTGAATTCAATTATTTCATATTCAAATATTTTCTTTAATACGTTTCCTTTCGTGACAATACACCAATTGACAGGTAACATTTATGAAGCGTCAAATGTATATTTATGAGCTCCGTGTCACAATCAGCGATCTCCGTTAACGAATTGCGTTCACTAACCATTTTGAAAAGGTACGTGACCGTCTAATATATATTTATGATCTCAATTTCTCAGGTAGCGAGTTTATTCAATACCTCATCTACAATAATATCACGATTAAAGGAAAATATCTAAGCCAAATTAAATTCTCTAACTTGACCTGGATGGTTTTATACAACTCCGTGCCAGTATAGAATTTTGTTTATATGTTTCATAAGCTCTCAAAATATATTTATAGTAAAATTTTACTTTTCTCTATTAGTCAATTATGGAACACCAATAACGCAATTACTCTCTTTTATGTTCAACCTTTTCTAGACTGCTTCAGTGTTGTTCCGTATAATTAGTACTGTGTCCTACAGAGACTGTTAAAAGTTTGACCTTATTTGGCTATAATCATCTATATGATTATTCAATGGAACGGCAGACACAGTCTGGCTGCTAATTAACATTTGGCATATGCTCCATTGGATGTTAGAGCCAGGATGCACTGTAACTAGTATTTACATCAGAGTGAGTGCACATGAAATATCCTGGTACATAAAACAACCGACACATTCGTTCCTATTGGACTGGTCCAACTGTACTGCACATTGAAGCGATGTTTCGCTCTCTCTCGCATGGATTTGAATGTGAAAACCTATTAACATTCATGGTTATGTAAAATGTAACTGAAAGATCTGTTATTAACATTTCTAAGTGTGTTAATAACGTCCCAAAACGTATTAATTCTCACTATGGTTTGTGTTTTGCATCAGTATTAAATCTGTATTTAAATCCTTTCGTTGTCTCTAACAATGCTGAAAATCATGCACGTAATTTCCATACCTATCTTCTATAAATCATACGTCCTTAAGATACAAGCTTACATATAAATCCTTAACATACAAGCTTACATATAAATCCTTAACATACAAGCTTACATATAAATACTTAACATACAAGCTTACATATAAATCCTTAACATACAAGCTTACATATAAATCCTTAACACACAAGCTTACATATAAATCCTTAACATACAAGCTTACATATAAATCCTTAACATACAAGCTTACATATAAATCCTTAACATACAAGCTTACATATAAATCCTTAACATACAAGCTTACATATAAATACTTAACATGCAAGCTTACATATAAATCCTTAACATACAAGCTTACATACAAATCCTTAACACACAAGCTTACATACATATAAATCCTTAACATACAAGCTTACATATAAATCCTTAACATACAAGCTTACATATAAATCCTTAACATATAAGCGGAGCCAAAGTAATGTCATCAGTATAAATTATGAATAAATCAGAATTTTGTATGAGAACAGATCATGAAAATTTACTCATTTCACCTACTGAATTTGTATAAACATTTATTGATTTTTTTCTTCTTAATGATCATACATTTTTCAAAAGATATCTATCTTACGTTCTAAACTATTATTTTTGTTTGGGTTTCATATATTTTCAGTTACATCAAAATGGAAAACGCATATTTAGGGTCATCTCGGAAAATAAATGTGCAAATTGATCAACAGAATACATTACACTTGCGGTGAGGCCATTCAACACATTCATTTTTAATACATTTCTAACATCAAGAGGTGATGCCCTATGTCCATTTATTGCCAGTACACTTACATGTTGAACTATACTACTAGCAATTATTTTAATTCATGGCTGATTATTTAGACTTATTGACCACACTCTATGCATATAACGTATTCTTCAATTATTTGCAATAATCCTTGTTTTACCTAAAAGTTATATCACCCATATTAGATATCATACGGGCGATATTTATACATTATGGTGAAACGTACCTCTTTCCAGGATAGGTCATTGTGTAACGCAAAATGCTGAAATATATAGAAATTTATATACTTTCTTTTAGGAGTGTTTTTAATATATAATTCACTTAATCTTCAATCTGTTCCTATAGGTTATAGCGTGAACATTGTAAATGAAAATGCAACGCTTTGTTTTACAATAATATTTTTTTTTATGAAAATGAATGGAAATTTCGATATTGGTCCGAATAATTAATATAGCACATGCTACTAATTCATATATTTGTTATTATCTATAAGTGAGAGAAAGACACCATAAAATTCATTCTTAAAATGTATTCTTGTGATTTTGTTCATTAAAGAGAAGTGTTTATTTCCTATTCAAGTTACATAATACATATATTATATGAGACCGGTGATCTAGCATCAATATACACACATATATATATATATATATATATATATATATATATATATATATATATATATATATCGACAGTGAGAAAAAGACAGAACGAGGGAGAGATATAAGACAGAGAGAGAGATAGAGACTCGGCTAACACTGGTGTGGCATTTTACATCCTTATTCGTAGATTATATCAACTACTAATTCACATATATACATAACTGGATTTCTTAACGCCTTATATTGAATTAATTGATATGTTTAGCAAAACATGTGTTCAACGAATGTCATGGAACAATTTACCTTTTCCTTGGAAATAGGTGTAAGAATGCAAGGAATAAATCTTAATGTGTCTTATTTTATGAAACTGTACAATGTTGTTTATCGATGCATTGCTGTTGACACATCGAGTATTATTTGTTGTGTTATTGTTGTGATGTTATCTGAAAATTTGACACAATGTTGAAATCCAGAGAATCATGTTTGCAAAAGTATACACAAATGAAGAGAAACAATGTCAATACAAGTGCTCTCAGTTTCTCCAGATCTAAAACATATTATCTCTGGGCTTTCCTATGTAACAGATCAGACCAAAATTCGAACCGATATCCAGTTTAGGATACCTTCATATATGATGCATCCACTAAACCGCTGTTTTTAAGTATAATCTGCCATCAGTCTGATTTGATTAAAAACATGTCTCCACTGTCCAACATAAAGATAAGTCAGTGTTATGTTATAAATATAATTGCTAATAAATATAATTGCTAATTTCATCAGCGAAATCAGATCAAGTCTTATATCTTTAAGAGACTGATCATTATAGCTGAAATGCAACGATCTTATTCATTAGTCAAATGTCTGAGTGCTGCATTTCCCTTGGCTAACTCAACGGTCACCCGGAGATGATCCATAAGCGGTCGGTCGCTTTTTGGACATAAGCCCTGGATAGTGGATATAATCTTTTAATCAAAATGAACCTGCATATAAACATTTATCGCTTTCTCAGATTATGTTAATTTGGCATGAAATAGTTTTTCTTTCTATATTCAAATGATTATATTGTCAAATATTGACCATAGCTCATTTGAAGAGAAAGTGCAAACTGCTGACCCCACGAAATCAGAGGAAATGGAGAGACAACAACAAATCTCAAGAAGTCAGATGAATATTGGTCAACTAATGATCTTGACAAAGTAGAGGAACATAGTGTAAACTACTGACCGTAACAAAGTAGAGGATTACTACTGACCTCAACAAATCAGAAGAACAGTGTCAAAAGCATGCCTGAAATTTGTTTGTCATTGATATTGAGATCGTCAGTACAAGCATGGACAACTTCACATTTATCTACGCCTATTGAAGGTTATATTCGCTCTACTAATCAGCTGTGACGAGCGTTTGCCTCTACATATAGCGAAACAACAATTACATCTTATCATCGTTCATATCTCCCCTTACCCGTCATAATATTTCTAATGTGCGAACATATTGAAATACAGATATGAATGATCCATCCACCCTTTTGATCATACCCACTCATGCAATCATCCTGTCATCCGAATGGCACTTATTTACCTTATTTAAGGGAACGCGTTTCATATTTTGATGCTTTTAATTGCATTTCTGAACCCAAACCGTCCACCATAACGATACGATTCATTCCCATAACTTTAATAATTCAGATCAGGCAATCACCCGAACTATAATTTATATTTTACTTTTGCCTTGTCATGCATATATGGGAAATTCGTTATATTAGCAATATAATTTCCATTCGAATGAATCAGTAGTCGCTGTACTACTTATATATAGTGAAAGGAGGTCACGATTTGTTATGAAGTGCGAAAGCTACTATTGTTGTAAGCTATCTATTGCTTGTAGGTTCTTGCAGCTAAAGTTGAAAATTCTTAAAATGTGGGACGCCTTTTATCTAAACTACCGTACTTTGTAACGTCTACATTTAGATAAAACTGTTCATTCTTTTTCTTAAACCTCAATGGTCTACAGTGTAATGGCTGTAAAATGCATTAGAAAGCTCCAATATAACGTTTTGATAATAGTAAAATGCGCAACTACTTTTTTGATAATAGTAATATGCATAACAGATTATTTTTATTAATTGGGATAAACGATGAATGTTGCTTTAACGACTTTAGGCAACCTATTTCATTTTTCAAGGTTAATAAAGTCATGATATACAATGTTCTGGATCAACTCTTGCTTGCATTGAGCTATGTATTGTACTTAAATCACATTTCTCGTTGGTTTCTTTACTTTATTAGCTTAATAGCGCAAAGTTGATGCGATTACTGATTTTTAAGTTGTGCTGCAAGTATCTGAATAAGTATTGTGGTCAAGATTTGTTGTTTGGCATCAATATCAGTCGTGTACGAAATTGTACCTAGAAAGTTATTTTGCTACCTTTTGCAGATAATTTTAAAATGATGCTTTCATGATTTAGAGATTGTGTAACTGCTTTCGTTTTCTTTTCTTTTAAGACATTTTATTCGCAGATATATTGCTCTCGCACGCTGAATCAAATGTGTTGATAATAGATCACTGATTAATTTTTTCCTGGCAATGAATGTCTCAAACAAAGGTTCATTGATTGACAACAATAATCTGCCATTACTCTTTCCTAGGTAACTCGAGTATGGACAAATTATATCTTGTAACACTTATGGTATGTGTGTATCAGACAGAAAACTCTAATACAAAGTTGTTGACTTTATCAAGTCACACCTGGTTTGTTGACCTAAATATCACATATTGTACTTGATTACTTCTTTATTTAGCAAGAAATGCTTTAGTGAGTTTTATGGTCATGGCTTCGTGTTTCGTTATTTGTTGTAAGTGTGGTAGCAATTCAATTGTGAATGAAAATGTTAGTGTAGTTGGCATACAATATAAGTGCTTTGAAACAAGCTAACTAGATTCTATATCGTACATATAAATGGCAACAATGACAGAAAACATGTTCGGATGTTTCATAAGAGACTTTGCATCATTGGTTGATGCTGATAAAAATTAGATTTATAGACTATTACATCAATACTGCATTTATAAGAATGCTTACAAATTACATTACATGGTTTATATTTATAAAAATGTTCAGCTTAATTCACCAAGTGGTATATTTAGTACATATTCGCAATTTTTATGATTGAGCTGGCCATTGCTGAATTTCTTTTTTAGGTGGTATAAACACGTTTCAAATACAAAATTTAAAATCAAATGATGAACGATTCATATTGGGAGATCACAGAGTCACAGAGACCTTTATGCTAAATTTATTGGACTCTCTATCCTCAAGAGGAAATCGAACATCATTTGTAGAAACTCAAATATATATTTGAATCATATTGTGTCGTAAATCATATGATACACCTAATATAGATGTATAGCTTCAAGTTGTGGTAAAACATCATGTCGATATTTATAGCCTCATATTGCCAGCCTCAATGACAACACGGTTCAAACACTGTAGAAAAAATGCAACACTGTTGCAAGTGGAGTACCTCAATCGTTCAGTTTCTTATGAACATTGTTGCAAGTCGCTAACCTGATTACTAGATACTTTACGTCGATAGGTGAACTGAATTTGACAGAAAAAATGGTTGTATAGTAACGAAGGGATGTTTATAGGGACAAACAAAGACCCATCATAACATGAGTTGTGTTAACTAACAATATAAGAGCATGCAATAAAATCTCACAAAACAGAACATCTCTTAATAATCAAAGTTACTATATAGACAAACGCTAGTTTCTAATAAAAGTCACAACTATTAAAAAGCCTACATCAATACCCAATTATCTATTTATAGTTTCATCTTGTAGTACATTGCATTTAAAAATCCCACCATCAATGTATAGTCTTATCTTAGAGAAAATTTAATCCGACACATATTGCATCTGTTTATAATTGCAAATTGTAGAAATTCGTAGATACAAAGCATTGTATATGTATAGCCAAGAAACGCAACTTCTATATATTTATGTATAAGTAAATAAATAAATAAATAAAAAAATAAAAATTAAATAAATAATTAAATAATATATATATATATATATATATATATATATATATATATATATATATATATATATATATATATATATATATATATATATAGTCTAACATTTTGTGGGTAACCAGTTTTCAATCGAGTAGAAACAAGCTCACGACTTCATTGAGAAAGAAGATTAAGACAGTAAGAGGCATTTTTATAACATATCACCTAACACACGAGCTGAAGCTTTGACTCGCTTACACGCAAGCGATTTTGATACAGATTGAAGCTAGAATGAATCCTAACTGAAGACTAGTACGAGGGAAATTGTCAACGCTGATTAATGTTAGAACAACAAGGATAAGAGGAACAAGAGCACAATCACGGTATGAAATAACCCGAGTTTAACTATATCGTGGAAAGTAACAGCTTTATGGACCCTCCAAACCTTCGGGACAGTTTTATATGATGGACAAAAGCATGCCGCCTGTTTGCTTTACGACGCTGGCGAGACAAAAGGTGATGAAATCAAACACCTAGGCGTGTTCTTGTTGTATTTCTACGTGTTAAAATCGTTTCACTCTTCTACAGCACACCAACCATTGTTAAGAAACATGTTCGCGTGGACAACATTCGACAAGACGATGGATTGATTAAATGTGAATTCCTTTGTATCATCCCGTTTTATCTCACCATTGCCACGGAAAACGGATGTTTCCCTTGTGTCGTACCTGTGCTGAAACATGCAACTAAAACAAACTATGTCATGACAATCAGGAAGATAAGGCATTAGGACAGGACCATGTGTTAGAGAGTATTGTTTATCTCCCTGGATCTGGGCGTCCAATTTTCAGAAGCTTTATAAAGCTATCATTTTCCCAAAACAGAAAATAACCACAAGGTTGACGACACAAAAACAGGTCCATTTGAAACTAAACACTCTCCCTAACACCATACTAAATTCAAAGAGGAACACTTTAACCAGGATGCATAACGTTAAACCACGAAATCATATGGAAGGCCATCGCTTTCCAAAGCAAATGTTGAAATGTTTGTGTTGAGAAATTGACAAGTGTGCTACTGGTACTTCGTATAAATACAGAGCTATACATATCATCGCCATCGTGATTTAGAAGTTTAGCACCGGATCAAATTGTAAGATTCTAAGAGTTGACACAATCAGCTAGCACACTACACATCCTATGACTCTGTGAAGTGAGATACTAGGTCCTTGTAGAACACAAAAGCGATGATGGGCATATATACTATTACGTTGGAGAGTTGGACAGGCTTCCTTATAGACAAAACCATCAAAGGATATATGCTTGAATGCCGACTCAAATCAATCAGAATCATTTCCATTCGACTAAAATCATCTCCTTTTAACATCAAAATTATCCACGTCTATGCTACCGATCATAATGTTGAAGAAAAAGAATATATGAGTGTTACAACAAACTGCCGTGTATTCTAAACATGGTCAGTAAAACGGAAAACCTCATCATCCAAGTAGACTTTAATGCCAAAGTTGGCAAAGATGCACTAAAAGACTGAGTCGTTCATTGTGGACTTTCTTACAATGAGTATACTAATGAGTGATATAGAAAGCTGCTCGTTTTCGCAAGCTACAACAACTTGATACTTGCCAACACCCTGAGCCAGCATATAGCTTCACAATGCTGGACATGGCACGCGTCAATTTTAACCAATCGTAACCATATTGATTACAGACTGGTTCAAAAGCGTTACCGATCTGGCGTCAATTGAGCAAAGCATGGTCGTTCCCAGTTGCTGATGTTGTGAGTGACCACGATCGCGCGATTACGATCTTCAGAGTGAGGCTGCACATAATTAACATGCCTAAGAACGTCAGGCTCAAATTCAACATTGAGCAACTGAGGGACCCTAACATCTGCAAGTCATTGCGAGCCACTATTAGAGGAATATTTTTAGTACTCCTTGTGACGGATGCTGATGTTCAAGTATTGACAAACACGTTCAACACAGTCATGACATCAGCTGTCTTGGACATCACTAGCCTCCATAGCCAAAATACAAAACCCTGGGTTACATAAGATATTCTGAAGTTGCTTGACGCCCGAAGACACCTAAAACAAACACGCGACACACAGGAGAGGCAACGGAGTACAGAAAAATAAACAATATTATCAGAAGAAGCTTGATTAAAGTAACACAATATTTGATTGGACAAACGTTCGCAGAAATAGTGACAAGTCTGATATATAATAACAACAATGATGTATTCCAATTGTGAAAGACCGCACATGACAGCAACATCCAAGAGTCAGTATCATTCGTGATGAATATGGACAATACCTCACATTAGCGAGTTAGATTGCAAAAAGTCGGATTGTGTATTGAAAAGAACTATACAACCATCAGTCCACAAGATACCCAGAGGTGTTTGAAGTTCCAAACACTTCGAATAATTATTATGTCCCCATTCTCAAAGGAAAAGTGGAGACAGCAATACGAACACGGAGAAATGTGAATTAAGATTGCGTAGATAGCATCCTAACTGAAATTATCAAGAATGGGGAGGGGGATCAGTGATATAGCTACTAACAAAACTCTGATACAAGATATGACATACACGTGAATGGCTATTACAGTCGACCCAGTCATTGATTATAATACTCCCACAAAAGAGAAAATCTCCAACTGTGCCAACATTAAATGAATATCAGTTTGATCAGCCAGGCTAGTAAGCTGATGCTGGAAATCATCTTGAACATACTCGAACTACAAGCAGAAGAAACAATTGTTCAAATATTCAATCTCATGTCTGTTTGGAAAGTACTCGTAACATCAAGAAGACAAATATCATGTTTTCATAGATTTCAAAAAGACCTTTGTCAGCGTGTGGCATCGGTCAATGTGGGACACAATGAAAAAGTACGATATGGTTCAAAGGTTGACCAATACCAACAATCGTCTGTATACCGAAGCTAACAGTGAAGTAATAGCCCAAAGTTATGTGGGGGACTGGTTCCAATAAAACGTAGGAGTACGTCATGGCTGTCTCCTGTCCTCCACGCTTTTCAACATCTACAGAGAGTACATCATGAGTGAAGTAATGGAAAACTATTGTGGGACAGTCAGCAGTGAAGGGCATAAGACCACCAACCTCGGCTGTTCAGACGACATTGATGAGAAGGCATGAAGTGAAGAATAACGCTCTCTGTTAATGTAGAACATGGATGAAAGATCGTCCATATTTGACAAAGATATAAGAAGACGCAGCTGATGACAAATAGTGGAAAGATATTTCAGCCAAGGTTAAAGTCAGAAGACAGGAACTGTAAACTGAGTCCGTTCAAATATCTTGGTTCTACAATCACCAAAGAGCGATCAAGAAGAGACATTTTCTCACGTGCAGAACAAACAGCGTCTTCTATGTCAATGCTACGACCCATCTGGAGAAACAAGAATATCTGTCTCAAAACTAAAATCGGCTAGTCATCTCAATCAATCTGTATTCATGAGATCCTCTACCCAGACAGTGGAATTAAAACAATGAATCCAGACACCTTAAATAAGATGATAGATGAGAAATTTGGCATCACATAACAAATTATGACGAGCGTTATACCATCAGGCGCAAAGTTGTCCAATATAAAAACCTCCTCACCACCGTCAAAGATGAAATGGTATGGCCATGTCACTAGCGCCAACAGTCTGTATACCATAGTCTTGCAAGGCAGTGTTCAGGGTCGCGAAATTAGAGGTAGACAGATATAAACGTGGATTGACAACGCTGCGACTTGTGCGACTGACCACGACATCATGGAATTTACACAATGACTACAGCTACTAAAAATATACCATGGAAAGTGATGATGTGTGTGTCAAACCTGACGGATGCGAAAGCAAACTTTTTTATGTTTCACTGTAAATTTCTTCCATCACAGGGAACACACCATTACTATTTGAGTTGGATCATACGGTGTGTACGATATTTTTTGAACGTAAATTTGTTCTAAAAGATTCCAGAAGATCACGTGACCCCTTGTTTACGTAAAAACAGGTATATAAATTATGTTTTGGAGCGAACTATTTAGTAGAAGTTGGGCTGTTAGAATACTAAGTTGTGTGTCGTTTTGAGTTATTTTAAATTACCTTGTACTGAAAATTATTTCAATTCGTTTGGATCAAGAGGATTTATTTTGTTATTTATCTGGAAAATAATTGTGCTCATTGAATTTAATAAGACCAGAACTGACTTGATCACGTGACATCGTCTTCCATCTTGGATGCTTCACTAAGATTCGAACTGGGAATTAATAGGACGTTTTATTACCAGGACTTTTGCAATTACACTAGTGGATTATATTTTGAATTATTTTTGGATTAATTTTTGGAATTGATACCGTAAGTTTATATTTCTTTTCTGGAAAATATTTTTGCTCAATAAATTGTTTATTAAGTTTTTACAAGCTTGTTATTTTCACTTTTTATATGTTACTGTTTATTCGAGCCTAAGCACGTGACAGTACTGTATGTTTGTTTGATGAAAAACTAATTTGTTGCTAAAGCGTGTAGTGAGAACAGGTTGTTTCTGGATTTACACATGTATAGAGTAGACATTTACCAGCTGTTATTAGTGAATCTGTCTGATAGAATAGCATTTAATATATATATATATATATATATATATATATATATATATATATATATATATGTGTGTGTGTGTGCGTGTGTGTGTATGTGTGTGCATGAGAGACAGAGAGACAGAGAGATAGATAGATAGATAGATAGATAGATAGATAGATAGATAGATAGATAGATAGTTCCGTGTTGTTCCGTATAATTAGTACTATCCTACAGAGACTGTTAAAAGTTTGACCTTATTTAGGTAATTATAATCATCTATATGATTAAGCAATGGAGCTGCAGACACAGTCTGGCTGCTGATTAGTATTTTGCATTTGCTCCATTGGACGTTAGAACCAGGATGCACTGTATCTAGTATTTACATCAGACTGAGTGCATAGTATATATCCTGGTACATAAAACAACCGACACATATATCCTGGTACATAAAACAACCGACACATTCCTTCCTAGTGGACTGGTCCAACGGTACGCCACATAGAAGCAATGTTTTGCTCTCTCTCTCTCTCTCTCTCTCTCTCTCTCTCTCTCTCTCTCTCTCTCTCTCTCTCTCTCTCTCTCGAATGGATGTGAATGCGAAAGCCTATTAACATTCATGGTCATGTAAAATATAACTGAAATATCTGTTATTAACATTTCTTAGTAGGTTAATAACACCTCCAAAACGTATTAATTGTCACTATGGTTTGTGTTTTGCATCAGTATTAAATAAATCTGTATTGAAATTCGTTCGTTGTCTCTAAAAATGTTGAAAATATGCACTTAAACTACATAATCATCTTCTATAAAAAAAAAATATGTCTTTAATATGTAAGCGGAGCCGAACTAATGTAATCAGTATAAATTATGAATAAAAACAGATTTTATGAATGAGATCATATGATGAAAATTTTCTCGTTTCACCTGCTCAAATTGTATAAACATTTCTTAATTTTTTTTGTTAAGGCAGTGACCTATGTTATTAATAGAATTGCTAATTTTATCAGCCAATCAGATGAAGGCTTATATCTTTTAGAGACTAATCAATATATCTGAAATGCAAAAGTGTATGTATATTGATTATATTCATGATTCAAATGTCTGTGTGCTGCATTTCCCTTGGCTAACCCAACGGTCACCCGAAGATGACCCCAAAGCGGTCGCTTTTTGGACATTCGCCCTGGATAGTGGATATAATCTTTTAATCGAATTGAACATGAAAATTAACATGGATAGCTTTCTCACATTATGCTAATTTATCATGAAACAACGCTTCACATAGTTTTTTTGTTTATGTGCACATGAATAAATTGTCAAATATTGACCGTATGTCTTTGAAGAGAAAATGCAAACTGCTGACCCCACGAAATCAGAGGAAATGGAGAGTCAACAACAAATCTCGAATAGTCAGATGAATATTAGTTAACTAATGTTCTTGACAAAGTATAAGAACATAGTGTAAACTACTGACAGCAACAAAGTAGATGATTACTACTGACCTCAACAAATCATAAAAACAGCTTCAGCTTTCATGCCTGAAATTTGTTTGTCATCCCTGATATTGAGATCGTCAGTCGAAGCATTGACAAGGTAACGTTTATCTACGCCTACGGATGGTTTATATTCGCACTACTAATCAGCTGAGACGAGCGTTTGCCTCTACATATAGCGAAACGACAATTATATGTTTCGATCGTTCTTATCTCCACTCATAATATTGCCTCATCACGGAATATATTTAAATACTGACCTGATTTATCCATCCTTCTTTTTGATCTTACCCACTCGTGCAATTATCGTATCATCCGAATGGCAATTATTTACCTTGTTTAAGGGAACAGGTTTCATATTTTCATGCTTTTAACTGCATGTTTTAAACAAAGCCGTCCATATGAATACGATTCATTCCCATAACTTTAGTCATACAGAGCGGACATTCACCCTACCTATAATTCACATTTTACTTTTTCACTTTCTTTCTTATATGTGAAATTCGTTATATTAGTAATATAATTTCTACACAAATGAGTCAATAGTCGCTGTTATATTAATATATAGAGAAGGGTGGTCAGGATTTGTTATGAAGCGCGAAAGCTACTATTGTTGTAAGCTATTTATTGCTTGTAGATTTTGGAATCTAAAGCTGAAAATTCTTAAAGTGTCCGATACAATTTATCTAAATTACAGTACTTTGTAACGTCCGTACGTAGATAAACGTGTTCATTATATTCCTAACATCGCTATCTTCTACAGTGAAATGATGCTCAAATGTATTAGGATGCTCCAACAAAATGTTGTGATAATAGGAAAACGCATAACGACTTATTTATATTAATTGGGACAAACGATGAATGTTACATTAGCAACGTTACCCAACCTATTTTTGTTTCAAGGTTAATAAAGTGATGATATACAATGTTCTGGATCGCCTCTTGCTTGCATCGAAAAGCCTATATTAAAATGTCTTGTACTTGAATCACTTTACATGGTGGTTTGTTTACTTTGTTACCCTAATAACACAATGTTAATGCGATTACTGGTTCTTAAGTTGTGCCGCAAGTATCTGAATGAGTTCTGTGGTCAATATTTGTTATTTGTCATCGATACCATTAGTGTATGAAATTGTACATATAAATTCATTTTACTACCGATTGCAGATAATATTAAAATGATGTTTTCATGATTAAGAGATTGTGTATAAAATTGTTACAAGCTTAAGAGTGTTACCATTTTTCCAGAACAGAAAATAACCGCAAGGGTGACGATACAAGAACAGGTGATGCATAATTGTAGAGCACGAAAAGATATGGAAGGTCATCGCTTTTCAAAGTAATGTTGAAATGTTTGTGCTGAAAAAGTGGCACAAGAGGTTTTATTTGACAGACAATGCCCGCTACTTGCAGATGATTCATAACTATACCAAATACATGAAACATGTCCTTTCCATTCGAGAAGACTACATCTTAGTCAATTACGGCGACGAACTGAAGTGTGCCCAATCTGATGAATTTGGAAATGTCATTTTTAATGTCTACGTGACAGCAAATGATCAGATCAATATCGTACAAAGCCTAAGCACAGTATGGAAATCGTGTGCTGTACTTTGATACAGTTGCATCTGCGTCGATTGCATTGATCCACGTCACATTGAAATCGAAGGGAATCGTCTAGGATTCAGAACAGATTCAGACTCTGAGGTTTGCTACTGACAGTCCTAAAAGGTACAGCTACGAATAACGATACCAGTGGAAACTGATAGGATTGACACTATATTATCGGACCAGTAAGAAGCCTTGCTTATCAGGACAGGAACAAGACTTAAAAATGACTACCTACGAACATCACAATATTGCACGTTTACCTACAATTTGTCATTCAAACCTTTGAGAAAGCGCATGAAATAGTGTACCAAAAACTTACCCTTTATCTTACAGACACGCCTATATTGGGTAGCATCTAATTGGAGAAAACATCCTAGGCCAATAGTTCATCGAATTGCAGGCGTCAAACAAGAACTATGAATTTTGTCAGATACACAACATTCAAGTTCTGAAAAACCCAAGACATGTTCGGTGCTTTGCTATTGCATGGAAGTTGTTTGCTGTGCAGGACAGTAGCAGATGTTTTACCTGCTCTGGGAATGGACTCACCCTCCTATTCACGATTCTCATAGTGCCTTGCATGTCAGCTTTTGTTTGCCAACGGCTAAGGGAGTAAACCATATAAGATAATAAGGACTGGAGACCCTAAGATAGCTAGACGACCACTTCACATGACACAATGATAATGCTGAAGAAATAGGAACTTTCCATACTGCATCGGTCGCCGCCAGGGTCAACAAGGACCACGACTGCCGTTGTCAGCCAGTACGATGGTGACAAGTGTGCTACTGGTACTTCGTATACAATCAGAGCGATATATAACATCACCATCGTGATTTGGAAGTTTAGCACTGGATCAAATTGTAAGATTCGAAGAGTTGACACATGAGCTAGCACACTACACATGGCACATCCCAGGACTCTGTTAAGTCAGATGGAAAGTCCTTGGACAACACCAACACGATGATGGGCATACATACTATTACGTGTGGAGAGTGCTACAGGCTTCCTTATAAACAAAACCATTAAAGGATATATGCTTGAATGCCAAACAATATCCAGCAGAATCATTTCCATTCGTTTAAAAACATCTCCTTTAAACATCACAATTATCAAATTCTATGATACCGATCATAATGATGAATACATAGAATAGAGGAGTATTATAACAAACTCCCGTGTATTTTAAACCTGGTCAGTAAAACGGACAACCTCATCATCCAAGGAGACTGGAATGCCAAAGATGGCAAATATGCTTTAAAAGACTGAGTCTTTGATTGTGGATTTTCTTGCAATTAGTTTACTAATGAGTGATGGAGAGAGCTGCTCGTTTTGTCAAGCTAGAACAACTGGATACTAAGCAACTCCCTGGGCCAGCAAATAGCTTCACAGTGCTGGACATGGCACGCATCAAATGAAACCAATCATAACCATGTCGATTACATACTCTTTCAAAACCGTTACCGGTATCCATTGAGCAAATCATAGTCGTTCCCAGTGGCTGATGTTGTGAGTGACCACGACCTCACATTTATGATCTTCCGATTGCGGCTGAATATAATTAACATGGCTAAGAACGTCAGGCTCAAATTCAACATTGAACAATTGAGGGACCCTAACATCTGCAAGTCATTCCAAGCCACAATTAGAGGAATATTTGCACTACTCTTTGTGACGGATGCTGATGTTCAAGCAATGACAGATACGTTCAACCACAGTTATGACATCATATGTCATGGACAGTACTAGCCTCCATACCCAAAATACAAAACCCTGGGTTACATAAGATATTCTGAAGTTGATTGACGCCCGAAGACACATATACAAAACACGAGACACACAGGAGGGGCTACGGAGTACAGAAAAATAAACAATATTATCAGAAGAAGCTTGATTAAAGTAACACAATATTGGTTTGGAAAAACGTGCGCAGAAATAGTGACAAGTCTGATATATAATAACATTAATGATGTATTCCAATTGTGAAAGACCGCACATGCCAGCAACATCCAAGAGTCAGTATCATTCATGACGAATAACAACAATACCTCACATTAGCGAGTTACATTGCTGAAAGATGGATTCAGTCTTGAAATGAACTATACAACCATCAGTCCACAAGATACCCAGAGGTGTTGGAAGTTCCAAACACTTCGAATAATTATTATGTCACCATTCTCAAAGAAAAAGTGGAGACAGCGATACGAACACGGATAGATGTGAATTAAGCTTGCGTAGACAGCATCCCAACTGAAATTATCAAGAATGAAGAGGTGGATCAGTTGCACTTATGTCCTTGGCACTTTCCTGGAATAGCAGCCTGTTCTGCTTGCTGCAGATTGCAGTTTGCACATTTAACTGTTAAAAAGGCACACAGTCCTTGAGTTTTGATTCTATACATCTGTGGATTATATCACTTGCAATGTCCAACTCAGTGATGCATTATGGGCAATGTTTTCAATATCCTAGTTAGTGTTGGTATGTTGATAATTACATTTCCATTGATGTTGACAACCCGCTGCAACATGTGACCCATCAATTAAGTTTTATTCATTTTTGTTTCCTATTCAGAGCAAAACTTGGAAGCACTTTATTTGGGCCACAGGAAGATAGTGATTCTTCATATATATCACATCTTGGGCGCTTTTTTTGTGGAGATGTAGAAACAGATTGCAATCTGAATTGGTTGGTCTCTCTGGGATACTTGTAATCCATAGTCCTATGGTTGACTGTGTTGTATGAACTGTTGTGGACACCAAGACATTTTCTTAGGTCTTTGTGCAGCCATGTTTTCTTAGATAGTGGCTAATGTGGTTTGATGTAGTATTAGTGACATCATGGTTACCAGATGTTCCTGGTTGTGATGGATCTTAGACAGGATGTAACATCATAGTCAGATTGGGGCTTGAAATTGTTGGGAAACACCCGCCATCTTTTTTGGCATAAAAGTCTGCATGTTTGATTTTTTAATTTATTTGACCATATAAATCAGTCAACTTATTTCATTTTCATTGTAATCAATTACGTATGTAATCATCAATGACATTCCTTGTTCATGGAATGGACATATTTTTCTTAATCCAATGCTGGCCAATATTTGCATTATTGCCTGACACTTTATGGAATTTTCCTCACTTTTCTCACTTGATTTATATGTATACATGATCAAATTATAGTTTGCAACTTGGGAAATGATCAAAATACATTATTTAATGCTTGGATTGAAAAATAAAACAAATGATTCATATGCATTTACTCTTGAATGTCTTTCTTTCATGTCAAAATTATAGCATTTCCCAGTGACGTTAGAATACAGTTTTGACGTCATGAAGCTACAGTTAAGTTACTTCAGAGGAGTATAGTAAATTAACTATGCTATTGTCATTTTGGAAGTAAATAACATGTATAATATATCAATGTGTTTGACATTGACTGCATAATATGACATGTTTTTCAATAAGTTGACAAAACATCTTCAGTGGTTCATTAAGGTGGCGCTCTACAGTTTCGTACTTTGAATAGGGTTAGAATTTTAAATAAAAGAATTTTCCGAGATTTCTTCACTGATTATACTGGGTATATGATAATGACTTTGTATATCTTAGGTGTTGTTAGCAGAACTTTGAATTCCCTTTATTTTGATGTATGATTGATGGATGTTCTTTAGGTTATAGAGAATATAGCTTCAATGTGCTCGCATGAAAAACTGCTAGCTCCGCATGGTCATTTTCTCTTCCTGGACTTCAGAGGTAAAGTGTAGAAAAATGATCCAACAGATTTCTTTACTTTTCAGATATTTTGTAATTCATTCATTGCACTTGCAGAAGCTGTTATTGCCTACTTCAGCAACATTCGTTTTCCCTAGTTTAATAACTGCTACGTTAGCGTACTTTTGATTAATTCTGGCTAATTTTTCAAGCACATGGGAGCATCCATTTTGTTATACCATGTGTTTATATCATGTAAAATTTCCACAAGTTCAATATCCAAAGACATGTCCGCCACATTACATCAAAGTAGCATAGAAGAATGCAAACGTTATCTCCATTGTGCATGTTACAAATGTTAACAACTTCATCTCACATACGTCACTCTCTGAAAAGTACATACTAACTGGTGAGCGCCCCCAAAGTCAATTATACCATTGTTTCCATCACGTCCACGTGATGGAGACTTTCCATTTGTTTCTGTCTATTGGCGCTTGAAACGAATGGAAACCTTAATTCATATAATTGAATTGAATTGCCAATGTGCAATAAGACATAATGTGACTAAAACATCATTCCTTATAGTTGCCAAATCAACTACAACTTATAACTAAAATGCATAAAAAAGTAATACAAATAATACGTCGTAATCGCTAAGGCGTATAAATAATTATAATTGGGCAATGTTATGATAAGGCATCCAGAAGAAATCGACACAACAATATCACGCATAACATGCACTATTCATACACAAATATACGCACAAAAAGAAAACACCTTATTAATTGTGTACATCTTTTATGGCTTAGAAATATATATCTCTAAACGCAGAGATAGGCATATATAAGGAAAGCATCTATAGTTAATTTGATCTAGATTCTGCCGTCCCAACATATGTACCTGTAAATTATATTCTGCTGGAAATATTGTAAAGGCTATGCAACGACCCAAGAAATAGTCAAAACAAAACCGAAACATTGAAAAATACATTTTCCTGCACGGGTCTACATTTTACTAGTAGACATATAGCCTGATATTCCACCAAGTCCTGATATCAGGCCGACGAATCCTAACACTAACCTCGTAATGCTGAGCACAAAGCGAGGCAGCTCTTTGTACCATTTCTGTAAGTGTAATGTAAGTACTACCTCCCTGTTATATTTCATTAATGTAATAATACTGTCGATTTAAAATAAACTTATAAATATTAATTCGCGGTAGACAGCTTGTATTCAATATTCTTTGGAGAAGTTCAATATTCTCCACTCTCATCATATTTTTTAAGATCATATAGACTGCGGTTCACTGATTCTTATTAAGGAGTACTAGACGTTTTGATGAAGTTGTTTGTTTTCTATTCTCAGGTCAAGGGGAGATACTAGAGTTGTTCGTGGTACACTGTCAGAATGTATTATCGATGATTCCAAATAGTGACAGACCGCAAAGGACAGAGCCACCCAAGAGTCAGTATCATTCATGATGAAAATGGAAAATACCTCACAGAAGCGAGTGACATTTCAGAAAGATCGATTGAGTATTGCAAAGAAATTTACAACCTTCAGTTTACCGGAGACCCAGACGAGCTTGAAATTCAAACTCCTCGAATACTTATGAGTTCCCCATTCTCAAAGAAGACGTGGAGACAGCAATACGAGCAGGGAAGAATGAGAAGGCAACTACCGTAGACAACATCCCAACCAAACTTATCAAGAATGGGGGTGGGGTGGGAATCAGTGATATAGCTACTAACATATATCTGAAACGGGATCTGGCAGACAGGTGAATGACCAACCCTTCCAAAATGTCTGACAGCTCTTCCGTGATTGCGGAACTGTCATTTGGATCAGCAGGGCTAGTAAGTTGATGATGGAGATCATCTTAAACATACTGAAACCACAAGCAGAACAACACGCCTGATTCCAGAATGGAAGAATCACAAGATAACAAATATTCAAATATTCAATCTCAGGTCTGTTTGAAAAGTACCCGTAACATCAGCAAGACAGCTATCATGTGTTCATAGATTTCAAAAAATGCCTTTATCAGTGCGTGGCATCAATTATTATGGGTCACAGCGAAGAAGTACCATACGCGTCAAAAGGTGACCAATACAATCAATCCTCTGTATTCCAATTGTACCAGTTCAGTAATTGCCCATGGTTATGTGGGGAACTGGTTCCAGGAAACAGTCGGGGGTACGTCATGGCTGTCTCCTGTCCTCCACGCCTTCCAACATCTACATAGAGCGTCCCATGAGCGAAGCCCGTTAAAAACTACTGTGGGACAGTCAGCATAGAAAGGGGTAAGTCTATCAACCTCGGCTTTTCATTAGACATTAATGCAATGGCAGGGAGCGAAGACAAGATAGCTATCCTAATTTAAGAACATGGATGAAAGATCGTCCATATGTGACAGAGATAAGCGCTGAAAACTCAAAACAGATGCCAAGTAGTGGAAAATAAATTTCAGCCAAGATTAAAGTCAGAAGACTGGAACTGGAAACAGTGAGTCAGTTCAAATATCTTGTTTCTATACTCACCGAAGTGAGATTAAGAACAGACATTTTGTCACGAGCACTACAACCACTGCTTTCCTCGACTTCTTTACCATGTGACAAATCAGATATGTAAAGCGACTAACATAAAACCTCACCCGAGCCAGAGAAGCATTTGACGGCAGCATTTGACACAATATAATATGATATGTAACACCACCGTGTCCAGAATGTATTTGATATTCACAACACAGCCTTTCGTTTGGTTCAAGTACAACTTAGTCAACATGATACACACTGTATCGGCAAATGGAATATACAACAGGCTAATTGATTTATGTTTGTGGTGTTCCACAGGGGTCTGTTCTTGCACCTGATCTCTTCATTTAATACACGCAACCGCTCTCATGTGTCATTGATTATTATCCAGTGTCTCACCAATTGCACGCTGATGACCTAGCCACCCCTCTGAGGTTGATGCTACCATCCCTGGAGTAGAGATTTGCATTTCAGATGTGAAATCATGAATGACATGTAAGAAGTTGCAGATGAATGATGATAAAAACTGAGGCCATTATGATCTCAACATAAAGACTTTCTCATTCACATCCTTTACCTCAAACAATAAATATCAGCAACACCAACATTAAATTCACACAGTCAGTACAAAACCTATGTAGGGGCCCCGAGTGGCAGAGTAGTCAAAAGCGCTCACAGTTACGGATCACTGCCGTCTCACCTCTGTCTGCGTTCGTTCGAGTCTAAAATTCGGCTAATGTAGTTATGTGAGAAAGCTTGCCAGTAGCTTATTGTGGGTCGGTGGTTCTTTCCGGGGGTCTTCCCGGGTTCTTCCTCCGCCAATAATACCGGCCGCCATGTATAGCCGATCGTGTGCTGAACTATGGCGTTAAACCCTACAACAAATAAACCTAGGTGTTACTCTAGAAATTACTCTCGCATTGCGTCAATATGTCCTGAAGATATGCAGTGCTACATATCATGTGCTGAGACGCATCAGCTCCATTCGCAAATATCTTTCAGTTGGTGCCACTAAAACACTTGTGTGTTTATTAGTACTTTCATGAATGGACTATTGTAACTGAATTAGTCCGGTTCGTCTCAATATCTACTCCAGAAACTTCAAACAGTTCAATACAGAGCTGATCGTATCATCTGTAGAGTACCACGGTCTGAGGTCACCTCCCCGCTGCTCTGTACCCTAATCTGACTATATATTCAATTCAAAATCGTAACATCGGTTCTCTCTGCTACGTTTCACTGTCGGACTCCAGTCCTAAATTAAGGCCTCACCCATGTGTACACACCAACATGATACCTACGCTCAACTTCTGACAATGTTATACTCATTATTCCCACTAAGAAAGTCATATGGACAACGTTCTTTTGCATACCAGAGCCAAGAAACGTCGAATGAATTGCCCATTGAAAATAGACACAAAGACAATGTGATCCATTTGAAGGTTGCTCTTCAATTTCTCATTTTCGACTGCAAGAACATTCTTAAAGACCTAAAAAATGTTTCCTACCTTAGATATTGTAGCATTTGTTATGTTTTCTAGTTTCATGGTGCTTTAGTTTTTGTTTTGTTTGTAGTCATTTCATTTTAAATGCTATAAAGCGGTCATTTCTTTTAAAGATTACGCGTTATACAAAATTCTCATTATTATTAGTAGCATTGATATTATTATTATTATTATTATTATTATTTTTATTATTATTATTATTATTATTATTAAAATTCCTCATCAACTTCATCTTATCTGAGTACACTTAAGAGCTTAGATTTGTTTTCGATCTGTGAAACATGCCTAACGCCGAATACCTCTCAAAACCGACTTCTTAGAGGTCTTAGTGATTCTGGTTTTAAGTGGGTTAAATGCATTCGATGTATTCGTCCACTAATTGTGAACGAAACACATGAATCTAGCTATTTACGAAAAT
Source organism: Unio pictorum (assembly GCA_030141615.1). NCBI lineage: Eukaryota > Metazoa > Mollusca > Bivalvia > Unionida > Unionidae > Unio > Unio pictorum. The sequence continues at coordinate 213,490 of JARLTB010000475.1, forward strand.
TATTAGCCTGAATAAATAGAATGTGTTTCATCGTTTGTTAGTAATACATATGATTGTATATCATAACCGCTCAATGGTAATAATGATGAGGCGACCTACGCGGCAGCTCTGTAGCAAGAGTCAGATACGTAATTAAGGGACTCGGGTTCTCACATTCGCCTGGCCAATTTCAGATCGTCTGTGTGCCATCAAATAGGTACTTAGCTTCCGTTTCCGCGACATCAGGTGTTTCAAATACAAATTATATAAATGCATGAACTTTGAATTGTTTATCACATTGCGCTGATTATAGCAAACAATCGATTTTGAAAGCCACTTTTGATGAAATTTCACATCGTAGTATGTAGTCCCTATATCTAAATAAGATATCCCATTTATATGCCAGTTTTGGTATACTGGTACTGAATTTTCAAACGTGGTTTACATATTTGTGAATTTACTGATAAAATGCCAACAGTCTATATAATAATCAAATGTGACTCCTTTTCTTGTCAATCCATTAGAGATCGAGAAAATGTTTTTAAACACTGATACCTATAAAAATGAAAAATATATGTACTTATTTATACGTAAGATAAAGCAAATCATTGCTTTAAATATTAGTATTTTAAATAATGTGCTACATATACATCTCCAACATACACATCACACATAAACAAAACCAACATAAACATCCGAGAAAACAACATCGGGAACAAATATTTTGCATCCATTTATCGTTTCGCCGCGATAATAAGTCCTGTCAATTTAAGGAGTTAATCGACCATATTTCTTTTTTAATAGAAAACAGCATATTTCCCTCCGACCTGTAAAATGCTGCCGTCAAATGCTTCTCTGGCTTAGGTGAGGTTGTATTTTAGTCGCTTTACATGTCTGATTTCTCACATGGTAAAGATGTCGAGGAAAGCAGTGGTTGTGGTGGTAATGGGATGGATTTATCTTGCTTTTGTTTTCCACTTCTTGTTTCCCTTTTTTCTTTTCCGCCAAAGAATTATGTTTTTCTCGTTGTGGAGTGGGGAAAGGGTGAACATAGACGATACAATCTTACTAGGGATGAAAACCTAAGACGGCTTTCGAAAGAATTCTCGAGCCTCTTCATCCTTTGGTCTTCATTGGGTTGCGTCTGTCTTGGTTGTGTTGCGTGGTTGATTTGGACTTTCGTCATGTTCTCACAATCGTGTTGGTTGTTTGAGTTGTTTCGTCTAAGGCTACTTGCTGAAAGAGTTGAAGACGTTTTAAAACTTGGCTTTACCGTAGAGATTTTACCGATTTAGAGAACTCGCTTAGATCCATCAAATATTGTAATTATTATAATAAATGTGACATTTATGTCAAAACACAATTGGGAGGTAAATGTGGGGTGCGCTGTTCCTGCTAACTATAGAATTCAATCATTCGTTTGTAAAGTTCTAAAGTCAGTTTTCACCCTTCCATTAGATTATACAGTATACGTATAAGCTCTAATCACCAAGTAAGTTCTTTTATCGTCTTGGTCATTTTATTTTGTGGATCACTGGATGAAGCAAGTGCTCCTATGAGTCCAAAACTCAATGTTCACAACAGTATTTTCACCAAGCGTCGTACAAACAGGGGAAAGATTCCTCCATACTGCGCTAACAACGTTGTCTTTGACATACGGGTATTTCCCTTTTCACCATTTGGTAAATAATGTATTGATATTTTGCTTCGTGGTTTTTCAGATGTTAAAACGTTAGCGTTCATTTCAAGACAGTCAGGCAACATTCGCACACAGCATAGACAACGTCTTTGGGGCTGTTTGGATTTGGCTGCGATAACTTACAACGAAGTAGAAGAAACAGATGCTACTTCTGGATACACGCGTAACGAAGGATGAAGTTTTCAAATGAAGGTCAATTCGGCAAACAATGGGGTGTCAAGCCAGTTATTAGACATGGTCATACAATTAATGACTGGCCTTTTTGGGGGCATCCAGTTACATAGCAATAATTGTTATCACATGGTTCAGAGGTAAGTGGTGACATTCTGTGCTCAAATCAAATCACATCAGGTGGGGGTTGTACGTCCAACCTTGGCGGACTATGGGGAGGGGGGGCAGAGTCTGATACTGTTATGAATCAACATCCACTCGGATATTAGCAAGGCGTTGCGAACATTATAATCGCATGCATAAATATATTATCTTGATAACTAAGCGTCGGTAATCGCCAAACCAGTTTGCGTGATGTATAAGAGAAGATAATCCACTCCGACGTCGTTCGAAATTAGCGAAAAACTTGTTTTCTTGGACATACAGAAAGCTTCAGTACAGGTCAGTGACCATTTGCCGATTCTTGTAATATATTACTGCAACGTGTGTACTTTACCTATTGCACTATGCATATTTTAGTACGTATAATTACCATTTGTAGGATTTGTTCCATTCAAAGTGTTTGACATACATTCATATGTTGAGATATGAGTAATGTTGATGTTAAGAAAAACTATTGTTATTCGCTATTGGGTTAATTCGTTCTAGCCTTATGCATTAATTCTGTCATCAATGTTCTTAAATTAGGATAGCTATCTTGTCTTCTCTCCCTGCCATCGCATCATTGTCTAATGAAAAGCCAAGGTTGATGACTCACAATAATTAATGCCACACGCTGATAAAGGCCTTTTTTGAAATCTATGACGACATGATAGCTGTATTGCTGATGTTACGGGTACTTTTCAAACAGACCTGAGATTGAATATTTGAATATTTGTGATCTTGTTATTCTTACACTCTGGAATCAGGCGTGTTGTTCTGCTTGTGGTTTCAGTATGTTCAAGATGATCTCCATCATCAACTTGCTATCCCTGCTGATCCAAATGACAGTTCCGCAATCACGGAAGAGCTGTGTGACATTTTTGGAAGGGTTGGTCATTCACCTGTCTGTCAGATCACGTTTCAGATATATGTTGGTAGCTATATCACTGATTCCCATCCCACCCCCATTCTTGATAAGTTTAGTTGGGATGTTGTCTATGGTAGTTGCCTTCACATTCTTCCTTGCTCGTATTGCTGTCTCCACTTCTTCTTTGAGAATGGGGAACTCATAATTATTCGAGGAGTTTGGAACTTTAAACACCTCTGGGTCTCCGGTAAACTGAAGTTTGTATATTTCTGTGCAATACTCAATCCATCTGTCTGTAATGTCACTCTCTTCTGTGAGGTATTTTCGATTTTCACCATGAATGATACTGACTCTTGGGTGACTCTGTCCTTTGCGGTCTGTCACTATTTAGAATGCCTTTTTGGTTTTTTTCTTGATCAGACTGCTCTCTATTTAAGATCACTTTTGTCCAATCGAACATTTTGTTGATTTCTTCAAATTTCTTCTAATAATATTGCTAATTTCTTTGTATTCTATTGCCCATGCTGTGTGTCTGGTGTTTTGAAAGTCTCTTTGGGCGTCAAACTCCTTCAGAGTCTTTTATGTAACCCAGGGTGTTTTATTTATGCTATGGAGGTAAGTGGAGTCTTTGGCAGCTGCTGTCATGACTGTGTTGAACGTGACTGTCATGACTTGAACATCAGCATCCATCATAATTAGTGGAGCACATTTTCATATGATTGTGGCTTGAATTGGCTTGCATATGTTATGACCCTTCAGTTGTTCAATGTTGATTTTAAACCTGCTGTTTTTCGGCTTGTTAATGATATTCAGCCTCAACCGGAAGATCATAATAACGAGGTCGTGGTCACTCACAACATCAGTACATGGGAAAGTCCATGCTTTCCTCTATTGATGCCAGATCGCTATCGGTTTTGAACCAGTATGTAATCGATCTGGTTATGATGGGTGCCATTTGATGCTCACCAAGTCCAGCATCGTAAAGCTTTATGTTGTCCCAGGATGTTGGCTAGTAACAATTTGTTGTAGCTTGTGACCTCCTGCAGCCATCAACATCACTAATTAGTAAGCTCATTGCAAGAAGGTCCACAATGAACTGTCGAGTCTTTTAGAGCATCTTTGCTTACCTTGGCATTCCAGTTTCTTTGGATGATGATCTTGTCCGTTTTACTGACTATGTTTAGAATACACTGGCGTTTGTTGTAAAACTCCTCTATTATATTTCTTCATTATTATGATCTGTCGGTGGAGCTTAGACTTGAATAATGGTAAAGTTAAAGGGAGATGCTCTTTGACACATGGAAAATATTCTGTTAGATATGGAGCGCATTCAAGCAGAGATCCATTGAAAGAGTTTCTTTACAAGGACGAATACTCCATTTATGGACCTGTCCAACTATTCACCGTAGTAGTATAATTGCCCATTTTCTGTTTGGTGTTCTCTTAGGGCTTTCCATCTGACTTCACTGAGTCATGGGATGTGCCTGGTATAGTGTTCTACCTCATGTGTCAACTCTTGGAGTCTTCCAGTTTGGTGGAGCTAGTTTTAATGTTCCAAATCATGATGGCGATGCTATCCATCGCTCTGATTTGATAGAAAGTACCAGTAGCACACTTGTCACTTCCATACTGGTGGACAACGAAAGCATGGCCAATGTTGATCCGGGCGACGAACGATACGGTATGGCAAATTCCGATTTGTCCAGCATTATCAGTGTGTCTTGGGCAGAAATCGTCTGCGGAGCCTATCGCTCTACAAACCATGGCGTTGCCAGATTGGGATGTTGTGCATCGTATAGCTGTCTTAGGGTCTCCAGTCCGGACTATCTTATATGGTTTACTCCCTTAGGCGTTGCCTAACCAAAGCTGACCTATAAGGCAGTAGGAGACTGGTAGATGGGATGGTGGGTCAATTTCCCGAGCAAGTAAATCAGCTGCCACTGTCCGTCACAACATCCCTGCAATCGCGCATTGAGATTTGAAGAACTTGAATTGTGCGTATCTGACAAAATACGTGTAATTCGATAAACTATTGGGCTATGATATTTTGCCCATTAGATGCTAGCCAATATCGGCGTGTTTGTAAGGTAAAATGAAGTGTTTGGTGCAAGATTTCATGCACTTTCTCAAAGGGTCGACTGTCGAATTGATGTTTAGGTAAACGTGCAATCTTGTGAGGTTCATATAAAGTTTTAATCCTGTCCAGATTTGCAAGACTCCTTTCTACAAAAGTTCTCTATTTGACTGGTGCGAAAATATTAAGTCAATCATATCACTTTCCACTTAGTTTCTATTTCTCCTAGCTGGTTTCCTTATTCGAAGCAGCAACGTTTACGACTGTCGAAGCAAATCGTACAATTTTGACATCGCGGTTCTCATCTGTCGTGAATACCAAACGATTCCTTTCAATTTCAGTGTGAAGTGGATCAATGCAATCGACGAACATGCAACTGTCCGCATGAAAATACTGCACACGAATTCCATTCTGCACTAATTCTTCGTTTGATATTGATCAGAGCATTGGCTGTCACATAAACTGCAATAATGACATTTCCAAATTCTTTTGATTGTGCACACTCTAGTACTTCTTCGTAATTGACTAAGAACGAGTCTTCTCGAATGACAACGCCATGTTTCATGTATTTGGTATAGTTATGAATCATCTGCAAGTAACGGGAAGGTTCTTTCAAATAATACGTCTTGGCCGTTGTGCCAATGTTTCAAAACAAACAAGTTAACAATACTTTGGAAAGCGATGGCATTCTTTATGTTATCTTGGACTACAGTTATGCATCCTGGTCAAAGTGTTCATCTTTTAATATATTTTGGTATTCGGGAGAGTGTTTAGTTTCAAACAGGTCCTGTTTTTGTATCGTCACCCTTGTGTTTCATTTATGTTTTGGGAAAATGGTAACTGTCGTAAGCTTCAAACAATTGAATACCCAGGTCCAGTACGTTGAACAATTCCTCTCTTACCCATGTTCCTGTCCCAATGCGTTTTCTTTCTGAGCGTCATGACATAGTCTTATTTGCATGTTTCAGCACAGGTACAACACAATGGAAACATCCGTTTTCCATGGCAGTGGTGAAATAAAACCGGATGGTACAAATCCTAGCTAGGTAAGAATTCACATTTAATCAATCCTTCGTTTCATCGAATGTTGTCTACATCGACATTTTCGTATGCAATTGCCGGTGATCTGTGGAAATGTGAAAAGATTTGCACATGTAGCAATACATCAAGCACACGCATATGTATTTGATTTCATCCAATTTCCTCTCTCCAGCATGGTACAGTACAAAGGCGGCCTGCTTTTGTCCATTATAAAAATTGTTCCGAAGGTTTGTGACGTTCCACCGAGTTATTACTTTCCACGATATTGTTAAACTCTGGTATTTTCGTACGGTGATAGTATTATTGTTTCCACTTGTCTACAACCTGTTATCCTTTGTTGTTATAGCATTAATCTGCGTTGACAATGGCTCTCGTACGAGCCTTCCATGGTTCGATATAACAACTGTCACGTTGGAGGTAGCAGGTGGGACATCCTTGATATAAGCAGACGGTAAACACGTAAACGATCTTGGTCTTGCCTACGTCTCAGGCAGCCACTGAATAATTTCCAATATTTTCATCCTCCTCCGCATCTGACATGATGGATCCATTTATCTTCCTTGTCGCACAATTGATTTAGAGAGCGTAGGGCTTTGACCTATTTTCGGTAATTGCCAATCTGGTCGCTTGAGAGCCAATGACAGCCAATGTTTTGTCGGGGTATGAATCGTTTGCGGTACACAAAGTAACACGTTTTTACAAAGGTGTAGATGTTCTTCAAAACATTGAACTCTCTAAGCTCCGTGAACAAATATCGATAGTGTACACAGCCACGGCGTAATATGTCCACATCTGAACGAAATTACTTTAACATTTCTTCCTTAAAGCCGAATGGGTATTAAGTTTCTCGTTGTTTAGTGCACATATTGTCAGTGTGGTAGTAGCTAATGCAAGGCACGGTGGCAAAAAGGCGTGTTTATCCGCGATATTGCACTTGGCCATTTATGTCGTTCGAATTTTAGACATTCGACTCAAAACCTTTGCCAAATAACTCAAAGAAATGATTTTGACTCAGCTCAGAGTGACTTCAGGACGTTCGTCGCTTTGTTCCGTATAACACTGGAAACGTAATTGTCCATCGTATCTCAAGCAATTGTGAGCCATCACCGTGGTGACCTCCTCTGTAAATGTTGAGGCCTTGTTGATTCCACGTCTCGTCGATACGGTATAAGTTCCATTGGACAAAATTGGTCAAGTCTTTGGTCCTCTTATAAATATTTTCACTTCTTCCAAAAATCTTTCTACACTAGGGAAATTACAAAATATATGTTCTTGGATGCCTTCTCGCACGAACGTTGACCCACTCGGATATTACAAATATGAATGCCAGTCTCTTGCCTGCATTTGAAATCAAATCAAAACAATGAAATTCTTTTTCTCTTGTCACTTTCCTCCATCTCCTACTTCCGTTGCTGTTGGAACTCTTGAATGTAGCATTCGTGTTCCATGTCCACGATTTGGTGACAAATGAGTCACAGTTTCTTTCCTTGGCACTATTGATAAGTATAATAATTCAGAAGTAAATAAATATCAGAGCAGTTTGCAAGCACTTTTATGTTGTTCACCTTGTGTCGTCAGATGTTGTTGGCAACTCGGGGGACTGGCAAACTTTTCCTGGAATGTTGATCCATGCATTCGTTCATGTCCATCATTATGACAAGGTTTAGAGGCCAAACATCCTGGATATTTTGCATCCACATTTCTTATGTTGCTTTTCATTGTTATATCCATAGTGAGATGTCTAACAGTAATAACCGTATCAAATGAATACGGTGATATTAGTAATGGCATCGAAATATTATTGTTTGTTTTCCGTCTTATAAATATTTGCCTTGAGACAATAAACCTCCCATGCAATTCTTGAGAACGCGCTAATAATGTGTAGCATGGAACTAAGAAGTCATGCACTGTTTACATTTCAAGAATGCCACAGAATGTTTCGTTAGATAGGCCAGCTTGCTGTAACAGGGGTTCACAACGTTGTTTGGCTCGGTCCGATTATCAAAAGTTATTCAAAGCTCTTTTTCATTTTGCAGTATCGTTTTCTGTCAACATACATTCGACCAACCCGGACTAAACACATCTTGCCTTGAGAGGTGTTAATTTGATCGAAGATACGCTCATGTTGAGAAGGTAGTTCACGAATATCACCATTTTGAGTCCTGTCATTTTGGGAAAAGAACACTACAGTGTCATGTTTCCGTTGGTGATGTGAAATGTGAGGTTGAACTGCTGAATGTGCAGAAACTTATCGATGACTTTGGAAGATGTCAATTATGTTAGCATGCTAATCTCGATCCTAGATGGTGACTTCAGACTGGTGTGATAGATTGAAAGTGTCAAGAGATTGTTTTTGTCCAGTCTACATTGCCGTTTCAATATGATTAACAAAGAATCTCTCAAGTGGGTTGTGAACTCCTCTGTGTTCTCCTATAGTGAGTCTGAACTTAAATCTTTACATTTCACCGTATATGTATATGCCGTGGATTGAAATTGACTGGATAATCGTTTAGCAGTCTACAAAATATGGTGAATACTTTACGGGTGATACTGGTCGACTTTGACTTGGCGTCGACTCTCTAATTCTGGTCTTAGTCGTATAAGGTGTGGATTCAGTATAGCTGAAATTGTCTTCAAAGTCGCTTCGATGTATTCGAGTCAAATCTTCAGCTAGTTTGTTAGGTGATATGTTATGACTATGCCTCTTACTGTCATAATTTGGTTTTCTCATTGAAGTTGTGCGTATGTATATACACGATTTGCGTTCTTATATACATTCAATGGTTTTTCTATACAAACTGCTAGAAGTTGCAACTATAAATAGATGCAATGTGTGTCCATAACAATTTTCTCTAAGATGAGACTATGAACAGAGGGTGTTTTTTTTTAAAAGGAATATACTACAAGATGTAACTATAAATAGATAGAATGGTGTTAATGTAGGCTTTCTTAAAAGTTGTGACTTTAAAAAGAAACTAGCGCTTGTCCATATAATAGTTTTGATGGTGTAAGAGATTGTCTCTTTTGTGAAATTGTATCTCATTCTCTTACTTTCTTGGCTAACACAAGGCGTTTGGATTGGGGAGTCATTGTTCGTCCCTATAAACTTGCCTTTGTTCCGATAAAACCATTTTTCCTGTCAGATTCATCTCAGTATCTGGTAATCAGGTTAGCCACATAGTGTTTGGAACCGCGAGGTCATTGAGGCTGGAAATTGTGAGGCTATACATATCGATATGTGGGTTTTCCATTGGCTTCACCACAACTTGTAGCTATTAATATATACTAGGCTTATCATATAATTTACTACCAGTTATGATTGAAATATATATTAGGGTTTCTCGAAAGGATTTTACCAATATTAGGATAAAAATAGGTCATAGCTTTATATCATTTCTAGTTAGACTAGAAAGATATATACTCTTTGCCCTCTTTTGTTTGCTTGTTTTTGTCTATTCATGTTTATGTATATGCCAATGTCCTGTTTTGTTTGTCTCTATACAACACTTGAATCTGGGAAGATTCACAATGTTCCATTTCCCCTTGAGATTAGAGAGTCTCATACATGTAGCATGGATGTCTGTGTAACTATATGATCTCCCGCTATAATTCGTTCATAAGTGTGTTAAGTTTCTTGTTCAAAACTTGTTTATGAAAAGATAAGCAATTCAGCAACGACCAGCGCGATAAAGAAAATTGCGTATATGTACTAAATATGCCACATGATGAATTAAGATGAACATTATCATAAATATCAACCTTTTAATATAAGTTGTAAGCATTGTTCTAAATGCAGTATCGGTGAAAGACTTTATAAATCTAAATTGTATCAGCATCAACCAATGATGCAAAATCTCTTATGAAACATCAGATCATGTTTTAAGTCATTGTTGCCGTTTATATGTACGATGCATAATCTAATAATCATGTTGCAAAGCACTTATATTTTATGCCAACTATACTAACATTTTAATTCACAACAGCATTGCTACCACACTGATCACAAATAACGAAACACGAAGCCGTAACTTTAAAACTCATTCAATCATATTTTGCTGAATAAAGAAGTAATCAAGTACAATATGTGATATTTAGGTCAACAAATAGGGAATGACTTGAAAAAAGTCGAGGACTTTATATTAGAGTATTCGGTCTGATACACACTACTAGAGGTGTTACTGGATAAAATTTGTCCATATTTAAGTTACCTTGGAAAATGGAAGCAGGCTATAGTTGTCAATCAATCAACTATTGTGTAGACATATATTGCTAGGAGATAATTAATCAGTGACCTATTATGAACACAGTTGATGCAGCGTGCAAGAGCAATTAAACTATCTTATAAGAAAGGAAAATAAAAATAATTACACAATCTCTAAATCATGAAAACATCCTTTTAATACTATCTGCAAACGGTCGCAAAATAACTTTATATGTACAATTTTGTACACGACTGATATAGATACCAAATAACAAATGTTGACCCCAGAACTCATTAAGACACTTGCAACTAAACCAAAGGACCAGTAATCGTATCAACATTTTGTTATTAAGGTAACAAAGTAAACAAACCAACGTGATTCAAGTACAAGAAGTATTAATAGAGGCTTTTCGATGCAAGCCAAAACTGATCCAGAACATTGTATGAGCCCAGTGAGATAATCAGCGATTTCCTGTAAAGAATTGCGTTTCTTTATGTCTCTTTGTCTAAATCTCTCTCTATTTCTCTCTCTTTTTCTCTATTTCGCTTTCTTTGAAACTATGTGGCACATTGGTTCAGACCATAATGTGCGAACAAAGTTATGTGTTTTCAATTTGCAACATTTGATCAGATGGATCATTTTTCTTGATGTGTCATTGGGAAATGAATATTAAGCGTTTATATGTTAATATAGCGCAGTAAAAAAACATTCTGGATTCTGCACCAGTTTGTTTGGAATAATTGCTCATCTAATACATTTCATGGGTACGCGTACATGTCGAGTCATTTCGACAGAGGAGATTTTCAAACACCAGACATTATAACAAACCTTCTGATTTTAAAACGAAGGAAAATCAGCAGCACGCCGGATATTATGAAAGGAAGGCACTGTCGGACAGCGTTTCGAACATATGTCATTTTGGAGTCTGATATCAGATGGTCGTGTTGTGGGTAGAGTTAGCTCCATTCTATGTCAATCATGCACTCGCATGCAAATGTGATGTAACGACTTAATCTTGACAGGAGTTAGATTTGTACTCATATGCTGGTAGTGATTTTATTTGTAGCATTCAAGATGATAACATCAATTGTTTTATCGTTATGTTTTCTTTGGCAATCTCTATCTTGCTTATTTGTAGTTTTCTCATTAATTGAATTCCTGTATATGTTCTCAATTTGTCACAGGCCAAATCAACTACCCTCAAACGCAACTTTTTATCACAACTGCAAGTATTGATATTCACGCAAATAAATGACTATCCATCAATTCGTTTACAATTATTGCATGCAGAAAAGTGATTTTTTACAATACCATATACAGTTATCATTTTTAATATAATTTGGCACCACAGTATGCACAAATCGCATGTTTGATCGTGCTAAATTAATCTAACTGAAACGTTTCTCACAGTCAGATTCACTTTAACCTTTCAAATACAAACTCCATTTAGGTTTTCTTTCTTATCAATTGTGAAAACTCTTTACAGCAGATCATACCATTAGACGATAGATTACTCTAGGTAATGTACATTGAATCTGACACAACGAACTTGAACACTTGTATGTTTATGCAAAATCCATTTCTCCGTAGAATGACGCTAGCACCACTATTACAATAAACGTCCCAAAACAACCCGTTATATTTTAGAGCTCTATGATATGTCTTTATGCGTGATATAGATTGGTAAATTGACTTTCTCAATATTGTGATACAATGAAAAAGTTTAAAGAGCGACTTAGCATAGTTAATTGCTAAAACTGTTGGCATTATATTAAGGCATTTTGGAAATGTATCTCATTGGAAAACGTCAGTACAGAAGTAGCAATGTAAACTAAATTATATTACTATCCTCTTCTAGCAATCTCCTAACATAATGTATCGAATTTGAGGGATTATTTTCGATTATCATAGTGACATATTAATAAGCTGTGTAAATAAATTTAATTTTCTTCATCCACCAATTTTCTACAAAAAGAAAATTGCGTCATTTAAATATCAATTTAAATTTCATAAACCGTTAAACTATATGTGTAGGATAGAGTCATGTTCTGAAATGGTTATTAATTAATGAACGGGTGCATTTTTTAAAAAAAAATGTTCTCTCCGTACAATGATATCTAGATAACTCAGGAAATTTCCCGATTTGGTTTTCATTCAATGTATTGTATTTATTGGCATTATAATGATATTTATTTCATGTTATAAAGGGTCTATATTTACCGATATATTTGCCCTTTAATTGAGTCCGTATCAAGTAACTTACACACCAACCTTCACTCTCTCTCTCTCTCTCTCACACACACACACACAGACACACACACACACACATATATATGTATATATATATATATATATATATATATATATATATATATATATATATATATATTCAGTGAGTGTCATCTTGGTTATTCTAACAATGATATAAGCTTTTAAGCACATGCCTATGCCCGAGGTGACGCATTTTTGAAACAAATTCTCTCTCACTCTCTGCTCTGTCTAAGTCTCTCTTTCTGTGTCTCTCTCTGTCTGTCTGTCCCTGTCTTTGTCTCTCTCTCTCTTTCTCTCTCTTTTTCTCTCAGTTATAAATGTATCCACACATCATATCATTATTATTTCACCTTCTATACGTCAGTCAACATGTAATAACTATATATGGCGTGGGTGCTTTGTAGTCAGTTAGAGACTTGGGTGTAATGATGAAATCAATTCAACCCTATTTACTCACGTTCGAATGCATTACTAAAACATGAACATGTGAGTATCAGGATGTCCGACTGACTCACATCACCCTGACACCAGGCCGATCAATCTTGATACTAACCTTGTAGTACTGAGCGCTCAATGAAGCAGCTGATATTACCATGTTTCATAAGTCTTTGGTATGACTCAGCCGGGGTTTGAACCCATGACATCCGGCTTCAGAGGCGGGCGCTCTAACCACTAGTCCAAACGGATTGCCGCTTACTTATGATAATGTTGTTATAAGCGATGCAAATGCGATTGTACATAAACAATATGTAATGGGGGGGGGGGATTTTTATAGTATGACCATAAACAAAACATTATATTCATGGATATATAAAAACCTTTTTCTTTATTAAATACGGGTGCTCGGGTTTGGTTGTTTGTGTACAGCGATACCCGATTGAGGTGTATGTATGTATGTATGTATGTATGTATGTATGTATGTATGTATGTATGTATGTATGTATGTATGTATGTATGTATGTATGTATGTATGTATGAAGAAAAACTAATTTGTTGTTAAACCTGTAATGAGACCATATTGTTCTGGATTTCAACATGTATACTGGAGACATGCTTTAATAGCCAGTTACCCGCAGGTGTTCGCGCATCTGTCTGATACAACATTTTTTAAAGAGACTATCGCTTACATAATATGAAAATGTTCTTATTTTCCATGATTACACTTATTGACAATTAAAAAGACTGAAAGTAAACATAATTTGATGCACTACAGAGAGAGAGAGAGAGAGAGAGAGAGAGAGAGAGAGAGAGAGAGAGAGAGAGAGAGAGAGAGAAAATTAAGAGGGGTGGGGGGTGGTAGAGAGAAGTAGGTAATATATTTATGCTCTTGGGTTGTATCAATAATCAACATGTGTGGCAAAAGATTTTAATCTCCGACATATTTCATATCAAGTAGAACAACATTTGAAATTTTAGAAGCTTTAAAGTTGAACATTATTGAATAACTTTTTTTTGCCTCTGAGCTCAATTTCATATTCAATTTGTTTAATGCGTTTCCTTTGCGGACCATATACCGGTTGAAATATCACATAAATACATCCGTCTAATGTATGTTTATAAGCCCAGTGTAATATCCAGCGATATCCTTTGAAGAATTGCGTTCACTAACCATTTTGAAATGTTTTGTGACCTTCTAATATATTTGTATTTGCTTAATTTCACAGGTAGCGATTTTCTTCAATGCTTGACGAATAATAATATCATGATTGAAAGAAAATATCTGAGCGAAAGTAAAGCTACACATTTTTCCTAAACTTCCCCTTGATGGTTTTGTACAACTCCGTGCCAGTATATAATTCTTTTTATATGTTTTTTAAGTTCTCAAAATATATTTATAGTAAAATTTTACTTTTCGTTATTAGCCAATTATAAATCAGCACTACCGCATATCCTCTATGTTATGTTCAACTGCCGCGTATAACCTAAATGTCTTTTCATTCCAAATTCTAGTTTAATTAAGCGGCTGCAGATAGGCTTGAGAAGAGCAATATCCCTTGATATTGTACGCAATACAACATAGACTAAGACTAAAGGCAATGAGAAACCTCTGAGTGTCATTGTTTTAAAAAAAAACATGTTGCATTAATTTCACACTTCTCAAGGATGATGCTATCTGTTCTTCCTTGAACTGGTAATAATTTGGATTTGTTTCCGTTGGTTTTCATTGTCAAATGAAACTATGAACAGAACAAAATTCATTTTCATGGTGTTAAATAAATTTGTATTGTCAGATAAAAAATTCTATTGTATCATATGGTCTTGGTTTATTAAGTTATGTCAGAAATGTTTCAAAATAAATTAAAAGTTCAAGAATTAATGACATATAAAAGATCTTAAGCTCAACACACGCAAGCCACCAGCAAGTGTCACATTTGGACAAGCTCACATGACCAACATGTTTATTGAATAATGTATGTAACCTTTCGTGGGAAGAGAAATATTGCTTTGGCTCATCGACTAAGATTTTATGTCAAAACTACAGTAAATTCACTACCACATCAGTGTGAGATATCACATTGATGCCATAGAAAAACATTTATCACTTGAACCAGAAAGAGTAAATATGGATAGAAAATCATGTAAAGCATATGGTGAACGCCTGGGGCCTGTGATAGTCAGGTACATTTAATAATTATTACATGCATTAATTTAAAGGATTGAAAGTGTATGAATGTTCATTGGGTACATCATTATTTATTGAATTGGCAAACATTCAATTTTGTAAAAGTTTTCTGTTGTTTGTTTGCGTTTGATGTTGTACTTGTACTGAAGACTTGATTTCCTCTCCCTTTCTTTTACTGTTCTCTGATCTTATTCTACTATTTGCTGAAATACTGGATCAGATTGATTAGAACAACTACAAGAAACTTGGCCAGTGGGAGTGTAGACGTTCCTGTAACATACTCAGAGCTATGAGATGAGAAATTACATAATGCATCAAATATTCTACTCCATACTGATATATTAGCTGCATAGGTAAAAAAGATATTGTGCAAGCTATCGCACTTATTTGTGTTTAGAAAGTGTGAAATTTTACTTAGCTTGACATCTAAGACAAACTTTCTTAGCAAATATTTAATCTTTTTAATATAAGAAAGATTTAAATGTTTCCCATATGGCAGATCTTTTGATGAGTAGGATGCTAATTGGGCAAGCCAGTCACACCAACTTTGGCCTAGTAGCAAGAAAGTGTGAACATCTCATTTAAATTTCCTGTGCCTGGGCCGCACTTTCTGTCTTTGGCATTTTCCTGGAAAAGCAGCCTGTTCTGCTTCCTGCAGATTGCAGTTTGCACATTTAACTGTTAAAAAGGCACACAGTCCTTGAATTTGATTCTATACATATGTGGATTATATCACTTGTAATTTCCAACTCAGTCATGCATTATGCGCAATGTTTTCAATATCCTAGTTAGTTTTGGTATGTTGGTAATTTCATTTCTATTGATGTTAACAACACGCTGCAACATGTGACCCATCAATTAAGTTTTCTTCATTTTTTTTTTCTTATTCAAGGCAAAGCTTGGAAGCACTTTACTTGGGCCACAGGAAGATAGTGACTCTTCATATACATCAAATCTTGGGCGTTTTATTTGTGGAGATGTAGAACAAGATTGCAACCTGAATTTGTTGGTCACTCTTGGATACTTGTAATCCATAGTCCTATGTTTCACTGTGTTGTATGAACTCTTGCGGACACCTAGATATTTTCTTACGTCTTTGTGAAGCCATGTTTTCTTACATAGTGGCTAATGTGGGTTGATGTAGTATTAGTGACATCATGGTTACCAGTTTGTTCCTGGTTGTGATGGGTTTAAGACAGGATGTAACATCATAGTCAGACTGCGGCTTGAAATTGTTGGGAAACACCCCGCCATCTTTCTTGGCATAAAAGCCTGCATGCTTGGTTTTTTAATTGATTTGACCATTTAAATCAGTCAATTGATTTAATTTTCATTGTAATCAATTATGTATGTAATCATCAATGACATTCCTTGTCCATGGAATGGTCTCACCAGGAGTTAATTTCCATTGACTTTTCATTGCAATTCTTTGGCATACAAGCATTAGTGCAGATTTGAACTAGGTTACTAATACCAAACAAAAGTAATTTTCTTTACGAACAAAAATATATATATTTATGCCTACTGTTATGATGTTATATCATCAAGGACATATTTTTCTTAATCCAATGCTGGCCAATATTTGCACTATTGCCTGACACTTTATGGAATTTTCCTCACTTTTCTCTCTTGATTTATATGTATACATGGCAAAGGTATAGTTTGCTACTCGGGAAATGATCAAAATACATTATTTAATGCTTGGATTGAAAAGTGAAACAAATGATTCATATGCATTTACTCTTGACAGTCTTTCTTTCATGTAAAAATTATAGCATTTCCCACTGACGTCAAAATACAGTTTTGACGTCATGAAGCTACAGTTAAGTTACTTCAGAGGGGTATATTAAATTAACTGTGTTATTGTCATTTTTGCAAGTAAATAACATGTATAATATATCAATATGTTTGCAATTGGCTGCATAATATGGCATGGTTTCAGTAAATTGACAATACATCTTCAGTGGTTCTTTAAAATGGCGCTCTACAGTTTCGTACTTTGCATAGGGTTAGAATTTTAGATAAAAAGAATTTTCCGAGATTTCTTCACTGGCTATACTGGCTATATTATAAAGACTTTGTATATTTTAGGTGTTGTTAGAAGAACTTTACATTCCTTTTGTTTGGATATGTGATTGATGGGTGTACTTTATGTAATAGAGAATACAACTTGGACTTACTTAAGATTTGCTCGCATAAAAAACTGCTAGCTCCGCATGGTAATTTTCTCTCCCTGGACTTCAGACGTAAAGTGTGGAAAAATGATCCAACAGATTTCTTTATTTTTCAGATATTTTGTAATTCATTCATTGCACTTGCAGAAGCTGTTATTGTCTGCTTCAGCAAAATTCGTTTTCCCTAGTTTAATAACTGCTAAAATTAGTTTGCCTTTGATTAATTCTGGCTAATTTTTCAAGCACATGGGAGCATCCATTTTGTTATACCATGTGCTTATATCATGTACAATTTCCTTAAGTTCAGTATCCAAAGAAATGTCCGCCACATTACATCAAAGTAGCATAGAAATATGCCAACATTATCTCCATTGTGCATGTTACAAATGTAAACAACTTCACCTCACATACGTCACTCTCTGAAAAGTACATACAAACTGGAGAGCGACCTCAAAGTCAATTATACCATTGTTTCCATCATGTCCGCGTGATGGAGACTTTCCATTGTTTGTCTATTGGCGCTTTAAACGAATGGAAACCTTAATTCATATAATTGAATTGAATTGCCAATGTGCAATAAATAAGACATGATGTGACTAGAACATCATTCCTTATAGTTGCCAAATCAATAACAACTTATAACTAAAATGCATAAAAAGTAATACAAATAATAAGTCGTAATCGCTAAGGCGTATGAATAATTATAATTGGGCAATGTTATGATAAGGCATCCAGAAGAAATCGACACAACAATATCACGCATAACATGCACTCGTCATACAAAAATATACGCAAAAAAGAAAACACATTATTAATTGTGTACATCTTTTTTGGCTTAGAAATATATATCTCTAAACGCAGAGATAGGCATATATAATGAAATCAGCTATAGTTAATTTGATCTAGACTCTGCCGTCCTAACATATATACCTGTAAATTATATTCTGCTGGAAATATTGTAAAGGCTATGCAACGACCCAAGAAATAGTCAAAACAAAACCGAAACATTGAAAAATACATTTTGTTGCACCCGTCTACTTTTTACTAGTAGACATATAGCCTGATATTCCACCAAGTCACATTATCCTGATATCAGGCCGACGAGTCCAAACACTAACCTCGTAATGCTGAGCACAAAGCGAGGCAGCTCTTTGTATCATTTTTGTACGTGTAATGCAAGTACTACCTCCCTGTAATATTTCATTAATGCAATAGCACTGACGTTTTAAAATAAACTTATAAATATTAATTCACAGTAGACAGCATGTATTCAATATTCTTTGGAGAAGTTCAATATTCTTCAAGATCAAATAGACTTATTAAGCAGGGCTAGTCGTTTTGATGAAGTTGTTTGTTTTCTATCCTGAGGTCAAGGGGAGATACTAGCGTTTTTCGTGGTACACTGTCAAAATGCTTTATCGATGATCCTTTAAATCTGCACCCATACATTTCCAAAGGTACCTTTCTTTCCTTTCTATTGTTTGGATTTCTTTCGTGGGAGGGATAATTTTGTTCATTGGTTAGTACTGGTTACCAATTAAAAGGGTCATGTGGGCCCATTGTGAAATATTGCTTAAAAGACCTTCACTAAATATCAAACTCATTCCGTGACAGAATTTTGAAGCTGCATATAGCTGTCGTGAACTATTTTCCTAATGAAGAATCTCTTTGTGATGCTGCTTGTCTTGGCTGTTTACGGTCGCTTTTTCCGCAGGTATTTCATTATTCTCATTAGTTCGTCTTTCTGCTTTCCTTGTGTATATATATATATATATATATATATATATATATATATATATATATATATATATATATATATATACATACATATATATATATATATATATATATATATATATATATATATATATATATATATATATATATATATATATATATATATATATATATATATATATATATATATATTGAACTGCGCGGGCAAATAAGACTACATCCATATTTTATATTTTGTTTGTCAGACCTTCGTAGAAGCTATGCGGCACCGGACGCCAGGTTGACTGTCCTGGAAGCACTGTTAAGGTCATTTAAGGAGGTAAAAACCGAACTGAATGAGTGAGTAAACATGTTAATAGCCTTTTTAATCTAATTTTTATCTTCGTACAAGTAGTAACTTTACTCTCATGAATTATTGCGGTAAGAAAATTGGATAATGATTATGAGAAGACAATTTCATTGGAACTAGCGTATCTGTTATTGATTTACTTCAGGCATCACAGGATATTATCATTGCGGCTTGGCCAGTGCTCACTCAAGATTGATGGATCAAATGTCTAGATTTGTCCTTCCGTGCATTGCTAACCAAAATTTAACATTTAAAGAAAGTTGTTTTAATATTTATCAACAACTTCCAGTGTCGTTCATTTTCCAAGAGCGGGCAACTTTCTTTAATAGAAACCTAATTACGGCTTAAACATTATCTAACACGCTTTCATGTTTTTATCTGATTTTCGATATTTAAATATTAATGACCTCTTCCATTAACTAAAGATGGCTGCTAGCCTTGGTATAAAGAAAGGTCATTAGTACAGTTATATTAACACGGTACTAAGAGACTTATGTTCATTAACTGTTACAAACGTTTATGAGTATATGTTTGATGAATTTCAGGTGATGCTCTCCTAGTAGTTTATGTTATATATTAACCCGTATCTTCCTAGAATGCACGAAATTTTAGAGTAACACAATTTCAACCACGCTGATTTTAGCTTCATTCGTATTGGAGGAAGACATCTGTTCCACATATTCTTGGCTGTACTTAGTAGATTATTAACTTAAATCACAACTATAGATCTCAGGAACTGTATGTTGTGAGGATTGATAGAGATAGAATAGTAGGACAGTCTTCAAAATATAAATCTAAGAATACGTTAGGCAACTGTTATTACCACTTTTTAAGTCTTTATAATGACTCGGTCGGATTTCAAATTCACGACCTCTCGCGTCCAAAGCAGACCTTCTACCACTATATATATATATGCACACACACACACAAACACAAAATAGTAAACAATCTGAATTATGTAATAGGCTTAGTATTTTAGGATTGTAAATAGTTGTCCAATACTAATTATATGTGTCACATCTTTTTTACAGGCAAGCAAGAGATGCATGTTTTTCACCCTTTTATATCTGTTGATGGATATGATCAGCGGCCATGTCATGATGTATTTGATTATGTGCTGAAGAGTCAACAAACACGCCCAGAAACAAAACAACTACACTGACCATACTCTGGAGAATGGACCTTCGTAAAACAGTTCAGTAGTGGTTCATTTATATGTCATTTACAATTCTTGTAGTTTTGTACCGATAAAATATACAAATGCGTCAAAGCTTCTGTTATTGTTCTTTTGTTATTAAATTGGTTTGTAGCTAGTACTCTTGCTATCATTATGTTTTGACACAATTCTGTTTGTCTCACACAATCCCCCTCCCGCTCTTCCCATCTCTCTATCTCTCTCCTTGTCTTTATTTCGTTCATTCTGTCTGTTTGATTGTATGTCTGTATGTATTTATGACTTTCTGTCTGTCTGTATCTCTTTATCTATTACCCTCTTTCGCTCTCTTTGAAACGCTGTGGCACATTGAAGTCGACTATAAATTGCTAACAATGTTATGTGGTTTCAATTTGCAACATTCGAACAGATGGACCATTTTCCGTGATGTGTCCGTGGGCAATGCATATTAAACGTATATATGTTAATGTATATCACAAAACAACAAAACGTAAAACAAAAACAGAAACTGGTCTCTCATTTCGTTCAATAACCTTGTCTAATGTGTCATCATTTACTACTCATTTGGAAATGTGAAAACAACATCTAGGTTATTACAATTATTCCAATTACGTGTAGATCATTGAGCGCAGTTTTGATTCATCATTATTTGAAATCCTCGTTCAATATACCCATACATAACAAAATTGTGAAACATTTATATCGTCCAACAGTCCGCCCTTTTATTTAACCATCACCCAGATTTGAGACATATGTTATGCAGCAAATAAAGAAGCAGACAGTAACAGTTTGAATGGCGGCGTATTTCCATATTTTCAAAGAGACTCAATTGTATTTATTACCACCTCATTACAGGTTGTTTCCATGTTACGTCATAGCCACGAAACATTATTGTCTTTTGGCAGAGTGATTGATAATTTACAACATTCGGCTTGTCTCAGAAGTTATTGTATTGCATCACACTGAGAACAACATTCTCTTTCGTTCACTTGTTATTATAAAATCAAACAACTATTGCAAGAGGTGATGTAAATAGAACGACCAATTTAGATCCATTTTAAGTACACCATTACTCGAAATTGTACTGCTGAATTCTGCTGGCAATAATGTATTTGGTAGAATGGTTTATCTAATACCTTTCGTGAGTATGCATACATGGCCGACATTGGAGACCTTGAAACACAAGACATTATAACAAACATTCTTTTTCAAAACGAACGAAAAGCAGGAAAACACCGGATTGTATTAAAGGAAGGCACTGTCGGACAGCGTCTTGAAGATATGTCATTTTGGAGTCTGATATCAGATTGTGGAGTTATGGGTACCGTCAGCTATATTCTATGGCAAGCATGCACACACATGAAAGTGAGATGTATAGACTTAATTTTGGTAGGTGTTAGATTTGTATTCATATACTGGAAGTGATTTCTTGCATCCAAGATGCTAACATGAATTTTTGTATCGATGGTTTCTCTTTAGCAATCGTTATCCTGCTTATTTGTATACTATTATCATTAAAACAATTCCTGTATATGTCGTCAATTTGTCAGACCAAATCAGTTACCAACAAAGGCGCGTTTTTATCATAACTACAAGCATTGATAACCACACAAATAAATAACTATTCGTCAATTATTTTGAGACTATTGCATACAAAAAGCTATGTTTTGCAATACCTAGCAGTATTGTCAACATAATTTGGGTTCACAGTATGCAAAACACTCGTGTCTGATTGTGCCCAATTAATATAGCGGAAACATTTCTTATAGTCAGAGTGACTTGGATCTGTCTAATACACAATCCCTTAGGTTTTCTTCCTATTTTCACTATTTGCAACAGACAATACCATTAGCTGATAGAGTACTCGAGATAATGTTCTTTCAGTTAGACACAACAACCTTGGCCACTTACAGTTTCAGCCGAAATCCGTTTCTCTGTTGCCATGTTTAAGGCTACATTCGACAACTGTTCCTAGAAGAAAACTCCAGTAATTATATGTAAATCCGATTGATGGCAAACGTAAAGGCAGCCAAGGATACAATACGTTTCACCTAATGGAGGTCGTGTAAAAACGCAAATCTTTCACGATTTTAATCAATCTGCCAGAATATCTATATGTGTTCCCCTTTGCGTGTCCAAATGATATAAACAATATTCTACATGTGCCGCTAAAGGTAGTGAACACAAAAAAACAAACATTTGCGTTTGCTTTCCTCCTGTGTCGGTATTATCATGTCATCTGTTAGCGAGGTATCGACCATTATCATAATTTTTATAGGGCCTACAATTGTGTGTCGGCAGTGATTTCGTCTATTATTTGCCTATATCAATATGAGCTTAAGTTGTATGTTCCCTCATACAGAACTGTTAGCAACAGACAAATTCAGCCATACGCATAGATTTATTCTACTATAAGCTAACGGTGCATGATTGATTATATAATTGGCATCTTATATCATAGTGAATCTTATCATGATCTATCTATCTATCTATCTATCTATCTATCTATCTATCTATCTATCTATCTATCTATCTATCTATCTATCTATCTATCTATCTATCTATCTATCTATCTATCTGTCTCTTTATCTATCTATCGATCTATCTATATATTAGCCTTTTTCTTCATATACTTTAAATACCTCTATGTAAAAGTGATGTTTAGTTTGGAGATCACGTTATTATTTCAAAGAAGAAAAAACACCTAGCACATAATCATGCAATTAGGAAACAGTCAGAGGGTATTATGTTTTAATTTTGAAATGTACGTTACTTCTTCATTACTTCTTTCCCTTCCACAGAATAAATAGAATTGAAGACTTCTTAATGCATTACTAACAGGATACAATCTGATATATAAAGATGAATCTGATCATCTTTAGGACATGTTAGTGTACGCGGTGTCAAGCTTGCAAACGATATTGAATAGATATTCAATATATATATAATAGATATACAATATATATATATATAATATATAAAATATAATTAAAAGGATTGCAAATATTTGTTCTTATACATCACATTTTATTTGTGTGTTTATATATATATATATATATATATATATATATATGTGTGTGTGTGTGTGTGTGTGTGTGTGTGCGTGTATTAAAAGCTTCTCAAGCAGTGAACGAACATTTGGATATGTAAATAAAAGCATATGGGAAGTGCAGTAAGTATTTGGACACAACAAAATTGCATAAGGTATCATCACAGGCAACAATAGTACAAATATAGGATGGTATGAAATTCAAAACAAAACAAAAAAAACATATATGCAAGATATAAACTGTAAATGAAACTCATTTGCTACTTTAGCACGTGCAATCCTGTGGTCAACGCTCAAACATGTAGTTGTGTGGGCAATTTGGTTTAGAATATGTGTGTACGATTTTGGATTTTTAGCGTAGCTCTAACAATTGTTCTGTCATATCGCTAAGATGTCTGCAGTGTGACAATTTATAGTGACGTCCAGCAGTTAGACATCATGCCGCAGACATGTAGCATGATGTCCCACCCAGTCACATTATCCTGACACCAGGCCGACCAATCCTAACACTAACCAATTATTTCTGAGCGCCAAGCAAGGTAGCTATTAGTACCATTTTTATAAGTCTTTGGTATGACTCGGCCGGAGATAGAACTCACGACCTCCTGAATCCGAGGCGGACGCTCTAACCTCTAAGACTACCGGAGCTTTAATATATAAATAAATGGTATTTTTGAAAATGCCACCTTAATCAAAAAGAAGTTGTTTGGGGGGCGTGTGTCTGTGGTTAATCTACTGTGATAAACGAACATACTTTGAGCAATTCTTTACCCATTTTTCTGTAAACATTGTTTGTGTTTAACTATGAATATTACGCATACTTTTTATCTTTAATAGACTTGAGGAGTCCTAACTTTAATGTGTTGCTGTGTTATCCAGTGATCGTCTTACGCAAAAATTTACCAAACCAGAAAACAAAACAAAACAAAAGAAACAGAGACAATAACTTCACAAAACAATACAATTTTTAAAGTTCTTTATTAAATATCAATCTGAAGAGTTGTTCAATGTTTTGCGTTGATATAATTGGAAAGGAAATCTTTTACTTGAATTTTGGGATTGTAAATCGCGCTTAATTTCGTGTTAAAGTGTTATGCTGGTATCATTGTGAATTTGTTCAAAGAAATTGTGGAAAAACCAATATGCAATATCACGACTAACGGTATATCAGTGCATTGTAGGACTTGGAATTTATTTTAAACACTCGATTCCTTTCCACTTTCATTTGACTCTTTAGAATTATTTTCGATTTAATTCATAGTACTGAACGTTTGTCTTAAATCGTCATTATATTACTGAGAATTACATTATATGATGTTTTTTACACACTGTATTGCTATTTCTTCTTTCTGTCAGATACTGTAATACCATATAGTCGTAACGGTCTGTTCTTTGTCTTAGCAGATATGAAGCGAACACATTCTTTCGCTGTGGTGATTCCATATTAACTAATTTATAGTAGTAGCAAAATGTGGTACGAACATCGGATCAGTAAAAGTTCGAAGCTTATTTCCGGTAACACATCCCCACGCAGCTGACTATTATCTCTTTAGCGAGGGAAGGATATATTGTTGTATATATCATTGCACGGGCTCTCTGTCCCTCAGTGTTTTAGTCTGTGAAAAAGTCGACGCCTTTTCCACAGAGCGTGACCGGTTTTAATCGCTAGGTGAACGATTGTATCGAACTTTGTAATCACTGCACTATCTCAAAAGCAAACTACGTGATAATGTCGTTACCATCGAACATCAGTCCCAACGTCTGTCTGTCCTTGGAAAAATTGTCTCTGCTTGTTTTTCAACCTAGCGGTAACGTTGTTAATGAAATCTTGTATGCTAAATTGGTGGCTAGGGAAAAAGAGTAAAAGGTCCTGCCTATTTAATCTGTCATTGCTATATAATATTTCTTGATAACGTCACGAAAATAATGGTTAGAGACTGTAGCACATCTTTGTCTCTCAAACATCTTCGGGAATTTTATTGAAAATTCGTAGGATACATATGTGGTATACAATGATATTCAAGAAAGTTTACCTTGCTTCCTTTGGCCCATTGTTTTGGTGGTGGTGATGGTTGGGGTGGGGGTGGGGTTTGAAGGTGGGGGTGGGGGTCATGTCTTAGAAAAGAAATAGTCGCAAAAGATTTTGTGGAGAAGGCTGCTTGTTATAGTTTCTTCTGTCACCCTAGCTTGAGGATATTATTGACACTTTGTGTGTCAGATGTTTACTTGACGTAGATGCAAACAGATGTGTCTTAATTTCCATTTTAACAAGTATCGTCCTGTATAGGATTAACTGAGCGTTGTTGGATAGATAGATAACTAATGTAGATATGCAGCAAGGTTGAAAATTGTACCCTGGTTTACTTATTTACTGTAGATATTTTAAAATAAAGTACCTGAACTGTGGGGATGTGTATGCCTAGGACTACCCTTACATCGGATTTACATAATGGGTACAATGAGTGGTTAGATGAACAAAACACTGATTATTCTAAAAACAATTCAATATAATTTTATTTCTAAAATCTTAGTTAAATATTGTAGGTAATAAAACATCACGCAGCACTGAGCAGTTAATGGTCATGTTCCGGTTGTTCTATCGTCCAATCGACACTTTTGTATCCATCATGCAACTGAAACAGATTTAACACAAAACCATGTAAATAGTATGCATCACGCTCTATATGCATGATCAGTTATATTTGGTTAGCATTGATCCATATTTGCTACTAGTTTCACAGGTCAATGAAAACAAAAATTACTAATGCTACTTCATATGTGGCATTCATTTACCAGGTGAAAGAATTATCTTTGGCGTTTCAACATGTGTTGTAGTGCTTATGATTTGCATATCTAATGCCTTAAGCAATAGTGCAGTAATATTTTGGTTCCATCCGATCTTTTCAAATGTCAATGGCTGCTTGGTTACTACGTTTTAATCCTGCATTTGTTAAGACTGTAGTTTATAAATAGCAAGCTACCAATGTCGCAATAATATGCTCCGTAGTCACTATTTAAAATTTTATTTCATTCCCCATATCACATAACAGTAACGTTGACACAGAGATGGATGACCCCGTCAACGATCACATTCCCACATTAAATTCTCCATTAGTCAGTCACTTCTTCAGTGTATCGTTTTGATATGGTGTTGTGTCGTGTTGAAAAGCTTTCGTATGTTGGTAAGATCTGAGAAAGTTTACATAATGATTAAATATTAAAAAGGTTTGCTTTCTGAGAATTCTAAAAATCACAATTTTGATTGACATTACTAAAGAAAAAGAACTATCATCACCCAAAACAAAACTATTGAGCAAAACATAACAAGAGAGGAAACAGAAAACAAAACTAAACACCATTAGCAGATTTTATAATAGCACATAAACTATGTTTTGATGGGCGGTCACAGTGATCTGGTCATTCGTTTGCTGACCCCTGAATGGAATCGTCCATTTTTCTTTTTACCGAGCAACTCACTTGCAAAGTTTGCTGAATGAATTAGAAACATAACTTATATCATTACCAATAAATATATTTTGCCTTGGCCAGCCACAGTGATCTTAACCTTCGCTTTATGCTTTAAACAATCAGCAGGTCCCTTGTCTCAACATGGGAAATCCATCTGCTACTACGGATATTGCTATGATTTTTTTCCTAAGGTAAAATATGAATAGTAGCTGAATGCTATAATATCTCTTTTCTCGTCTAGCATGTCCCTCCCATACTTTACCCTTATCAGTTAGTTATCGTCATATATCAGTTGCTGTGTTGAAGAGATATATATGAAAACCATTTCCTTAGATGCTTTAAGTCCGGAAGTTTCAAAACAATTATTAGCGTTGAAAAGGTCAGGAACTCTACAGCCACGTGAGCTGCGCTTTCACCATATACATGACATCATTGGACTCAAATGCGCTGTGTAACGATCGATCGTTGAACTCTGCTGCAAAAGGCTGCGCCATGTTCATTATTCCTTATCCATCGTTATGTAAAGGCAGATAAATTGCTTCGTTTTCTGTAACTCGTATTCATTTTCGGAGTAAGGGTAGGTGACTTGCGGATCGTAGGCTTTATATTAGAAGTCCTGATAATGTAGGCTTGCTGGAACCCGCACCTGTGAGAATCATGTTTCGTTTTTCTTTAGCTTAACAGGTAAAATATACTGTAGTTTGTAACTTCTACTGTTTTGCTACTTTGCACAATTTGAGGTTTTTCATCGTATAAGGTACTGGTGCTTGAAGGTATGGTGGTGTTTACTAAGATTGTCTCTGCCCACAAAATTGTCATTCTCTTTTCATGATATAGTATACTGTATTATGCTATGTATTGTTTCAACATGTATTTAGAAATGGATTTATCGAATAATTTTAATATTTGATGTATTACTGTCAAGGACTGTGTTACAAACTTCATTATCTGTGATGGATAGTGTATCCAAAGAATAAGATAAGAGCTATGAAGTATTATATCTTGAAATCCTCCATTGCACTGTGACAAACAAAAGTAAGATTGTTATTCGTTTGATTTGAGTTTCCCCTCAAAAATAGGTCTTATTAGATTTTGGTGACATTTTAACACCAAATGACAAACCGATCAAACTTTCAATTATAACAATTTGGTAGAAAATTATATAATAAAATACCTGATATTTTGGTGGAATCAAGTGACGTAAATCCTAGGTTATAGCACATAACATTATTAGTTAATGGTGGAAGTGTATACCATCAGTGCATAAGATATGGTGGGTGTATAAAATTTCAAGTAACATGAAATATTTATATATTAAGTAAATTATGCAGGAGCAAAAAATTGTACATTTTACAGCTTACTGAAACATACTATATTAGTTCATTTCAAGGTATAAATAGAAAATCTTTATGAGTTGTGAAAACAGTTTCTTAAAAATTCCTCAAAGAAATACCGTTATGTCAGGAGTTTAGGGAAAAGAAATGGTCTTCATCCTCGGAAAAGTCCGCAACTATATTCAGTCGGAAGTGATGAGGAATGCCTGATACAATGTATTCAATTGAAAACAAATTTCAATAATGTCTTTAATATTATACATATTTATGATCATTTTGAAAATAATCTCTATGTGGAGTTTTATCCGTTTATCCTAAGGAAACTCCATAACTGAAGTTAAAACATTAAGTAAACAATCATTTATCTCACATTCAAAATATATTTGTGTCTTCAAACCCTAAACATACTCACTACAAAACGGAGGCTGAGAATTCGTAGAAAGGAAATAGTTTCCTCGGGGATTTCCCTGCGGAGCATCGTAACCCATTTCAGCACAACCCGTACCACACGTGGTGCACGACTTGCACGGGTATGACTGGAAGTGACAGCTGGAATTTATAGATTCCGTAAAGAGGCTTAATACTCTCATATGACTGCATGCAACGCCGTCAACCATTTCTGAAGAGCAATAGATAAATAATAACGTCATTGGTCACATTTGCAGACCATCCGCGATCATTTCCCAATATGAGCGGAATGTGTAACATTACAAAAACACACAAGCAAGGACAACATGAACATATAATCTTCGCTTTTACTTGAAAAGAGCGTAAGTATAATAACAAGTAATATGACCATAATATGTAAAAAAGAGATTGTCATAGGTATCGAGGACGAACAGTAACGGTCTATATACGAATTTTGACAATTACTTTACACAAATGTAATAACAATCAGAAGATGTAACTCCTTCGTATTGCGCTGAATATAGTATCCACTAAAACTCTTCACGATATGACCTTGAACTTGGATGCTTGCTTCCTTCATCATGGAGGATCCTTCATGTGCATTGGTTCATTCGATACAAGAGATAAGTGATATAAAGTATTATTTTCTGATTTACATAAACAAAACTACAAACATGATTGACATGATTGTGACGCAAAACGTTAACATTGATAAACTATCTGAAATGTAAACAACGCTCACTATGACTTTTGCATTAAATATCTGTGGTTTGTATTCTTTTGCAGACATTTTATATGTAACTTATACGCCTGGTGCAATTGCTAGTTACGCTTGATATAAACTCCAATATATCAGATAATGTTTAAGGCACCAATAACACACACACACACAAACTTTATCGACATAAGAATTAAGGCAACATGGACAAATGTTTCGACTGATGTGTTTCGTTTCTGTCGCGACGAGACGAACATGAAGGTACTAGCTCACTAAACAGTCTGTAAACATTTACCATGCTAATAATTAAGAACGAAAGTAAAGGGACAATAATATAGTTAATTCTTTCCAGAAAAAAATTAAAAAGGAAGGTAAAGGACAAGAGCATCCATTATCCTCTCCAGAATTATTTTGTAGGTAGATGGTAAAGCCACAGTAAAATCCTTTATCATTTTCAGACAAATAATTAAGGAAGATGGTAAAAGGACAATGATCATCATTTCAAGACAAATAATTAAGATAGATGGGAAAGGAGCAATAATATCCTTTATCCTTTCCAGACATTAATTAAGAAAGATGCTAAAAGGAAATAATATCATTCATTCATTCCAAACAATAATTAAGAAAGATACTAAAGGGACAATGATATCCTTCAATCCCTCATCGTTTCCAGACAAATAATTAAGAAGAAAAATTAAAATGAGCAGTTTCACTAGTACATGACGATACCGAAATCTAACAAGATCATCATGCTGTCGTTTTGAAAAAGAAATCTTACACACACACACACACACACACACACACACACACGCACACACACACACTATATATATATATATATATATATATATATATATATATATATATATATATATATATATATATATATATATATATAGAGAGAGAGAGAGAGAGAGAGAGAGAGAGAGAGAGAGATAGAGAGGGAGAGAAGCTGAATAGTAATATTTCTTACTATCAAATTGACCGGATATAAGTATGTTAATAAAGGCGTCTAGGCAGCCTGGTTGTGTTTTGCCACCATTTGGGTAGAAATCGACGTGACCAACGGACGATTCAATGCCGAAACCTAAACAGATAGGTTATTTATAATATCATATCATATCATATCATATCATATCATATCATATCATATCATATCATATCATATCATATAATATAATATAATATAATATAATATAATATAATATAATATAATATAATATAATATAATATAATATAATATAATATAATATAATATAATATAATGTAAGATAAGATAATATGAGATACTATAATACTAATTAAACAACAAAAATACATGAGCAAATCAGAAATAAATGCTATTTTTTAAGTTCCAAGGTTGCACATATACCAATCTTGTTGTATGACATTGCTATATGTTTTAGCAGTGAAAAGTAAATCAAAAAGTAAGCAAACACACACACACACAAATAAGGAAACCGACAAACAAAACCCCGCGGATATCCAATGTAGCACAATAAACAAGGTCAACAGTTTACCTTTTGTATTGGTATGTATGACGTCAACGAATGAGGCGTCATTTGGGTCAAGTCGAACCTTTGGATCTGTCCCTTCAAACAGTGGTCCTGCAGGATCGAGTCCTTAAAGAGAGATTTCTAATCTTGAAATTAAGAAAATTAATTGTCATAATCAATTCGTGTTCATATTCCGTATGCCCGTAATATCGTGTCGTTTTATTGGTTAGTTTGTTTAAAGTATAGTTGAACATTTAAAAGTCGATAATCAACTAGACACATTGTGATCGCAGTCTCTCTCTATTTCTGTATTGGATTGGAATTTTGTTTTGCTAACCTTTTTATTCCGTTAAATGGGCGGAAAGTCGTACGCATTTTATGTGCATGAAGTTTCGTAATCATTCAAGTTGATCATCAATTAATTACAATAGATTATCGTGGCAATACAATTAGCACGATAATTGGTCATCCTCTGCAAATTTCATTGTTAATGATACTTGGGTCATGCCAAAGCAGTGATGTATTCAATAATAAATACATAAATAAATAAATAAATAAATAAATTGTGTTCCTTCTAAAATTCATCGTGCTGTATTCAGTAATAAATAAATAAAATTCATCGACCAAACTTTATTTTATCATTAAATACCACGTTAAAGGAAATTAATGTAGTACAAAGTATAATTTAAGTTAAATAATACAGACCATTGTATCAAACTAACCTGAAATTCTTCCTATTCCTAATGTCCTCTCCCCGGCATATCCGGCCACGTGAGCCCCCAGACTGTGTCCAATAAGATGCATTCTCGCCAATGAGCTTCCGCCTGAGACTTTATCAAGGGTGTACATCATTTGAGATATCAGCGCTCCCACAACACGTGTGTTAGCCACTGCCTGAGCATACAAAAGTTGGTCCGCGCCCTTCTCCCAGTCAACAGTAATGACATTTTCATCCGCCTGTTTAAATTATGCAAGATTTTTTTCAACATAATATAATTATGTTAACATTTGGTATTCAATTCCATTGATTGATGGGTGACATTTTCATTAGGAAGGACAAATGTTGAGTCTCCAGTTCTCAGCGTATTCCGAGACCATAACTTACACAAGTGTACACACAACTTACCACAGGTCAAGGATTAACGTGTACAGACAATTTATTTCAGGACTAATGTGAAAATACAAATATAGCAGGATTAATATGTAAAGACAAATCAGGATTAATGTGTTAAGCAAATATATTAGGACTCATTTGTTAAGACAAATGTATGACAATCTAATGCTCACACAACTTAGTACAGACTTAGGACTAACGTGTAAAGACAAATATATGCCAATATATTGTGCATACAACTTAGCATTGAATCAGGACTAACGTGTAAAGACAAAATATATGCCAATATATTGTGCATACAACTTAGCATTGAATCAGGACTAATGTGTAAATACAATATATGCAAATATAATACTTTTATTCTACATTCGTTCCAAAAGTCGTACATTTTGTTCTGAAAAGAAGAGTTGAGTTTATTAGAAGGAGGTGTGGTTCTCATTTGAAAAACTACGTTAGAAAAATATACTTTCTGCAATCACTCAAGCCAAATTTATAATGTATACTTGAAAGGGTGTTGCAACCAAAATCACTTTGCAATTAGATGCGGTCACAACAGACGAGTCCTAATCAATGAATGAAACTGCGAAACATGCCGCCATTTTATCCTTATAATAACGTATTACGTTACCTACTTTCATCAGCTAATAACAATAATAGTTAAACAAGTCTATAGTTGTATTAGCAATATAGTACGTTCAAAATGATAATCCATCGTAAAACGGACAAAAAGAAAAGTAAACAAAGACATTTAATACAAATGAATATTTTTAACATCTGAGTGGGCACTAAATTCTCAATCTCACTCTTTAAATGTTATGATGCACTTCCCTATGTACTGATTTATCTCTGTTTTTTCCTAAACATCAATAGCAAAGCTATCATGTTCTTTGCCTGTATGAGCAATTGTCTGTTGAGTGAATATGTTGTACATTGGCGGGATATGAAGAAAACTGATATTTTAAAAAATTGCTAAATCTGATTTAAACTTATTCAAGTCAGAAAGAGCAGTTACTCATTTGACGCTGACGTTCTGACATCATTTGAAGTGCGACGGTTTTAAGTGCAATTTAGGTGTGTTTACGAGCCAAATAAGATATTGTAGCAGTCGAACAGTTGGCATTCTTTTCCTGAAATTTGATAAGCAGAATCATTTATGACGCAATATTTTTTTTCTCAATTTTGAGCGTGCTTTATTAAGAATCAAAAGTTATGGAATATACATACTTAGAATATATATTGTGTGGATATCCTTTCGGTCTTTTATTGGCATCATAGTGAAAGGGCTTTAGCTTACAATGTTTTGCCGGTAGGCCGATTGCTTGTACTTTTACAGACACAGACATAGTTCTAACCTCTCTTGTGGGAGGACAATAAACAGATGAATGAATGTGGTGTATTTTGTAACTTCATGACACGTATTGCCGCAGACGGTCAGAAGTGGCGCTCTCTTGTAGAAGCCTTGCGTGCCATTCAAGGCATGTGGAGGGATGAGTAAGTGAATTTCATGCACATAATAAGTTTATGCAGCTTGATATTTTACTACAGTGCTTAGGGTATTAAAATTGGGTCAGCCTTGGTATCGTAGATGATAGGATCTTGCACAATTGTCGTGTATTATAAGCTTTGGGTTTTCGTTTGCTTTTAAAAAACAATAGATCAAAATTTGTTTTACTTGTTCGACTCACATTCAAAATTACTTTTGAATTTTCTTTTATTAGATGTTGGATAAATCTTACAAGTGAGTAGATGTCAACCAAATTCCTGTCTAAACCTATATTAATGTTATGGAAACGTCCGAGCATGCAGTGATGATCTTTTTAATAACTCGTTTTTGTATGGGTCCATTCAATGTCCTGTGTGGACCTATAAAATACATGTAAGGAATAATTTTATCTTGTCTTACTGCGAGGATCGCACGTTTATTTTCCAAGTTACTAATGTGTATTCGCGTTCTAAAAATCCTATTCTCAGGTTTTAAAAGAGAGTAAAAATACCAGCTTACCCGTTTGAGTAGCGCATCCTTCATGTCGGTAACCCATAGGTCTGATGCACTACCTTTGTAACCGTGGATGATAAATCTGGTGCCTTTTCCTCCATTGAAATTAGAGGTCGATACGACATTCCTATCTACTGTCAAAATCTGAGGAATTTTGCCATTTTTACGAGTGAAGAGCAGATACTTTACACCGACTTGAGTGGGTGACTTAGGTAACAATAATAATGCATTGTGGAACGGACTGTCGTTTCCAAAGCATCCTATCTCATTATAACAAACAGATGAGGAGAGCCAACCTGAAACAAAGAAAAGAGTTGCCTTGAAATCCAAGTCATAAAGAAAAATGTTAATTTCCTGATAACGAACACGTCAACAAATTCTGATTGTAGGATAATGCAGAGATCGAACTCTTGTGTGCCATACGCAGAAATTACTTCGTTGAGCAACATATTCTTAATATTTTTGATATATTAATATTTACCCCAAACACTGAAATTAGGCTGATCAGACTTTTTGATTTAATGTACACTGCAACCACTCCTAATCTCTCGGTTACGAAAGTAGCCAGTTTGGTGTCTTCCAGAAAGTGACTCCTTAATTGGAAGTTTATTTTTTCAAATTGTGCATTACGTTTCTCTCAACATAGTGTATTTAAGTCATATAGCATAGTAATGTCATGCAAGAAAAAACGAGTCGACAACAACTGACATTTCAGATCACGAATGTAGTATGTAGTATTATCTATATTGTAAATTCCTTTGATTTATGCATAAAATAATGAACGTTCGATATAAATGTATTGAAATTATAACAATACATGTAAGAGTACATTCTGAGTATAATCTGTATTATGTATCTAGGAGAAACCTGAGTGTTGTTTATATATTGTCTGTAGGAGTACAGTCTGAGGATTATGTGTATGTTATGTGTAAGAGTTTAGTCTGATGTTGTTGTATGTTGTGGTGTTGTGTTGTGTAAAATACTAAGACGTGCACCTACAAAAACAATGAGAATACTCAGTGTACTCCTTCGCACGTCATAAATAAAATACTCTTACATAACTCGTGTAAGAGAATAAATACATAATACGTAGGCTTTATTACTGCATACAACATGCATACATTCTTTAGACAGTACTCCTACAAACATTATGCAGAAACTCCTCAGATCGTACTCGTACTTGTTACATACAGACACGTCTCATACAGTACTACAAACAGTATATAGACACTCATCAGACAGTACTCCTACAAACCTTATGCAGAAACTCCGAAGATCGTACTCGTACATGCTACATATAGACACTCCTCAGACAGTACCCATACAAACAAAATATAGACACTCAATAGACAGAACTCTTATAAGCAACATGCTGATACTCATCAGACAGTACTCCTACAGACAGCAAACAGCAACTTCCGAGATGGTACTCCTACACAAACACCATGGAGATATTAACCACACTGCATGCAACATAGAGATAATTACTCAGAGTGTAAACAGTCATTTTTATATTTATCTTGCATATATGTGTATCTTCATTTCTTGTTTCACATTCCGTGAAGTGTGAAACAACAAATTAGGTACTAACTTTACTGATTTAATGGAATATGTGTTGCTTAGAGTATATACTAGTGGAAGATGTATTGTTTAGAGTAAATATTATTATGATTTAATGGAACATGTGTTGTTTAGATTAATTATCATTATGATTTAATGGAACATGTTTTGTTTTGAATAAATATTAATATAATGGTTTAATGGGATATGTGGTGTTTAAAATAAATATTATAATAATGTTGTTTTCGGATTGTCTGTACTTGTTAAGAAAAATAACTATTTTGTTCCTAAAAATGCAAAGTGATTATATATACCTCTACTTCCATATACATTTATGGTCATTTCCGACATATCAAATATATTGCGCATGATAGTACCTCCTCTTAATATGAAATAAATTAAAAATGGAAATATAAACTATGTTCTGAACAAAATTATTGTTCAAAACTCTGGCTGCCCACTGCCATAAACATATACTAGGATGTGTTTTGTGTTTATCCCGTATTTACTTCCAAAACAAAAATATCCAAATAAATTACTACTACAGTACATAAAAGTATCATTGTTGTTTACCAACATTCACTCCATTACCTCAAATACAAAGAGTTCTACCTTTCTCCTGTCACTCTCATAAACATTGATAATATATGTAGAGCGTCATTATGTGAACGAAAAATCGGGAAGCCAGAACAGTGATGTATCCCATTCCTATATTTATCATGTATACTTACTGTCACAAACCACCACACAAGAGAAGATGAAGAAGACTCCGGAAAAATATATCATCTTTACACTGGCCAACCGCTGTCTAAAGGAAATAGAGGCTTTATAAATAATCGAAATTTTTGCAAGTTGAAAATTGATGTACTCTTGGTCAACTAATGAAGTTATGAATTCTTGCCAGCCGTATTATTAAATCCATACCCCATGTGGGTGGAGCTTAATGTTTAGGGAAACGATATTTCTATACACAATTATATAACACGT
Organism: Unio pictorum; assembly: GCA_030141615.1. Classification (NCBI taxonomy): domain Eukaryota; kingdom Metazoa; phylum Mollusca; class Bivalvia; order Unionida; family Unionidae; genus Unio; species Unio pictorum. Next base: position 250,123 of record JARLTB010000475.1, read on the forward strand.
CTTAGTGTCTCATTTGGGCGCGTTAGATTTAGTAAGCTTGTTTCTTATATAGTCAAGTGCTATTTAACAGCTTATTGAAGAAAGCATTGTTGTATATAGATATAACTGCACATTCAGGTGAGTGGAGCATAATGTCCAGGAAACGTTTCTGGTCCAAGTTAAATATCTTTGCAATGCGCTATATAAATATGTTTTGCTGCCATCCCATTTTGTGTATCTTTGTGTTCAATTTTAATTGAGCCATATGTAGTGATTCCAAACGATAATTAGTACAATCGCGCAATTAATAATAATAAAAATAATACTAATAATAATAATAATAATAATAATGTTGTACAGACAGACAGACAGACGGACATACAGACATGCAGAGAACTAGAGGGATATACCTAAATACATACATACATACATAAATACATACATAAATACATACATACATACATACATGCATGCATGCATGCATGCATGCATGCATGCATGCATGCATGCATACATACATACATACATACATACATACATACATACATACATACATACATACATACATACATATATACATGCATACATACATACACACTCACACACACATGCATATATATATACATACGTACGTACGTATGAACGTACATACATACATACATACATACATACATACATACATACATACATACATACATACATACATACATACATACATACATACATACATACATACATACATACATACATACATACATACATTCATACTTGCATGCATGGTGTAGAGCTGGTGATAAAAGAAATCTCGACACCAGTGAATTCCATGAGTAAAAAAATATGCGTTTACTGGAGAGTGTATACTTAACAGCAGGAAAAAAAGTTCATGGTCGTGACCTTTAGGTAGGATCAGCATGCAGTAAGAAATCTGTTTTAAGATAAACAATTTACCTTGTGAATGTGAATAAGCAAAACAAATAAATACCAACGATACGGATGTAATTGTATCTGTTATCATGTCTGCATTCTAATGAAGCCATTTTTAGCTGTTTTGTTGAAAAGTCACATCCAAAAAGAAACCGGAAGTTGAGATGTGAGACAGTCAGACGGACATACAGACATAAATGCAGACCTACAGACATACATACAGACCTACAGACAGACAGAGAGACGGACATACAGAGAGACTGGGAGACAGCTAGAGAGACGTACATAAATACATACACACACACAAACACACACATACATACATACATACATACATACATACATACATACATACATACATACATACATACATACATACATACATACATACATACATACAGACAGACATACATACGTACATACGTACATACATACATACATACATACATACATACATAGATACATACATACATAGATACATAGATATATACATACATACATCATACATACATACATACATACATACATACATACATACATACATACATACATACATACATACATACATACATACATACATACATACATACATACATACATAATTACATACATACATACATACATACATACATACATACATACATACATACATACATACATACATACATACATACATACATACATACATACATACACACACACTCACCAACACACACACATACATATATACATACACACACACTCACCAACACACACACATACATATACACATACATACGTACGTACATACGAACGTACATACATACATAAATACATACATACATACATACATACATACATACATACATACATACATACATACATACATACATACATACATACATACATACATACATACATACATACATACATACATTCATACTTGCATGCATGGTGTAGAGCTGGTGATAAAAGAAAACTCGACACCAGTAAATTCTTTGAGTACAAAAAGATGCGTTTACTGGTGAGGGTATACTTAACAGCAGCAAGAAAAGTTCATGGTCCTGACCTTTAGATTGTATCAGGATGCAGTAAGAGATCTGTTTTAAGATAAACAATTTACCTTGTGAGTGTGAATAAGCAAAACAAATAAATACCAACGATACGGATGCAATTATATCTATTATCATGTCTGCATTCTAATGAGGCCATTTTTAACTGTTTTGTTGAAAAGTCAAATACAAAAAGAACCCGAGGTTGAGATGCGAGACATTTGAAAAAACACATAACTATTAAAAGGAGTATATGATGTATATACTATCAAAACGAGGACCCAGATAAGCATTCCGTCTATCACTCCGTCATTAGGAACTGTACACATTAAACATGACTATTCTTCAAAATAGAGCAAAATGGGTTGATGTGACAAAAACGACTACAAAAACCCCCAATTATCCTAAATCAGATTCATTGCTGAATTATTTCTATATGAACCTCCAGGTATCAATTGGCAATACAATAACTGCAAATTGATGACGCTATTGAAAGTTTGTTAAATCCATCACATACACATAAGATTTTACAGCAACATCTCTCAATTTAAATGTGTTGTCAATTTTGACTGTGCTGATAATGTGCATAGGATAAACATGCTGCTTTCTGGGTTATATGCACCCCGATTTAAAAAAAGAGATTTACTTTCCACCGCACAGCTCCAAACGCACACTTTCGCCACAGCCTACCGACATTTTGTACACATCTCTTGGTAATGCAATGGTAGCGTTGATAAATGTATCCATGGTATCGGTATGGCTACATGTGATACATATTTCCGGATACGGAGAGTTCAACAGGAACGCAAAATAACATTTTGCACACCAAGTAATAAACGCTTCTAAACAAAAAGAGTAAATTTGGTTAATTCAATCACAGCCACAGAGATTGTGAATTGCTGATAAAAAATTGATTATTTAAACTGTTATTGTGTTCATAAAAATTATTATTTTTTTTTTTATGAAATTGTCACATTTGACGAGCGAAACTAAGCAAAATACACATACTTCAAATGAGAGCACACACTATCAAGCGGCACAAAGAACATTTAATTTATTTTATCCATGTAGCTGATTCTACACAATCACATACAGCCAAAAATGACCATTGTTTCAATCAGATTACCTGACGAAGACGAGATGATGAAACTGATTTCGAACATAATGATGTATCTCCGTTCACATGTTTGCATTATAATGCAGTGATCTTACACAGAAGTTAACCTAAATATTATGTTTTGAAAAGGTCAGACTGTGGTCAAATGTATTCGTGATTGTAGTGAGTATATGATCTTTGTCTAACCAAAACTGACAGCCGGATAATGATCATTTTACACAAAAGCGATTTAGTTTCAAGCATTCCGTCTACAGATAATACAAGAAGCCACCACAAAAAAAGAATACATGACTTCTGAGACAATAACTATATCGATTGTCATTTGTCCTACAGACACTTAAGATCTGGGTATTTTGCATAACGTGGTCCGATTATCTTGGTTGATAGTTAGAATATACAAAATTTCATCGAAATACCATGCATAAATATTTTAATTGATTTCATATATTTGCATTTACTATTAAAAATTAACATTGATATTTGCGGATTATATGTGCAATTTTTCCTCTTTCATGTATCATTACCTTTCATAAGACGAATCGCATTACCTGACGAAAACGATATCATGAACTAATGGATCATGAGCCTGAAGATGTAATTCCATTCACCCGTTGGCATTAAAACGATGTGACCTGACATACTCGTTAAACTAAATATTTGTTTCGAAACTGCTATTTTATTAGACAAATATGACTAAAATTACAATGAGTACGTGATCTTTGTGTCACCCAAAAAGAACACCCACATATGGGTAATGTTACAGGAATTCATGTACGTTTTTAAGAATTCTATCTTTAGAAATTTGGTTTGATAACTGTCAAAATATAATAAAAATGTCTTAAAGGTGGATGAAATAAACAAAAAAAAAAACAAAAAAGATATTGTCAAATGTTCTAAATTAAGTAGAGTTTTAAATATTTACGTAACGAAATCGAATGTAGTTGAGATAAACAATTAGCTAATCCTAAACATGCCATCAAAAGACATTATAAATTCAGTTAATCAGTATTCATATTGTAATTATTTTTTGTTTTGATTTAAAAGTTAAATATACATATCTACGTGTATTTGATTTTAGTCATTTAATTTCTTTTTAAATTTGTTTGTTTGTCAGATTCAAATTTGGCATTTTAAGTTTAAGATTCGTTCATTGGTGGGATGACTTGTACATTACAAATAAACACCAGGTGTTGTACTCATTTCTGACCTAGCTTCAGAGTTGTAAACAAGCTTTTAAAATGATTGGTTGATTCCAAGGACATTATCGAGCTTTGTTATAAACATCTTTCTATTTTTAGTTGGGTCATACGTGATTTTTTGAACGTAAATTTGTTCTAAAAGACTCTTGAAGATCATGTGACTCCTTCCTTGTTTACGTAAAAACAGGTTTATAAATTATGTTTTGGAGCGAACTATTTAGTAGAATTTGGGCTGTTAGAATACTAAGTTGTGTGTCGTTTTGAGTTATTTTAAATTACCTTGTATTGGAAATTATTTCAATTCGTTTGGATCAAGAGGAAATATTTTCTTATTTATCTGGAAAAGAATTGTGCTCATAGAATCTTATTACCAAGAACTGACTTCATCATGTGACATCGTCTTCCATCTTGGATACTTCGCTGGGATTTGAACTTGGAATTATTAGGACATTTTATTGCCAAGACTTTTGCAATTTCACTAGTAGATAATATTTTGAATTATTTTTGGATTCATTTTGGAATTGATTCTTAAAACCGTAAGTTTATTTTTCTTTTCTGGAAAATATTTGTACTCAATAAATTGTTTATTAAGTTTTTACATGCTTGTTATTCTTACTCTTTCTACGCTACTCTTTATTCGACCCTAAGCACGTAACAAGATATATATATATATATATATATATATATATCACCATACTCATTGGTGAGAACTCGCTGACAAATTGATGCGGAAGCATGGATGACTTATGGTGCATTTTCCACTGGCACGAAGAGTCCCAGTAAGTCTTTTTAATCAATCTATCAGGTCCCTAAGTTTTCGTATTCCATCAATTCCTTCTCTTCATTTGTTGTTTTCGCCATTGCGATTTTGAGTGTTTCATCCGATGTTTCTTCCTTAATATGTACATCCACTTGTTCACTCTTCGTCCTACAGACTTGAGTTATAACATATTACAAATTAACTTCAAAAGTATCTACCACAACTTTAGCTACTTGATATGTTTGTTGCAAACACAGTCCACCGTGGATATTTCTTGCTAGGTCCATTTTGTCCTGTCCACGTCGTATATAGAGAAACGCCTTCCTTAAGGTATCAAAGCGATAAACGCTATATATTGTATGTATGTTTCAGTGATGATTCCTGCAATCATTTATATGTTGATAATTTTCGTTTCTATTTGTATGCAGGTGGTTGTCGTTAAAACCCAATAGCACATCTCCAACATTATTTGTGTGTTTCTTCTAAATGGTTTTGAATTTATACTAAATGCAATGGCAATCGGCCGATTAGAGCCGTTCTTTCTTCTGCAGTGGTTTCAGCGACCCTCTTTGTTTGTCGAATATGTGCTGCAGGTTTGGCCTCCATTACTTTTGTCGGCTTATTCAGCTGTGCAATTTTTAATCAAAACCAACTTTGAGATCATATCTTGCCATTTGTTTTGATCGCAACATATCTTTGAAATTTGACCCGCATTATATAACACATTGAAACGGTTTTTATGTGATCAGAAATGTCTTTACGGCGTCTCGTTTGATATTTTTCATCACGTCACCAGCCGAGAACAGATTTGTGTCTAGTCTTTTTGTTTGGGCCCGCACGTTAAATCAATAGTGAGAAAACTACATGGCTATTCCTGAAACTATATCACAAATTTCGTCCCAAGAATAAATGTCTGCACACCAAGTCCAACTGATTTTTGCAAGGCCGTGTGAGCCATTATCAAGAAATATCTTCAACATTTTGTAATTGTCATGGAGCACGTTAAGCTCGTGTGCGTATCGTTGAGACAAATATATCACATCGGTGAATTTCTGTCGACCTCGCGAAAATGTTTTGGCGGGGTTACTGTGGTTTCGAAGCATCACATCAGGCAAATATTATTTGAATTTTTTTAAAAATCATCAATAGCATGTGGTTCATTAATTGTGGAAAAATAAATTGATGTTGGACGACAATGTCGTCTCGGCTTTGCCACTCGGAACATTCGTTAAGCCCCTGAGAACGTCAAAACACAGTTGATCATCAGCCGACGGTGCAATCCCATACAGGTGATCCCATTGTAATCACCAAAAATCCTTTCCAATAGCAAATGAGATTGCTCATGATCAATCAGGACAAATATAGTATCCACTAATTGAATTTGCAACGGTGGAACTGGTTCCATTGGATCCGTGCTTGAGCCGTTTAGGTGTTATAACACAATTATATCTTTATATTTTGTGGAATATTGCATCTAAACACATGCAAATCTACCTTGAGTTCAAGCAAAAATTTTTTGAAATGCAATAATCTCAATTATTGTTCCATGCAGAGCAAAGAAGTTCATGTTTTTTTTTTTACTTTATAGTTCCATCGAAAAACACTCGCAAACGCGCAGGGTTTTAAATGAAGGTAGGCGGCGATGTCAATATTGTCTTAATATAAACTACTAGGAGCAAGATGGAGAAATATCCCTGCAAAATGACATATAAGTCCCTCCATGAGCTAGACACAATTATTGTGGGCCTGGTATAGAGCTTTGATATACGACTCGATTCTAATTATGAGCCAAAGACTTATGAAGCTCATATGAAATGACTTGACGGTGCATCTTACCATCAATATCATGCTTATTACAAATGATATTCAAATGCTTTAAACTGTCGATACAGATCTTATAAATGACTTGAATGCGATTAATCCTATAATCAGGGAAGGAATCGCAAGATGGATGTTCAATGAAAGCACAAAGTCTAAAATTGATTTAGGCGTTAGATAATCTGCAGTCTCTGAAGGTAAATACATTGATATAATAAACAAAGAGAAAGCAAGACAAACATGGTTTCTGATCGGTATTTTATGTACAATAGAGTACAGTCCTCACGCGTTTTTGGAAATGTGAGGCTCTTTTTGAAAAAATAAGGAAGCAATGAAAAGTCATTCGTGGAGTTGCTCGAGCCTGTTGACAGTACAATTACTATGGCGAAATTACCAATATGTGCCACTAAAATGTCATGTGGTTAGCATGATGTTCATCAAGCCGATCTCTTATTTGTTTCACATGGTCGTGAGTAGTGAAGGCTTTACAAATACACGTTAACCATTTTCAATGTTGCAAGGAAATATGGGGAGGGGGGGGGAACATTTTACGTAAAAAAGATCAGCAAATGTCGCTGACGTACTGAAGCGGATATCATTCACGCTATCCATTAACATAGCCTCGATTATTACAAATCGTCTCAAGTAGTGAATTTATCTGATATGTTGCAGCAATTTTAGTATCATATCAAGAACGCGTTCGTGATGTCCATTTTAATATGCATCGTGACCATGCCAATGTGGAACAATTTGATTGCATCCTTGTCTAGCAATTATTCGCTCCTCAATACACACGAAAAGTATTAATGCATCCTCGCAGTGTTATCACTCTGAGTGTGTGAGCATACCAATCGGTAACACAAATTCCATCAATTAAACATGAAGCTAAATACTTAAACCAAGCGCATGTTCTGATCGAACTCGTAGATGTAATTCTGCTGATAACTATCGCGAAAGCTCTAACCGCCTATTATAAAACGATATAACAACAACTACCGTTAGAATAACTTGAAATAAATTCGTTTGCTTGAACCGTTGGTGATCTGATCTAATGTCAATATATTCTCTTGACACTTGAATATCAAAGTAGTCAGCATCATGTGCTGGATAGATGTATTTGATGATAGCTTTTTTATATTGTACAATGCACGTTACCTAATAATGTATTTTAGGGTTTATTAAAAAAATATTGGCTTAGTTTTGAGCACTTTTCATGTTCGAATATCATTTTAAAATTAACTAATTTATCAGTGTGTTCCGGATTTGTATTTGAAAACTCATGTTACATACTTTTGGCCTGTTTGATAAATCTGTATAATGATTTCAACTCTGATTTAATATTTCCTTTAACATCTTGTTTCTTAGATTCGAATCATTTGTCAGAATATTGTTACGATCAGAGATATCCATGCATTCTGTAAAAATGTTATGACAGTAGCAATCATCAAGTCATGGAGGATAGAAGACCGAGACCAATATCAATACTTAAGATTGAAGCTAAAAGCAATCCTCCAAATCCAAAATCCGCATTATCACACTACGTCAACCATTGAACTGAATATGAACACACCCGTCACTGGCTCTTCAGGAAAAGAGTACTTTCAAGTACATACAACTGAAGGTTTTCTATCAAATACAATTGTCGTTAAAAATAGAAAACATCTTTAAATTATTGCACATAATCGGTCAATATAATTTGACGAATTTTACTTAAATAATAATGGCATAAAGATATATCAATGTTATGTGACAGATGTCAATCTGTCATCAAATATGGCTACTGTTGTGAACAATATCAAATTTTTAAAAGACTACTGCTTTGCGTATCAACCTATCGCCATAGCAGAAGAACACATTTGCCTTAGACAATAGCATGTAACATCAAATCAAATCAAATTTGGTGATGTATTACGTTTCCAGATCATAAAATATATAACAGAATGTGAGACGAACAATTTAAGGAAAATCGACAAGTACTTTATTTCACTACAGCTCAACTTGAAAATTAAAGATAAACGTATATTGTGATGCATTAAATTCTTAAAAAAGCATAATGTTGTATCAAAAGTACAAAACTATGGAATGTTCCGAATAAAACAATAATTTTAAATATAATGTTATAACACAATGATAAAATCCAGAATGTCTTTAAGCGAGTTGATAAATATCCAAAATAATGTAATAATCTAAACGCTAATGAATATTTTAGTAATTCCAGTGTGTTTTAACTACATAAATTCTCTTGAATTATACCTGATTTCAGGATCACAACTTTAAACCATGATGATAAATTCATTCTCAGAGACTGTTCTCAAACAGGACTGAGCAATTTATGATCAAATGCATCACCCGATCAACAAACTACAAGTATATGTATGAATTTACGAATATGTCGCTCGTATAACTAGATAATATGTAAATGCATTTAAGTTTGGTTATTTAGTTCATATAACGACTTACCAAGGTGACGGCATGTATGTGATGACTTTATAGTTCACATAACGATTTTACAATGTAAAGCTGAAATTATGAGTTTATGAATTTTTCGTTCAAATAACGATTTAGCGATGTAAAGGTGAAATGTTTGCTCAGATGGCAATATCAATAATATGGAACATGTATTTTATAACTATCGTGGCGCCCATTTGACGTCCAAGATGTATCTCCGGTTCCACCCTCTCTAGTCAATGGTCAAGGAGTCGCCACGCATGGTCCACTCCCCCGTGTCTATTTGAAGGCTCCCTCGAGAGCCCTCACATTCAACACATACCCGATGGTCTGAACCTTTGTCCCTCGCATCCAGAAAATCAGTAAACTCTTCCGAACCAACGTAACCAGACACAGGAACGCAGTATCCAACCATACACAATGCAGCATACACAAAGGCAGCATTCACAAGGCACCATAAACACGAGCACCACAGCATGAGCAGCTAAACATAAAACAACTAAACGGTGTAATACATATGACACGGTTAAGTTATTCTACATTCATATATGTTGCGCATGCGCGTACATAAATTAGTTTTCCATTTTCATTGAACATTCAATGCATGCAGCGTAGAATTAAATTAAATTTGTCTGTTCGCTTACAGCAAATAGCTATCTCGAAGCAGACTATATTAGTTCAAATATCATGGCGATGTATAACCTATAACCTCTGTAGAATTTAGAATAAATACTAAAACATCTGATACATGAAATAATTATGTCATATAAACGAATAGCGATAGGAATATAATCTAAAACTATATTACCTCTTTAGCTGAAGGTTTAACTTCCGTAAAGTGGAGAGCTTTCTGACACGTCTGGCTGTAATGTGATGTTTACAGGGATTTAGGTCTGTAATATACATTAGCCGCGACCGACATGCGCAGCTAGTTACTTAGATTTTTAAACTGCAGGCAATTTGCACGTGCATTATGGTTGAGTTGACCTACCATTTGTTGACATCGCGTCATTGTTCACCTGCATAAGTTGCACAGGTTTACGTATACATGACGCTCAAATGGAAGAAATATGCGTCTAACAATGTTATCATATACAGCGACACTCCTATATTACCAACATTAGCAGGACTAGAAGTGGTATTGTAAGCGGGCTTATAAATACTAGGTATCCCTTTCTTAATTTAAGAGGCAATCGTTATATACGCATGGTATATATTGCAAGTAATTATGTATGCACACATCTACGTTTATATTGATCAATAATTTTGTTCGTAACTAAGGATAGAGATCCGTAGTTATAATGGTATACTATTCAGCATTTGGGATCTAGTGTGCTGGTCTGAGTCAGATGTTAACCCCATTCAATTACATTCATATACTCAAACAGAATTCAGCTTACAATACAATCAAGTGCAATCGATGATTTCTTCATCCAATACTCGTTAAATGCGTTTAAATGAGCATTTATCTGACCTTCAGAGCGAATTGATAATATTAAGATATTAGTCATCAGATAGGTCAAGACTCTTTATAGACAATCACATCGCTCTCCTCTTCCCCATCACATTAACGCTGTAAAACATCAGTGGAAGTTTAAAAGTTGTCCAGAATAATATAATTGGATGCATATCTCAGTGCATGCAGTTAAAATTCCACTAGAGTGAGATGATGTTTCACATTGGTGCGCTATTTTCCTATGTAACACCATTGATCATGAAGGATAAATGATGTTTGATGTAAAGGTGGTGCATACTTAATACCGATAAAACTTATGTACAGTAACACACCTATTGAACATTTCATGTAGTCACTGTACAGTGTACATTTCTGGGGTTATACATTGGCACTAGAAAATGACGTTTAAACACCTTAAAATGTCTAATGTTTGAGACGGCTATCACAGTCGGATAAAACAAGCTTATAAGTTCGCACTGTAAACAGATCGCAGAATAAATCATATATGATCAGGGCAAAAATAAAGACTGCTTGCATCCATAAAATAATCGAAACAATAACATAATGCAATAGACTGCGATTTGTTTCTGATTTAGAATTGATTAACCATTTCTAGACTTAATAAGTAAATTAATTTGAATTAAGAAACAATTAAAACAGCGGCTGTTAATGCTTGAAGTCAGACAGTAGCTGTGTATATTGCTGGAATATCAAGTTTTCAGGATTCTTCATTTCATTAGCTGTCCGTTTTATTACGTATATGTCATGCAGTAATGCTTGTTATCAAGATGGTTCTTGTGAAAGAATTGTACGTGATAATCCAAATTGGAGACTTGCTACATTGTTTGTGTTAAGCTCGTATCTAATATCAAAATCTGAAAACAGTCAGGACTAAGGTCACGTGCGCGATAAGAAAAGCGTTTTGAGCATTTAGTCTGGAATATCTATATTCATACATGTATGTAATGCGTGAACCTCTGGTCGTAATAAGAAACAGTTGGTAAACTTATTTCGAGGTGCCACCACACAGGAATCCTGTACACACACACACACACACACACACACACACACACACACACACACACACACATCTTATTAAAACATCAAAACCCAACGGTAACAATCTGCATTTGAAATATTTTTCAGTTGTTTTTTATTGAAGTGTTTGCATGTTTATAAGTATATTAATATAGTGTCATAAATGTTTAACTTAGTTTCGTAATTTAGATCTCATACTTATTAATATGAATGGTATTTCATATAAAAATTCTGTCATGAAAGATATATGTATACATATATATATATATATATATATATATATATATATATATATATATATATATATATATATATATATATATATGTTAATGTACTAAATATATCTCGCTTGATATACATAGTTATGGATTTCTATTTATCATGGCACGAGAGTCCCTCAAGGGAACCAACCACTAATCTATCTTACATGTAACTTAAAATGTATGTGTCTAAATACAAATAAAAAAGAATTTGTTCATTGCGTATTCGACTGATACACGTGGACTTACCGGTAAATGTAAAACAGTGGGAAAAAGAACTATAAAATCTATAAATATGGGGACTGATGAATAAAAAATATTTAAATCAATAAATGAAGGCGACAAATATTTTGATATCCACATCTGCTCGATTCGTTATGTAGCAGAATATGTATATAAATCCGAGAAATACAATTCGGTTTGAATATATAACTGAATACAATGACTGGTGAAGTTCAAACAATAAATGCAGCTTGGAGACATTTTGGTTTTTCACCAACTTTCTGTACAATACGTCGCTGATAATTATAACAGATCTGCCCTTTCTAAAAAAAACAATAATATTGTAATATTGTAGTTTATATAATTGTATCTTTTGTACCATTATTCCGTAAGAGAGAAATTAAACCTGTTACATGTATGCCAAGTTTGCAAATCGATATATTTTCAGAATACCTTAAGGGAGACAATGATGTCAAGGGTTCTTAAAATGTATTTAAGAGTAGCCTCGCTTGCATTTGCACATTATTCTCTATACATAAAATTGTATCAGTTTTTGGCTGTTTTTGTCTTTTCCTCAAGTATAATAGGCGTCAGTGACAGATTAAGTCTTTAACATTATATTGATATTATAGTTATATTAACGGCTAAAACGTGTAATCTTTTTTTAAAGACAAAACATTATTTGGTTAGATTTTTACTTAATAAACATTATCTTTATTTCTCTTAATTGTTAGGTTCCTTGTCTCATTTTGGACGTCTTCTATATTTGTTAAGAGAACTGAAAACCTGAAAGAGTTGTGCGCATGGTAAGTGACCATGCAGAACTATTTGACCTGTTATAAACTATGTTGTCATTTGTCATCTTTTCGTGCAACTAGATTGAACCATTTCCAAGATCGACAATTTCTTTCTTAATTTCATATCTCTCTGTCTCTCTGTCTGTCTCTGTCTCTGTCTCTCTGTCTCTCTTTCTCTCTCTCTCTCTCTGTGCATGTGTGATTTTGATTTTTAACGTCCCTATAACATTTTTTCATTCATATTGGTAGTATGTATGCAGTGTTGCAGTTTATAGTGATGTATAGGATTCGGGCGTTATTCCGCAGACATTTAGCATGATGGCACACGCAGTCACATGATGATGACAGCATGCTGACCAGTCCTAACATTAACCTCTTAATGCTGAGTGCCAAGTTGTAAAGACCAATTTTATAAGTTTTAGGTATGACACAGCTGGGGATCAAAATGACGATCGCCCGCATCCAAAGTGGACACTCAAATTACTAGGCCACTGGAGCGGTCAGTTTCATTTACATAGATCGATATTACTAGGGGTTAAGTCTCCTATATAAAATGGTAGTTTATGCTCCGGTAAAACCATACATTATTCCAAAACAAAAGCTGGTACGATCAAATTCAAGTTTCTTTTCCCCTCATAGTTGAAATTGAAATGCAATTCTGGTAAAAATCAACTTGACAAAAACAAAATCTTTATGTAACAAAAAGAAGAAATAAACCCAAAGTTTTATTCAAGCTGAAAATGGGTTCAACAACATTGAAATTGCTGATGTTTTCAAGTTAGACACCGTATTCTTTCATACATTAACTTCCGCGATAATATGAACGTCATCTCAACATTTTTGGGGCGATGAAAGGAATGGGTACAAAAGTTAACAGGTCCGTTATATATATATATATATATATATATATATATATATATATATACAGTACTGGAAAATAGAGAGAGAGAGAGAGAGAGAGAGAGAGAGAGAGAGAGAGAGAGAGAGAGAGAGAGAGAGAGAAAGAGAGAGAGAGAGAGCGAGACAGACAGGCAAACAGACAGACATATAAAGAGAGACAGACAGACAGACAACAGAGAAAGAGAGACAGACATACATATACAGTGAGGAGGGGGCTTTGGGGAGATTGAGCGCTGGTGTTCGCTCATCAGTTTGACATATGCATTTGTAAATAGTCTGACCTTACATGCTGCGTTTAAGAACTTAATATTTTGATGGCTAGGTATACATTTTCCCACACTAATCATGTTTTCGACTGATAGACAGCCCTTGAACATTGTTATACGAACATTACATGTAACATATCTATCTATCTATCTATCTATCTATCTATCTATCTATCTATCTATCTATCTATCTATCTATCTATCTATCTACCTACCTACCTGTCTGTCTGTCTGTCTGTCTGTCTGTCTGTCTGTCTGTCTGTCTGTCTGTCCGTCCGTCCGTCCGTCCGTCCGTCCGTCCGTCCGTCCGTCCGTCCGTCCATCCATCCATGTATGTATGTATGTATGTATGTATGTATGTATGTATGTATGTATGTATGTATGTATGTATGTATGTATGTATGTATGTATGTATGTATGTATGTATCCATCCATCCATCCATCCATCCATCCATCCATACATCCATCTATCTATCTATCTATCTATCTATCTATCTATCTATTTATCTATCTATCTATCTAAAATGTTTGATTCAGCGTGTCATCGGCAAAATGCATATTTAGGTCACAATTGCAAGCTAATACTGAGAGAGAGATAGAGAGAGAGAGAGAGAGAGAGAGAGAGAGAGAGAGAGAGAGAGAGAGAGAGAGAGAGAGAGAGAGAGAAATGGGGGAGCGAAAGGGCAGGCTTGGTTTATGTAATTTTGCACGTGAATAGTAGCATGGTTAATTAAATCTGAACCAATCTTTTATACTAATTCTAGAAGTTTCGCAGTTTTATGTTCCACCTTGATAGATAAACATAAGTTCATATCTCATGCTTTTAAGTAATATCATAAAACGTGTCATGAATTTGAATTATCATCATTTCGACATCAGCTTACATCGTTTACGTTTCATAGCCTAAGTTCAATATCGAACCAGACACCTGTTTTTACCTAGGCCTTTGTAAGTGTAGAAAAGAATTTTAAGACAGATGAAAACCTGAAAGTGAGCATGCATAACTTTTTACCTGTTATAACTCTGTTTTCTTTGTCATCGTTTCACGCAAGATGATAGGACCTTTTGCAAAATCGACAATCTCTTTTTATTTATTTCATTTCTCTCCTCTCTCTCTCTCTCTCTCTCTCTCTCTCTCTCTCTCTCTCTATCTCTCTGTATTTATGCAAGTGTGCTTTGGATTTTTAACGTACCATCAACACGTTTTCAGTCATATTGCAACGATGTTTGCAGTGTCGCAGTTTATAGTGATGTCTATCATTGGGGTGTCATGCCGCAGACATGTAACATGATGTCACACCCAGTCACATGATGATGACAGCATGCTGACCAGTCCTAACATTAACCTCTTAATGCTGAATGTCAAGTTTTAAAGACCAACTTATTAAGTTTAAGATATGACACCGCTGGGGATCGAACTCACGATCGCCCGCATCCAAAGTGGACGTTCCTATTACTAGGCCACTGGATTATTCAGTTCCATTTGCATATATCGATTTTACTGGGCGCTATGTCTTCTATATCAACAAGTAATGAATGTTCCAGTAAAAATATATATGTATTCCAAAACTATAGTTGGTACGATCAAATTCAAGTTTCTTTTCCCCTCATAGTCGAAATTGAATGCAATTCTGGTAAACATTTACTTTTGCAAAAACAAAATCTTTATGTAACAAAAAGAAGACATAACAACAAAGTTTTATTCAAGCTGATAATTGGTTCAATAACATTGAAACTGTTGATGTTGTGAAGTTAGACAAAGTATTCTTTCATACATAAACATACGCGTTAATCTGGAACATCATTTCAATATTTTTAGGGGATGCAAAGAATAGGTACAAAAGTTGACGGGCCCGTTATATACATAATACTGAGAGAGAGGGTGAGAGATATACAGAGAGACAGAGTGGTAGACAGAGGCAGATATAAAGAGTAAGTGAGAGATTGTTTAAGCTCACGTTTTCACTCACCAGTTTGAAATATACATTTATAACTAGTCTGACATTTCATGCCATGATGAAAAAGTACCTACGTCCGACCAGAATTCTGATTGAAAAGGATACGTTACCTTAAATTTTATGAAATGAAAGTATGCACATAACCCTAATTTGTATTATACGATGTTTTTCATTCAACTAGTTTATTTGATGTATTTTTGCGTTTGAGAATTGTTAATTTTAAAGCTAATAACATATTTTCACACAATAGATCAAATTGTAATTTCACAACGGAGAGAGAGAGAGAGAGAGAGAGAGAGAGAGGGTGGGGTGGGGTTGGGAAGAGATGCAATGTATTTAATACATCGATGAAACTCAAAATTCCTTTTAATATTAAACGATTTTCGTTGATGCATTTAATTCCTTGTACAATATCACATTTTAGTAAGTATAAAACCATCACATGTATATGTATGTTTACAGGTGTGTAATCAGCGATTTTTTAAAAATGCCTTACTTACAAATATCTTCACGCTCTACAGAAAATATCAGAGTGATAAAAAAGATAAATATGTTCTAAAATCTTCAGCGTAATTATTTTGCTAAGCAAACGTTATTTTTTTCAGTAGAAAGGTACTGGAAACTAAATTGAGAGTAAGCATGGAAATGTTAGTGACGAGCTACGGTCACGAATTTCATTTTGATTTTGTACGTTACATTGTTCCATTATATGGGGCTTGCAGTTGTAGAAATAGTATAATTTCAAACATTTTCTTTCATGCGTTTTCTTTGGTGACTAAATAACTGGTTGAAATGTCATATTTATGCATCCGTCTCATGTATGTTTATGAGTCCAGTGTCATAATCAGCGATTTGCTGAATCAGCGAATTGCGTTCACAAATCATTTTGAAAAGGTACGTGACCATCTAATACATATTAATAAGTCAGCTTTCCTTCAATGCCTCATCTGCAAAAATATCACGATTGCATGAAAATATCTGAGCCAAATTAGCATTATACATCTGCTCTCAACTGCACATTGATGATTTCGAATAACTCCGTGCCAGTAAAGAATTGTGGATATATATTTTATAACATATAGGATAATCTCTCAAAATATTTTTATAGTAAAATTTAACTTTTCGTTATTAGCCAATTATGGACCACCAATAATCCTCTCTTTGATGTTAAACTTTTTTTCGACTGGATCGGAGTTGTTTCGCATATTTAGTACTGTGTGAAAAGTATGACCTTGTTCGTCTAGATAATTATAACTATCTGTATGATTGACTATTTGAGCGGAAGACACAGTCTTGCTGCTAATTATCATTTTGCATGTTTTTCATTAGACTGTATATCTTGGATTCACTGTAACTAGTATTTACATTCGAGTGATATATGACGAAATATCCAGGGGCCCCGAGTGGCCGAGTGGTCTAAAGCGCTTGCCGTTACGGATCACTGCCGTCTCACCTCTGTCTGCGTGGGTTCGAGTCTAAGATTCGGCTAATGTAGTTATGTGAGAAAGCTTGCCAGTAGCTTCTCGTGGGTCGGTGGTACTTTCCGGGGCGTTTCTCGGGTTCTTCCTACACCAATAATACTGGCCGCCATGTATGGCCTATCGTGTGCTGAAAAATGGCGTTAAACTCTAAAAAAAAATAAAATATCCTGGTAGATAAAACAACCGACACATTTGTTCCAAGTGGACTGTTCCAATTATACTCCACACACATGTTTCGCTCTGTCTCTAATGGATTTGAATGCGAAAGCTGTAGCAATGCCATTGCCTATTAAGGTTCATGGTTATCTACAATATAACTCAAATACATGTTGTTAACATATTTCATTAGGTTAATAACGACGCAAGACGTTCTTAATTCTCACTGCGGTTTGTGTTTTGCATCAGTGTTACATATTTATGAGAGCGTATTACAGTGACAATGACGCAGCTGTTAATAACTGTAAAACAAATAAAACAAGATGGTCCATGGGAAGTATGCTTTCTATAAAACATTGAACTGAATAGGCAATAGTTCTAGGTGTTACACTGGCAAATGTTTCTCATTTATCTTGTGGATTTCTCACTCTATGCATACAAAGTTTTCTACAAGTATTTTCAATAACTATTGTTATACCTAGAAGTTATGTCACCCAAATTTGATACTATATGGGTTATAGTTATATATGTGTGTGAAACGTACTTATTTCATGAATAGGTCCTTCTTTAACGTATAATGCCTAATTATCTCGTTATTAGTATACTTACTTCTAGGAGTTGTGTATTTTTATGTCACTAAAACTGCAATCAATAAATATAGGCCCTTTTCTTGAAACTTATAATCATCATCATCATCATCATCATCATCATCATCGTCAGTCTCTTGACCTACTGCGGTCGTTGAGGCACTGTGCTGCTCAACATCTGACCAGTTCCCTCCACTTGACTCGATCATGTGCCAATACCTGTGTCTCTGCTAAACGTTTCCTGGTCCATTGTGTAATGTTGTCACTCCATTTGTTTCTCTGTCTACCTCTCCTTCTACCACCTTGGACACTACCCTGCAGTACTGTTGTGGATAGACTGTTGGCTCTAGTGACAAGGCCATACCATTTCAGCTGTCTCTTTTTGACAGTGGTGAGGAAGTCTTCATAATGGTCTACTTTGTGCCTAATGGTGTTACGTACTTCTTCATTAGTGATGTTTTGTTGATCGATGCATCGCTGTTGCAACATCGATTATTATTCAAGTGGTTATATTATGTTGTTATCTGGAAATTTCATTACAGTAATCAAATCTAGAGAGTCATTTTTATGAAAGTATACACAAATGGAGAGAACACAAAATCGATACAAATGTACCTTAGCTTCCCCCAGATCTAAACACATATTACATTTTATCCCTGAGCTTTCCTGTGTAACACATCCGACCAAAACACTAACCGCATATCTAGTTTAGAATACCTTCTCATGCATGATGCATACTCTTACTCCTGTTCTTTTTAGTATAGCTTGTCATCAATCTGATCTGATTAAAAGCATTCATCCACTGTCCTACATGACAGTGACCTTTTAGGGGTCATGCTCTTGTGGCTTATGTTATTACCACAGTTTAGCTAAAGTGAAAACAGTGTATGTATATCGATTTTTTTCAATATTCAAATTTGATTATTCAAATTTCAGAATGATGCAGTTCCCTTGGCTAACTCAATGGTCACCCAAAGATGACCCCAACGCAGTCGCTTTTAGACCTTAGCCCATGATAATGGAGATTTTAATCAGACTGAACCTGAAATATACATTGATAGCTTTCTTACATTATGCTAATGTAGCATGAAAAACGCTTCACATAGTCATTCATATTTTGTAAACATGAATAAATTGTCAAATATTGACCATAGCACATCTAAAGATAAAGTGGCAACTGCTGACACATCGACATCAGTATAAATGAAGTGTCAACAACAAACCTCAAGAAGTCAGAATAATGTGTCACCTAATAATCTTGACATGGTAGAGAAACATAGCGTAAACTACGGCTCAAAACAAAGCAGAGGATTACTACTGACTTCAACCAATTTGAGTGTCAACAGCATACCTAAATTTGTTTGTCATCCCTGATATTGATATCGTCAGTCAAAGCATGGAAAACATAACTTTTATCTACACCTATTTATGGTTTATATTCGCTCCACTAATCAGCCGAGGCAAGCGTTTTCCTGTACATGAATAAATGATGCTACACATCATGTAGAAACAACAATTATATCTTGTCATCGGTCATATCTCCTCTTACCAATAATAATATTGCCTCGTCACCGAACATATTGAAATACATCATGATTTATATCCATCCACCCTTTTGATCATACCTACTTGTGCAATCATCCAATCATCATAATGGCAACTATTTACCATATTTAAGGGAATAAGTTTAATATTTCGCCTTGTCAGGGTTTTACTTGCATTTCTTAAACAAACCGTCCATAACGATGCAATTTATTCCCATCACTTCCACCATACGTATTGGGTAAGCACTTACTCTTTAATTATTTACATTATTACTAATAAGCTTGTTTCATCTTTTGCATTGGCATGCTTATATTGGAAAATCGTTATGTTAACACTATAAAGAGTATGTAGTCGCTGTAATAAGTGTATATAGGGAACTGAGGTAAAACATAAATTAACATTGCGAAAGGAATTAGCATGCACGTGGCATTATGGAATTAAACGGGCAATTAAATGATATAAGCTATTTTGATTAATGTATGAGGTATTAAGCGAACCAAGTTTATAATGTACGTTTTCATTAAAATGACATGTTTGAGTAAAACGGCAATTTATTAAAGGAAAGTGTATGAGGTTAAACGGTGATATAATATGGATATGACGCGTTGGTCCAGTACCGAAATTCAAGATTTGAATAGTTTATGTGGTAAAAGAGGCTCATATAATAATAATAATAAATGTAAATGGGTTACACTTTTATCCATCATTCGCTATTTTAATTAACATGCAAACATAAAGAACTAACTATTCAGCTCCCGCATTGCGATTGGCATACATGCGACATCAGTATTGGTCAAGTCAGAATATACATTAGAGAACACGCAGTGAAGAGTAAGAGTGTTTATAAACACAGTCACACAAACATGCACCCATTTTAAATGCAGATTAAAAATGCCCTTGAGTTGATCTATGTTTTGTATAGATAAATGGTGATTTTAAAAATCGCTAATTTGTTTCTGCACACTTGAGCTCAATTAGTTGTAACACCGATGTAGCCGGGAAGTGTATGTTCGCTACCTTGAAGTGCAGATGATTGCACCGTCTGATGCACATGAGATGAATTTATCATTGGCCTAGCTGCTATGACCATATTTCAAAGTTCGTCCAGCGGAGCACAGTACGGGTTGAAATTAGCAACTTATAAACATGTTAGGTGTATGTGAACTGGAAAGCATTTGCGCAAACCCTGGATGGGAGCTTGTGTACGATTGGTTACGAACTGTGAAAGCTACTATTGTTCTAATCTATCCATTGCTTGTAGGTTTTGTTAGCTAAATCTTAAAAGTTTTAACGAGTAGGATAATATTTATCTGAATTACCGTGCTTTGTAACTTCTGTACTTAGACAAAACTGTTCATTCTATGCCTAAAACTGCTATATTCTACAGTGATATGACTCTAAAATGCATTAGGAAGATCCAACAAAACGTGGTAATGATATGAAAATGCATAACAATTTATTTATTGTAATTACGGCAAACGATGAAAGTTACTTTATCAACTTTTCTCAACCTATTTCATCTTGCATGGTTCATAAAGTCGTGAGATACAATGTTTTGGATTGCCTCTTGCTGGCATCGAAAAGCCTCTAGTAAAACGTCTTGTACTTGAATCACGTGTTCGTTTATTTACTTTGTTACCTTAATAAAACAAAGTTCATGCGATTACTGGTCATTGAATGTAGTTTCAAGTATGTGAATGAGTTTTGGGTCAACGTTTGTTATTTGGCATCTATATCAGTCATGTAAGAAATTAAACATATAAAGTTATTTTTACGACCGTTTGCAGACAATATTAACATTATGTTTTTTCATGATTTAGAGATTGTGTAACTCATTTTTCTTTTTTTTTCATTTAAGACATTTCAATCGCACATATACCGATGTTGCACGCTGCATCAAATGTGTTGGTAATAGATCACTGATTAATTATTTCTTAGCACACATTATCTCAAAGAATGGTTTAGTGATTGACGTCAATATCCTGTCATCCCATTTTCCAACTCGAATATGGACAAATTATATCCAGTAAAACCTCTAATAGCGTGTGTCAGACAAAAGACTATAATGCAATGTAATAGACTTTTTTCACCTTTTTTTGGTGACCTAAATATCACATTCTGTACTTGAATACGTCTTTATTTAGCAAGAAAGGCTTTAATGAGTATTTAGGTCATAGCTTCGTGTTTCGTTATTTCATATCAGTGCAGTATTAACCCCGTTATGAATACAAATGTTCAAGTAGTTGGCATACAATATAAGTGCTTTGAAACATTATAATTGGATTCAACATCGTACAGCAACAATGACAGAAAACATGATCGGATGTTTCATAAGAGATATTGCTGCATAGGTTAATGCTGATACAAATTAGATTTATCAACTGTCCTACCGCAGATACTGCATTTAGCACAATGCTTACAAACTCATTAGAAGGTTGCTCTTTATGAAACTACTTAAATAATTCAGTAAACAAAGCATGGCAAAGAGTATCTATCTTTCTAGTCAAGCTAGAAATGATACAAAGCTTCGACCTTTTTTTGTCCTCATATCGTAGTAAAATCCTTTGGAGAAACTCTAGTATATTTTTCAATTATCATTTGTGGTAAATCATATGAAAAACCTAAGATATATTTATAGCTACAAGTTGCGGTGAATCCAATGGAAAATCCACATGTTGCTATTTTTAGCCTCACAATTTCCATCCTCAATGACCTCCCGGTTCCAAACACTGTGGAAACATTGCAACAGTGTTGCAAGTGGCTGAACTCAATCGAGCAGTCTCTTGTGAACAGTGTTGCAAGTGGCTAACCTGATTACTAGATACCTTACGTAGGTACATGAAATGAATCTGACACGAAAAATGGTTTTGTTGGAACAAAGTGAAATTTATAGGGACAAACAATGACTCCCCACACCAAACGCCTTGCGTTCGCAAAACATATAAGTCAGAGGATGAGATAACATTTCTAAAAACACCATCAAAACTACTATATGGACAAATGCTAGGTTCTGTTTAAAGTCACAACCTTTAAGAAAGCCTACATTAAACACCATATTATCTATTTATAGTTACATCTTATAGTATATTCCTTTAGAGAAACCGACCGTCTGTGCATAGTTTCATCTGATAAAAAAATATTATGACACACATATCATTCATTTATAGTTGCAACTTGTAGACGTTTGTATAGAAAAAAACGTTGAATATGTATAACCAAAGAACGCAAATCGTATATAGAGATCCTATATTGAGACAAAAATGTTCTGATTGGCAGTTTGCTATTTTAAAGAAACAAGCTCACGACTTCATTGAGAAAGAAGATTAAGACAGTAAGAGGCATTTTTATAACATATCACCTAACAAACTAGCTGAAGCTTTGACTCGCTTACACGCAAGCGATTTTGAAGACAATTTGACCTGGACAGATACGAATAAGACCAGATTTAGAGAGTCGACTCCACGTTTAAGTCGACCACTATCAACAGCAAAGTATTTACCATATCTAATACACGGCTAAACGATTATTCAGACAATTTGAAACCACGGCATATACATACACGGTGAAACTTAAAGGCTTCAAGTCAGACGCACAATAGGAGAACACAGAGTGGTTCACAACCCGAGAATCTTTGCTAATCATACTGATACGGCAACGTAGACCCGACACTGATAATATCTTAATACTTTGACTTTATCACAACAGTCTTACGCCACCAGCTTGGATCGAGATTAACATGCTAATATAATTTACAACTTCCAAAGTCATCAATAAGATTCAGCACATTCAGCAGTTCAACGTCAAGTTTCACATCACCGACGGAAACAGGAGACTGTAATGTTTACTTCCAAAGCTGATAATACCCAACATGGCGATATTCGTGGACTTCCTCCACACCATAAAGCGTATCATCAATCAAATTATCACCACTCGAGGTAAGATGTGTTTAGCCCGGGTTTGACTAATGTATGTTGAGAAAAAAAACGATACTACAGAATTTAAAAGAGCTTTGAAGAGCTTTTGACAATCGGTCTCAGCCAAACAACGTCGTGAAGCAGAACCACTGTTACAGCAAGCTAGACTATCTAAAAAAACACTCTTTGGCATTCGTGAAATCTAAACAATGCAACACTCTTAGTTCCACGCTACACATTAATAGTGAACTCTCAAGAAGTGCGGGGGAGATCTGTTTTCTCAAGGCAAAGATTTCAAAGACGGAAAACCAATAATGTCTGTCATCACATTGAACATTTCGATGTCAATACCAATATCACCGGATTCATGGGATACGGTTATTATTGTAAGAAATCTGACTATGGATTTAACAATGAAAAGCAACATAAGAAATGTGATTGGAAATATCCAGGATGTTTGGCCTCTAAACCTTGTCTTGATGATGGACAAGAACGAATGCATTACCCTACATGCCAGCACACATTTGTCAGATCAACGAGTTGACAACAACATCTAATGACACAACGTTAACAGCATAAAAGTGCTTGCCAACTGCTGATATATTTATTTACTTGTGAATTAGTTATACTTATCAATAATGCCAAAGGACACATTTGCCCAGGAAAGAAACTATGACGCATTTGTCACCGAATCGTTGACATGGAACACGAATGCTACATTCAAGAATACCAACCCCAACCGAGAAGATGGAGGAACGTGATCACAGAACAGGAATTTCATTGTCTTGATTTGATTTCCAATGCAGGAAAGAGACTGGCATTCATTTTTGCAATTTCTGCGAGGGTCAACGTTCGTGCTAGAAGGCTCGAAGGACATATATTTTATAATTGCCCCACTGTAGAAACATTCTTGGAGGAAATGAAAATATTATAAGAGGACCAAACACGCTGACTGATTTGTACAATGGAATTGATACCGTATCAACGAGACGTGGAATCAACATGTCATCGACATTTACAGAGAAGGCCATCGCTATGCCAAGGTGATGGCTGACAATTGATTGGGATTCGATGGTCAATTTCTTTTCCAGTGTTATGCGGAACAAAGCGACGAACGTCCTGAAACCACTCTGAACTGAGACAATATTATTTCCTTGAGTTACTTGGCAAAAGTGTTTGAGTCAAATGTGTACAATTGGAACGACATAAATGGCCAAGTGCTATATCAACACTTTCGCGATACCGATGCCGATCAACACGACTTTCTGCCACAGTGCCTTGTAATAAATACAACTACACTGATAATATATGCACTGAACAGCGAGATTCTTTTTACCCATTCGACTTTGAGGAAGAAATATTAAAGTAACACTTATTGAGATTTGTTCATGTAGAATGGTGATTGGAATATTTTGAACAACGTCTACACCCTTGTAAAAACGAGTTACATTGTGTACCGGAAACGATTCATACCCGAAAAACATTGGCTTTCATTGGCCCTCATGCGTAAAGTGTGTCACCTACCAAAACTAGGCCAAAGCCCTACGCTATCTAAATCAATTGTGCGACAACGAACACAAATAAATCCAACATGCCAGTTACGCACGAGGATAAACAATATTGGAAATTATTCAGTGGACGCCTGAGACGTAGAAAATACCAAGATCGTTTAAGTGTGTACCGTCTGCTTATTTCACGGATGTCCCACCTGCTACCCTCAACGTGACAGTTGTTATATCGAACCTTGGAAGACTAGTACTAGAGGAAATGCCAACGTCGATTCACGTTGGAACAGCAAAGGATAATAGGTTGTGGACAGTTGGAAATAAGAATACAATCACTGTATGAAAATGCCCGAGTTTAACCATATCGTGGAACGTAACAACTCAATAGAACCTCCAAACCTTTGGGACAGTTTTGTATGATGGATACAAGCATCCCGAATGTTTGCTGAACCATGGTGGCGGGAGGAAAGGAGATGAACTCAAATACCTAAGCGTGTGCTTGATGTATTGCTACATGTGCAAATCTTTTCACTTTTCCACAGCACATCAACAATTGCTAACAAACATGTAGACGTGGACAAAACAAAAAATATTTGTACCATCCCGTTTTATCTTACCCGTGGAACGAAAAATGATGGTTTCCATTGTGTCGTACCTGTGCTGAATCGAGCAACTAAGACCAACTATGTCATGACACTCAGGAAGAAAACACATTAGGACAGGAAGATAGGTAAAAGAGGAAGTGTTCAACGCATTGGACCTGGGTATCCAATTGTTAGAAGCTTACGATAGTTAACATTTTCCCAAATCATAAATGAACCAAAAGGGTGAGGATACTCAAAACAGGTCTTATTGAAAATGAACACTCTCCCGAACACCGTAATAAATTCAAAGAGGAAGACGTTGCCTAGGAAACATAACTGTAGACCAAGAAAACATAAGGAATGCCATCGATTTCTATAGTAATGTTGAAATATTTATGTTGAAACATTTGCACAACAATGAAGACGTATTATTTGATAGAACCTTCCCGCTACTTGCCGATGATTTATGACTATACCAAAAAGGCTCGATCGTAGTCAATTACAAAGAACTGGAGTGTTCATAATCCTGTGAATTTGAAAGTGTCATTATTGAAGTCTACGTGACATCACATCACTATCGTACGAAATCTTAATGCAGGGATGAAATCGTGTGCTGTATTTTGATAGGGACAAGCTGCATGTTCATCGATTCCATTGATCCACGTTACACTGAAATCGAATCGTCTAGGATTCACGAGAGATGAGCACCCCGATGTCAAGATTCTAAGGTTTCCTAGCGATAGTCTTAAAAGGTACGGCTACGAATAACAAAACCAGTAAGGAGATATACAAACCAAGTGTAAAGTGATAGGATTGACTCTATATTATCGCACCAGTCAAGTAGAGAACTTCGTTGAAAGAAGCAAATCTTTACAGGGTGAAGACTTTAAAGTCACTACGAACGAACATCACAATATTACGCGTTTTCCTACACATCAATTCTTCAGTCGTCCCTTTGAGCATGTGCATGAACGTTTGTACCAAATACCTCTCTTTACCTGACAGACACACCGCTGTTGGGTAGCATCTAATGGGGAAAACGTCATAAGCCAATAGTTTAACGATCTACATGAATTTTGTCAGATACACAAAATTCAAGTTCTGAAAATCTCAAGACATAGTAGGTGCTGCTCGATTGTAGGGATGTTTTATGCTGTGCCGGACAGTGGCATATATTTCACCTGCTCGGAAAATGGAATGACCATCCCATCCACGAGTCTCCTACTGCCTTATAGGTCAGCTTTGATTAGGCAACGCCTAAGGGAGAAATATAGGAGTTTTACAACATACGCCAGTGTATTCTAATCATGGTCAGTAAAACGGATGGAGATGGCTGTTCGAATTCGAAGGCTACAACAACTTGGTACTTGCCAACACCATGGGTCGACATAAAGCTTTACGATGCTGGAATGGGACGCAGTACATTTAACCCATCATAACCAGATCGATTACATACTAGTTCAAAATCGATACCGATCTGGCATCATGAGAGGAAAGCATGGACTTTCGCAGGTGTTGATGTTGTGAGTGACCACGACATCGTCATTATGATCTTTCTGGTGAGGCTGAATATAATTAACAAGCCGAAGAAAATCAGGCTCAAATTCAACATTGAACAACTGAAGGACCATAACATCTGTGAGCCATTCCAAGCCATAATTACATGAAAATGTGCTCTGCTCAAGTGCTGACATACACTTTTAACACAGTCAAGATAGCAGCTGTCAAGGGCGTCACTGGCCTCCAGAGCCCCAATAAAAAAAATCTGGGTTACACAATATACTCTGAAGTTGTTTGGCGCCCGAAGTGACCACAAACAGACCAGACACACAACAGAGGAAATGGACAACAGATAAATAAACAAGATTATCAGAAGTAGCTTGAAGAAATCAACATAATATTTGATTGGACAAAAATGCGCATAGATAGAGAGCAGTCTGATAAAGAATAACAGCAAAAAGGCATTCCAAAGTGTGAACGTCCACATCAGACAAAGACAACAAAGAGTCAGTATCATTCGTGATGAAAATGGAAAATACCTCGCATAAGCGAGTGACATTGTGGAACGAAGGGCTGAGTATTGGAAAGAACTCTACATCCATCGGTCTACAGGAGACCCAGAGGTGCCTTCAGTTCCAAACTCCTCGAATGATTATGATTTCCCCATTTTCAAAGAAGAAGTGGATACAGAAATACGAGCACGGAAGAATGTGAAGGCAATTAAAGTAGACAACATCCCAACTGAACCTATCAAGAATGGGGGTATGAGGGAAATCAGTGATAGAGCTACTAACAGAGAGGTGGACCACAATGAAGTACAATATGCGTCAAAAGTTGACCAATACCATCAATCCTCTGTATCCAAAGACTACCGGTGCAGTAATTGCCCAAGGGTATGTGGCTGACTGGTTCCAGTAAAGAGTCGGAGTACGTCATGGCTGTCTCCTGTCACCCACGCTTTTGAACATCTACATAAAGCGCAACAGTCAGCCTAGAAGGGCGTAAGACCACCAACCTCGGCCTTTCAGAGTACATTGATCGGCTGGGAGGCAGCGAAGACGAGCATGCTATCTTAATGAAGAACATGGAAGAAATATCGTCCATATGTGACATAGAGATAAGTGCTGAGCAGATAATGCGAAATAGTGGAAAACAAGTTTCAGCCAAGATTAAAGTTACAAGACAGGAACTTTAAACAGTGAGAAAATTCCAAGATATTTGCTATATTATCACCGAAGACGGATCAAGAACAAACATTTACTCACGAGCAGCACAAACAACGGCAGCTATGTCAAGGCTTAGACCCATCAGGAGAAACAAGAATATCTGTCCGAAAATTAAAATAAGCTCGTCGTCTCAATCTTTTTGTATTCATGAGAGGCCTGGGCCTGAAAGCAGAATTACATCCAAACATCCAGGCACTTGAAATGAAATGATACATAACTATACATTGCATCTCTTACATTGACCACATCAACAATGAAGACGTGCGTACCACCATCAGGTGCAAAGTATTCCAATATGAAAATCTCCTCACCACCGTCAAATGAAAAAAGAAATACACAACAGTCTTGCAGGGCAGTGTGCATGATCATGGAATGGGAGGTATACATATATTATAGTGGATTGACAACGCTGTGACCTCTGTGACTTAGCACAATATCATGGAATGATGACAAGGACTGCAGCTAGTAAAAAACCCACCATGTAAATTGATGCTGTGCGTGTCAAACTTGACGAATGCGAAAGCAAACTACTTTGGGTTTCATTGTACCATCATCAAAATGTAGATGTGAAGGAATACTGTTATTTTATGTGCGTTTGCCTGAATACTGTGACTTTGACAGGCTCGTCTAAGCCTTCCAAGGTAAGTGGCCAAAAAATATCTAGAAGGACCTACCCCTAGAATACATATAATGGAAGTTCATAACTGCTAAATGGTAATAATGACGAGGCGACCTACGCGGCGGCTCCGATGCAAGTGTCAGATTCGTAATTAAGGGCCTACCTACCTACCTACCTACCTGTCTGTCTGTCTGTCTGTCTGTCTGTCTGTCTGTCCGTCCGTCCGTCCGTCCGTCCGTCCGTCCGTCCGTCCATCCATCCATCCATCCATGTATGTATGTATGTATGTATGTATGTATGTATGTATGTATGTATGTATGTATGTATGTATGTATGTATGTATGTATGTATGTATGTATGTATGTATGTATGTATGTATGTATCCATCCATCCATCCATCCATCCATCCATCCATCTATCTATCTATCTATCTATCTATCTATCTATCTATCTATCTAAAATGTTTGATTCAGCGTGTCATCGGCAAAATGCATATTTAGGTCACAATTGCAAGCTAATACTGAGAGAGAGAGAGAGAGAGAGAGAGAGAGAGAGAGAGAGAGAGAGAGAGAGAGAGAGAGAGAGAGAGAGAGAGAGAGAGAGAGAGAGAGAGAAATGGGGGAGCGAAAGGGCAGGCTTGGTTTATGTAATTTTGCACGTGAATAGTAGCATGGTTAATTAAATCTGAACCAATCTTTTATACTAATTCTAGAAGTTTCGCAGTTTTATGTTCCACCTTGATAGATAAACATAAGTTCATATCTCATGCTTTTAAGTAATATCATAAAACGTGTCATGAATTTGAATTATCATCATTTCGACATCAGCTTACATCGTTTACGTTTCATAGCCTAAGTTCAATATCGAACCAGACACCTGTTTTTACCTAGGCCTTTGTAAGTGTAGAAAAGAATTTTAAGACAGATGAAAACCTGAAAGTGAGCATGCATAACTTTTTACCTGTTATAACTCTGTTTTCTTTGTCATCGTTTCACGCAAGATGATAGGACCTTTTGCA
Source organism: Unio pictorum (assembly GCA_030141615.1). Taxonomy (NCBI): domain Eukaryota; kingdom Metazoa; phylum Mollusca; class Bivalvia; order Unionida; family Unionidae; genus Unio; species Unio pictorum. Next base: position 280,431 of record JARLTB010000475.1, read on the forward strand.
AAATCGACAATCTCTTTTTATTTATTTCATTTCTCTCCCTCTCTCTCTCTCTCTCTCTCTCTCTCTCTCTCTCTCTCTCTCTCTATCTCTCTGTATTTATGCAAGTGTGCTTTGGATTTTTAACGTACCAACGTAACGTACACGTTTTCAGTCATATTGCAACGATGTTTGCAGTGTCGCAGTTTATAGTGATGTCTATCATTGGGGTGTCATGCCGCAGACATGTAACATGATGTCACACCCAGTCACATGATGATGACAGCATGCTGACCAGTCCTAACATTAACCTCTTAATGCTGAATGTCAAGTTTTAAAGACCAACTTATTAAGTTTAAGATATGACACCGCTGGGGATCGAACTCACGATCGCCCGCATCCAAAGTGGACGTTCCTATTACTAGGCCACTGGATTATTCAGTTCCATTTGCATATATCGATTTTACTGGGCGCTATGTCTTCTATATCAACAAGTAATGAATGTTCCAGTAAAAATATATATGTATTCCAAAACTATAGTTGGTACGATCAAATTCAAGTTTCTTTTCCCCTCATAGTCGAAATTGAATGCAATTCTGGTAAACATTTACTTTTGCAAAAACAAAATCTTTATGTAACAAAAAGAAGACATAACAACAAAGTTTTATTCAAGCTGATAATTGGTTCAATAACATTGAAACTGTTGATGTTGTGAAGTTAGACAAAGTATTCTTTCATACATAAACATACGCGTTAATCTGGAACATCATTTCAATATTTTTAGGGGATGCAAAGAATAGGTACAAAAGTTGACGGGCCCGTTATATACATAATACTGAGAGAGAGGGTGAGAGATATACAGAGAGACAGAGTGGTAGACAGAGGCAGATATAAAGAGTAAGTGAGAGATTGTTTAAGCTCACGTTTTCACTCACCAGTTTGAAATATACATTTATAACTAGTCTGACATTTCATAACATGATGAAAAAGTACCTACGTCCGACCAGAATTCTGATTGAAAAGGATACGTTACCTTAAATTTTATGAAATGAAAGTATGCACATAACCCTAATTTGTATTATACGATGTTTTTCATTCAACTAGTTTATTTGATGTATTTTTGCGTTTGAGAATTGTTAATTTTAAAGCTAATAACATATTTTCACACAATAGATCAAATTGTAATTTCACAACGGAGAGAGAGAGAGAGAGAGAGAGAGAGAGAGAGAGAGAGAGAGAGAGAGGGTGGGGTGGGGTTGGGAAGAGATGCAATGTATTTAATACATCGATGAAACTCAAAATTCCTTTTAATATTAAACGATTTTCGTTGATGCATTTAATTCCTTGTACAATATCACATTTTAGTAAGTATAAAACCATCACATGTATATGTATGTTTACAGGTGTGTAATCAGCGATTTTTTAAAAATGCCTTACTTACAAATATCTTCACGCTCTACAGAAAATATCAGAGTGATAAAAAAGATAAATATGTTCTAAAATCTTCAGCGTAATTATTTTGCTAAGCAAACGTTATTTTTTTTCAGTAGAAAGGTACTGGAAACTAAATTGAGAGTAAGCATGGAAATGTTAGTGACGAGCTACGGTCACGAATTTCATTTTGATTTTGTACGTTACATTGTTCCATTATATGGGGCTTGCAGTTGTAGAAAAAGTATAATTTCAAACATTTTCTTTCATGCGTTTTCTTTGGTGACTAAATAACTGGTTGAAATGTCATATTTATGCATCCGTCTCATGTATGTTTATGAGTCCAGTGTCATAATCAGCGATTTGCTGAATCAGCGAATTGCGTTCACAAACCATTTTGAAAAGGTACGTGACCATCTAATACATATTAATAAGTCAGCTTTCCTTCAATGCCTCATCTGCAAAAATATCACGATTGCATGAAAATATCTGAGCCAAATTTGCATTATACATCTGCTCTCAACTGCACATTGATGGTTTCGAATAACTCCGTGCCAGTAAAGAATTGTGGATATATATTTTATAACATATAGGATAATCTCTCAAAATATTTTTATAGTAAAATTTAACTTTTCGTTATTAGCCAATTATGGACCACCAATAATCCTCTCTTTGATGTTAAACTTTTTCTCGACTGGATCGGAGTTGTTTCGCATATTTAGTACTGTGTGAAAAGTATGACCTTGTTCGTCTAGATAATTATAACTATCTGTATGATTGACTATTTGAGCGGAAGACACAGTCTTGCTGCTAATTATCATTTTGCATGTTTTTCATTAGACTGTATATCTTGGATTCACTGTAACTAGTATTTACATTCGAGTGATATATGACGAAATATCCAGGGGCCCCGAGTGGCCGAGTGGTCTAAAGCGCTTGCCGTTACGGATCACTGCCGTCTCACCTCTGTCTGCGTGGGTTCGAGTCTAAGATTCGGCTAATGTAGTTATGTGAGAAAGCTTGCCAGTAGCTTCTCGTGGGTCGGTGGTACTTTCCGGGGCGTTTCTCGGGTTCTTCCTACACCAATAATACTGGCCGCCATGTATGGCCTATCGTGTGCTGAAAAATGGCGTTAAACTCTAAAAAAAAATAAAATATCCTGGTAGATAAAACAACCGACACATTCGTTCCAAGTGGACTGTTCCAATTATACTCCACACACATGTTTCGCTCTGTCTCTAATGGATTTGAATGCGAAAGCTGTAGCAATGCCATTGCCTATTAAGGTTCATGGTTATCTACAATATAACTCAAATACATGTTGTTAACATATTTCAGTAGGTTAGTAACGACGCAAGACGTTCTTAATTCTCACTGCGGTTTGTGTTTTGCATCAGTGTTACATATTTATGAGAGCGTATTACAGTGACAATGACGCAGCTGTTAATAACTGTAAAACAAATAAAACAAGATGGTCCATGGGAAGTATGCTTTCTATAAAACATTGAACTGAATAGGCAATAGTTCTAGGTGTTACACTGGCAACTGTTTCTCATTTATCTTGTGGATTTCTCACTCTATGCATACAAAGTTTTCTACAAGTATTTTCAATAACTATTGTTATACCTAGAAGTTATGTCACCCAAATTTGATACTATATGGGTTATAGTTATATATGTGTGTGAAACGTACTTATTTCATGAATAGGTCCTTCTTTAACGTATAATGCCTAATTATCTCGTTATTAGTATACTTACTTCTAGGAGTTGTTTATTTTTATGTCACTAAAACTGCAATCAATAAATATAGGCCCTTTTCTTGAAACTTATAATCATCATCATCATCATCATCATCATCATCATCATCATCATCGTCAGTCTCTTGACCTACTGCGGTCGTTGAGGCACTGTGCTGCTCAACATCTGACCAGTTCCCTCCACTTGACTCGATCATGTGCCAATACCTGTGTCTCTGCTAAACGTTTCCTGGTCCATTGTGTAATGTTGTCACTCCATTTGTTTCTCTGTCTACCTCTCCTTCTACCACCTTGGACACTACCCTGCAGTACTGTTGTGGATAGACTGTTGGCTCTAGTGACAAGGCCATACCATTTCAGCTGTCTCTTTTTGACAGTGGTGAGGAAGTCTTCATAATGGTCTACTTTGTGCCTAATGGTGTTACGTACTTCTTCATTAGTGATGTTTTGTTGATCGATGCATCGCTGTTGCAACATCGATTATTATTCAAGTGGTTATATTATGTTGTTATCTGGAAATTTCATTACAGTAATCAAATCTAGAGAGTCATTTTTATGAAAGTATACACAAATGGAGAGAACACAAAATCGATACAAATGTACCTTAGCTTCCCCCAGATCTAAACACATATTACATTTTATCCCTGAGCTTTCCTGTGTAACACATCCGACCAAAACACTAACCGCATATCTAGTTTAGAATACCTTCTCATGCATGATGCATACTCTTACTCCTGTTCTTTTTAGTATAGCTTGTCATCAATCTGATCTGATTAAAAGCATTCATCCACTGTCCTACATGACAGTGACCTTTTAGGGGTCATGCTCTTGTGGCTTATGTTATTACCACAGTTTAGCTAAAGTGAAAACAGTGTATGTATATCGATTTTTTTCAATATTCAAATTTGATTATTCAAATTTCAGAATGATGCAGTTCCCTTGGCTAACTCAATGGTCACCCAAAGATGACCCCAACGCAGTCGCTTTTAGACCTTAGCCCATGATAATGGAGATTTTAATCAGACTGAACCTGAAATATACATTGATAGCTTTCTTACATTATGCTAATGTAGCATGAAAAACGCTTCACATAGTCATTCATATTTTGTAAACATGAATAAATTGTCAAATATTGACCATAGCACATCTAAAGATAAAGTGGCAACTGCTGACACATCGACATCAGTATAAATGAAGTGTCAACAACAAACCTCAAGAAGTCAGAATAATGTGTCACCTAATAATCTTGACATGGTAGAGAAACATAGCGCAAACTACGGCTCAAAACAAAGCAGAGGATTACTACTGACTTCAACCAATTTGAGTGTCAACAGCATACCTAAATTTGTTTGTCATCCCTGATATTGATATCGTCAGTCAAAGCATGGAAAACATAACTTTTATCTACACCTATTTATGGTTTATATTCGCTCCACTAATCAGCCGAGGCAAGCGTTTTCCTGTACATGAATAAATGATGCTACACATCATGTAGAAACAACAATTATATCTTGTCATCGGTCATATCTCCTCTTACCAATAATAATATTGCCTCGTCACCGAACATATTGAAATACATCATGATTTATATCCATCCACCCTTTTGATCATACCTACTTGTGCAATCATCCAATCATCATAATGGCAACTATTTACCATATTTAAGGGAATAAGTTTAATATTTCGCCTTGTCAGGGTTTTACTTGCATTTCTTAAACAAACCGTCCATAACGATGCAATTTATTCCCATCACTTCCATCATACGTATTGGGTAAGCACTTACTCTTTAATTATTTACATTATTACTAATAAGCTTGTTTCATCTTTTGCATTGGCATGCTTATATTGGAAAATCGTTATGTTAACACTATAAAGAGTATGTAGTCGCTGTAATAATTGTATATAGGGAACTGAGGTAAAACATAAATTAACATTGCGAAAGGAATTAGCATGCACGTGGCATTATGGAATTAAACGGGCAATTAAATGATATAAGCTATTTTGATTAATGTATGAGGTATTAAGCGAACCAAGTTTATAATGTACGTTTTCATTAAAATGACATGTTTGAGTAAAACGGCAATTTATTAAAGGAAAGTGTATGAGGTTAAACGGTGATATAATATGGATATGACGCGTTGGTCCAGTACCGAAATTCAAGATTTGAATAGTTTATGTGGTAAAAGAGGCTCATATAATAATAATAATATATGTAAATGGGTTACACTTTTATCCATCATTCGCTATTTTAATTAACATGCAAACATAAAGAACTAACTATTCAGCTCCCGCATTGCGATTGGCATACATGCGACATCAGTATTGGTCAAGTCAGAATATACATTAGAGAACACGCAGTGAAGAGTAAGAGTGTTTATAAACACAGTCACACAAACATGCACACATTTTAAATGCAGATTAAAAATGCCCTTGAGTTGATCTATGTTTTGTATAGATAAATGGTGATTTTAAAAATCGCTAATTTGTTTCTGCACACTTGAGCTCAATTAGTTGTAACACCGATGTAGCCGGGAAGTGTATGTTCGCTACCTTGAAGTGCAGATGATTGCACCGTCTGATGCACATGAGATGAATTTATCATTGGCCTAGCTGCTATGACCATATTTCAAAGTTCGTCCAGCGGAGCACAGTACGGGTTGAAATTAGCAACTTATAAACATGTTAGGTGTATGTGAACTGGAAAGCATTTGCGCAAACCCTGGATGGGAGCTTGTGTACGATTGGTTACGAACTGTGAAAGCTACTATTGTTCTAATCTATCCATTGCTTGTAGGTTTTGTTAGCTAAATCTTAAAAGTTTTAACGAGTAGGATAATATTTATCTGAATTACCGTGCTTTGTAACTTCTGTACTTAGACAAAACTGTTAATTCTATGCCTAAAACTGCTATATTCTACAGTGATATGACTCTAAAATGCATTAGGAAGATCCAACAAAACGTGGTAATGATATGAAAATGCATAACAATTTATTTATTGTAATTACGGCAAACGATGAAAGTTACTTTATCAACTTTTCTCAACCTATTTCATCTTGCATGGTTCATAAAGTCGTGAGATACAATGTTTTGGATTGCCTCTTGCTGGCATCGAAAAGCCTCTAGTAAAACGTCTTGTACTTGAATCACGTGTTCGTTTATTTACTTTGTTACCTTAATAAAACAAAGTTCATGCGATTACTGGTCATTGAATATAGTTTCAAGTATGTGAATGAGTTTTGGGTCAACGTTTGTTATTTGGCATCTATATCAGTCATGTAAGAAATTAAACATATAAAGTTATTTTTACGACCGTTTGCAGACAATATTAACATTATGTTTTTTCATGATTTAGAGATTGTGTAACTCATTTTTCTTTTTTTTTCATTTAAGACATTTTAATCGCACATATACCGATGTTGCACGCTGCATCAAATGTGTTGGTAATAGATCACTGATTAATTATTTCTTAGCACACATTATCTCAAAGAATGGTTTAGTGATTGACGTCAATATCCTGTCATCCCATTTTCCAACTCGAATATGGACAAATTATATCCAGTAAAACCTCTAATAGCGTGTGTCAGACAAAAGACTATAATGCAATGTAATAGACTTTTTTCACCTTTTTTTGGTGACCTAAATATCACATTCTGTACTTGAATACGTCTTTATTTAGCAAGAAAGGCTTTAATGAGTATTTAGGTCATAGCTTCGTGTTTCGTTATTTCATATCAGTGCAGTATTAACCCCGTTATGAATACAAATGTTCAAGTAGTTGGCATACAATATAAGTGCTTTGAAACATTATAATTGGATTCAACATCGTACAGCAACAATGACAGAAAACATGATCGAATGTTTCATAAGAGATATTGCTGCATAGGTTAATGCTGATACAAATTAGATTTATCAACTGTCCTACCGCAGATACTGCATTTAGCACAATGCTTACAAACTCATTAGAAGGTTGCTCTTTATGAAACTACTTAATTCAGTAAACAAAGCATGGCAAAGAGTATCTATCTTTCTAGTCAAGCTAGAAATGATACAAAGCTTCGACCTTTTTTGTCCTCATATCGTAGTAAAATCCTTTGGAGAAACTCTAGTATATTTTTCAATTATCATTTGTGGTAAATCATATGAAAAACCTAAGATATATTTATAGCTACAAGTTGCGGTGAATCCAATGGAAAATCCACATGTTGCTATTTTTAGCCTCACAATTTCCATCCTCAATGACCTCCCGGTTCCAAACACTGTGGAAACATTGCAACAGTGTTGCAAGTGGCTGAACTCAATAGAGCAGTCTCTTGTGAACAGTGTTGCAAGTGGCTAACCTGATTACTAGATACCTTACGTAGGTACATGAAATGAATCTGACACGAAAAATGGTTTTGTTGGAACAAAGTGAAATTTATAGGGACAAACAATGACTCCCCACACCAAACGCCTTGCGTTCGCAAAACATATAAGTCAGAGGATGAGATAACATTTCTAAAAACACCATCAAAACTACTATATGGACAAATGCTAGGTTCTGTTTAAAGTCACAACCTTTAAGAAAGCCTACATTAAACACCATATTATCTATTTATAGTTACATCTTATAGTATATTCCTTTAGAGAAACCGACCGTCTGTGCATAGTTTCATCTGATAAAAAAATATTATGACACACATATCATTCATTTATAGTTGCAACTTGTAGACGTTTGTATAGAAAAAAACGTTGAATATGTATAACCGAAGAACGCAAATCGTATATAGAGATCCTATATTGAGACAAAAATGTTCTGATTGGCAGTTTGCTATTTTAAAGAAACAAGCTCACGACTTCATTGAGAAAGAAGATTAAGACAGTAAGAGGCATTTTTATAACATATCACCTAACAAACTAGCTGAAGCTTTGACTCGCTTACACGCAAGCGATTTTGAAGACGATTTGAGCTGGACTGATACGAATAAGACCAGATTTAGAGAGTCGACTCCACGTTTAAGTCGACCACTATCAACAGCAAAGTATTTACCATATCTAATACACGGCTAAACGATAATTCAGACAATTTGAAACCACGGCATATACATACACGGTGAAACTTAAAGGCTTCAAGTCAGACGCACAATAGGAGAACACAGAGTGGTTCACAACCCGAGAATCTTTGCTAATCATACTGATACGGCAACGTAGACCCGACACTGATAATATCTTAATACTTTGACTTTATCACAACAGTCTTACGCCACCAGCTTGGATCGAGATTAACATGCTAATATAATTTACAACTTCCAAAGTCATCAATAAGATTCAGCACATTCAGCAGTTCAACGTCAAGTTTCACATCACCGACGGAAACAGGAGACTGTAATGTTTACTTCCAAAGCTGATAATACCCAACATGGCGATATTCGTGGACTTCCTCCACACCATAAAGCGTATCATCAATCAAATTATCACCACTCGAGGTAAGATGTGTTTAGCCCGGGTTTGACTAATGTATGTTGAGAAAAAAAACGATACTACAGAATTTAAAAGAGCTTTGAAGAGCTTTTGACAATCGGTCTCAGCCAAACAACGTCGTGAAGCAGAACCACTGTTACAGCAAGCTAGACTATCTAAAAAAACACTCTTTGGCATTCGTGAAATCTAAACAATGCAACACTCTTAGTTCCACGCTACACATTAATAGTGAACTCTCAAGAAGTGCGGGGGAGATCTGTTTTCTCAAGGCAAATATTTCAAAGACGGAAAACCAATAATGTCTGTCATCACATTGAACATTTCGATGTCAATACCAATATCACCGGATTCATGGGATACGGTTATTATTGTAAGAAATCTGACTATGGATTTAACAATGAAAAGCAACATAAGAAATGTGATTGGAAATATCCAGGATGTTTGGCCTCTAAACCTTGTCTTGATGATGGACAAGAACGAATGCATTACCCTACATGCCAGCACACATTTGTCAGATCAACGAGTTGACAACAACATCTAATGACACAACGTTAACAGCATAAAAGTGCTTGCCAACTGCTGATATATTTATTTACTTGTGAATTAGTTATACTTATCAATAATGCCAAAGGACACATTTGCCCAGGAAAGAAACTATGACGCATTTGTCACCGAATCGTTGACATGGAACACGAATGCTACATTCAAGAATACCAACCCCAACCGAGAAGATGGAGGAACGTGATCACAGAACAGGAATTTCATTGTCTTGATTTGATTTCCAATGCAGGAAAGAGACTGGCATTCATTTTTGCAATTTCTGCGAGGGTCAACGTTCGTGCGAGAAGGCTCGAAGGACATATATTTTATAATTGCCCCACTGTAGAAACATTCTTGGAGGAAATGAAAATATTATAAGAGGACCAAACACGCTGACTGATTTGTACAATGGAATTGATACCGTATCAACGAGACGTGGAATCAACATGTCATCGACATTTACAGAGAAGGCCATCGCTATGCCAAGGTGATGGCTGACAATTGATTGGGATTCGATGGTCAATTTCTTTTCCAGTGTTATGCGGAACAAAGCGACGAACGTCCTGAAACCACTCTGAACTGAGACAATATTATTTCCTTGAGTTACTTGGCAAAAGTGTTTGAGTCAAATGTGTACAATTGGAACGACATAAATGGCCAAGTGCTATATCAACACTTTCGCGATACCGATGCCGATCAACACGACTTTCTGCCACAGTGCCTTGTAATAAATACAACTACACTGATAATATATGCACTGAACAGCGAGATTCTTTTTACCCATTCGACTTTGAGGAAGAAATATTAAAGTAACACTTATTGAGATTTGTTCATGTAGAATGGTGATTGGAATATTTTGAACAACGTCTACACCCTTGTAAAAACGAGTTACATTGTGTACCGGAAACGATTCATACCCGAAAAACATTGGCTTTCATTGGCCCTCATGCGTAAAGTGTGTCACCTACCAAAACTAGGCCAAAGCCCTACGCTATCTAAATCAATTGTGCGACAACGAACACAAATAAATCCAACATGCCAGTTACGCACGAGGATAAACAATATTGGAAATTATTCAGTGGACGCCTGAGACGTAGAAAATACCAAGATCGTTTAAGTGTGTACCGTCTGCTTATTTCACGGATGTCCCACCTGCTACCCTCAACGTGACAGTTGTTATATCGAACCTTGGAAGACTAGTACTAGAGGAAATGCCAACGTCGATTCACGTTGGAACAGCAAAGGATAATAGGTTGTGGACAGTTGGAAATAAGAATACAATCACTGTATGAAAATGCCCGAGTTTAACCATATCGTGGAACGTAACAACTCAATAGAACCTCCAAACCTTTGGGACAGTTTTGTATGATGGATACAAGCATCCCGAATGTTTGCTGAACCATGGTGGCGGGAGGAAAGGAGATGAACTCAAATACCTAAGCGTGTGCTTGATGTATTGCTACATGTGCAAATCTTTTCACTTTTCCACAGCACATCAACAATTGCTAACAAACATGTAGACGTGGACAAAACAAAAAATATTTGTACCATCCCGTTTTATCTTACCCGTGGAACGAAAAATGATGGTTTCCATTGTGTCGTACCTGTGCTGAATCGAGCAACTAAGACCAACTATGTCATGACACTCAGGAAGAAAACACATTAGGACAGGAAGATAGGTAAAAGAGGAAGTGTTCAACGCATTGGACCTGGGTATCCAATTGTTAGAAGCTTACGATAGTTAACATTTTCCCAAATCATAAATGAACCAAAAGGGTGAGGATACTCAAAACAGGTCTTATTGAAAATGAACACTCTCCCGAACACCGTAATAAATTCAAAGAGGAAGACGTTGCCTAGGAAACATAACTGTAGACCAAGAAAACATAAGGAATGCCATCGCTTTCTATAGTAATGTTGAAATATTTATGTTGAAACATTTGCACAACAATGAAGACGTATTATTTGATAGAACCTTCCCGCTACTTGCCGATGATTTATGACTATACCAAAAAGGCTCGATCGTAGTCAATTACAAAGAACTGGAGTGTGCATAATCCTGTGAATTTGAAAGTGTCATTATTGAAGTCTACGTGACATCACATCACTATCGTACGAAATCTTAATGCAGGGATGAAATCGTGTGCTGTATTTTGATAGGGACAGCTGCATGTTCATCGATTCCATTGATCCACGTTACACTGAAATCGAATCGTCTAGGATTCACGAGAGATGAGCACCCCGATGTCAAGATTCTAAGGTTTCCTAGCGATAGTCTTAAAAGGTACGGCTACGAATAACAAAACCAGTAAGGAGATATACAAACCAAGTGTAAAGTGATAGGATTGACTCTATATTATCGCACCAGTCAAGTAGAGAACTTCGTTGAAAGAAGCAAATCTTTACAGGGTGAAGACTTTAAAGTCACTACGAACGAGCATCACAATATTACGCGTTTTCCTACACATCAATTCTTCAGTCGTCCCTTTGAGCATGTGCATGAACGTTTGTACCAAATACCTCTCTTTACCTGACAGACACACCGCTGTTGGGTAGCATCTAATGGGGAAAACGTCATAAGCCAATAGTTTAACGATCTACATGAATTTTGTCAGATACACAAAATTCAAGTTCTGAAAATCTCAAGACATAGTAGGTGCTGCTCGATTGTAGGGATGTTTTATGCTGTGCCGGACAGTGGCATATATTTCACCTGCTCGGAAAATGGAATGACCATCCCATCCACGAGTCTCCTACTGCCTTATAGGTCAGCTTTGATTAGGCAACGCCTAAGGGAGGAATATAGGAGTTTTACAACATACGCCAGTGTATTCTAATCATGGTCAGTAAAACGGATGGAGATGGCTGTTCGAATTCGCAGGCTACAACAACTTGGTACTTGCCAACACCATGGGTCGACATAAAGCTTTACGATGCTGGAATGGGACGCAGTACATTTAACCCATCATAACCAGATCGATTACATACTAGTTCAAAATCGATACCGATCTGGCATCATGAGAGGAAAGCATGGACTTTCGCAGGTGTTGATGTTGTGAGTGACCACGACATCGTCATTATGATCTTTCTGGTGAGGCTGAATATAATTAACAAGCCGAAGAAAATCAGGCTCAAATTCAACATTGAACAACTGAAGGACCATAACATCTGTGAGCCATTCCAAGCCATAATTACATGAAAATGTGCTCTGCTCAAGTGCTGACATACACTTTTAACACAGTCAAGATAGCAGCTGTCAAGGGCGTCACTGGCCTCCAGAGCCCCAATAAAAAAAATCTGGGTTACACAATATACTCTGAAGTTGTTTGGCGCCCGAAGTGACCACAAACAGACCAGACACACAACAGAGGAAATGGACAACAGATAAATAAACAAGATTATCAGAAGTAGCTTGAAGAAATCAACATAATATTTGATTGGACAAAAATGCGCATAGATAGAGAGCAGTCTGATAAAGAATAACAGCAAAAAGGCATTCCAAAGTGTGAACGTCCACATCAGACAAAGACAACAAAGAGTCAGTATCATTCGTGATGAAAATGGAAAATACCTCGCATAAGCGAGTGACATTGTGGAACGAAGGGCTGAGTATTGGAAAGAACTCTACATCCATCGGTCTACAGGAGACCCAGAGGTGCCTTCAGTTCCAAACTCCTCGAATGATTATGATTTCCCCATTTTCAAAGAAGAAGTGGATACAGAAATACGAGCACGGAAGAATGTGAAGGCAATTAAAGTAGACAACATCCCAACTGAACCTATCAAGAATGGGGGTATGAGGGAAATCAGTGATAGAGCTACTAACAGAGAGGTGGACCACAATGAAGTACAATATGCGTCAAAAGTTGACCAATACCATCAATCCTCTGTATCCAAAGACTACCGGTGCAGTAATTGCCCAAGGGTATGTGGCTGACTGGTTCCAGTAAAGAGTCGGAGTACGTCATGGCTGTCTCCTGTCACCCACGCTTTTGAATATCTACATAAAGCGCAACAGTCAGCCTAGAAGGGCGTAAGACCACCAACCTCGGCCTTTCAGAGTACATTGATCGGCTGGGAGGCAGCGAAGACGAGCATGCTATCTTAATGAAGAACATGGAAGAAATATCGTCCATATGTGACATAGAGATAAGTGCTGAGCAGATAATGCGAAATAGTGGAAAACAAGTTTCAGCCAAGATTAAAGTTACAAGACAGGAACTTTAAACAGTGAGAAAATTCCAAGATATTTGCTATATTATCACCGAAGACGGATCAAGAACAAACATTTACTCACGAGCAGCACAAACAACGGCAGCTATGTCAAGGCTTAGACCCATCAGGAGAAACAAGAATATCTGTCCGAAAATTAAAATAAGCTCGTCGTCTCAATCTTTTTGTATTCATGAGAGGCCTGGGCCTGAAAGCAGAATTACATCCAAACATCCAGGCACTTGAAATGAAATGATACATAACTATACATTGCATCTCTTACATTGACCACATCAACAATGAAGACGTGCGTACCACCATCAGGTGCAAAGTATTCCAATATGACAATCTCCTCACCACCGTCAAATGAAAAAAGAAATACACAACAGTCTTGCAGGGCAGTGTGCATGATCACGGAATGGGAGGTATACATATATTATAGTGGATTGACAACGCTGTGACCTCTGTGACTTAGCACAATATCATGGAATGATGACAAGGACTGCAGCTAGTAAAAAACCCACCATGTAAATTGATGCTGTGCGTGTCAAACTTGACGAATGCGAAAGCAAACTACTTTGGGTTTCATTGTACCATCATCAAAATGTAGATGTGAAGGAATACTGTTATTTTATGTGCGTTTGCCTGAATACTGTGACTTTGGCAGGCTCGTCTAAGCCTTCCAAGGTAAGTGGCCAAAAAATATCTAGAAGGACCTACCCCTAGAATACATATAATGGAAGTTCATAACTGCTAAATGGTAATAATGACGAGGCGACCTACGCGGCGGCTCCGATGCAAGTGTCAGATTCGTAATTAAGGGCCTCATGTTCGCATATTCGCCTAGCGAATTTCAGATTGGCTATGTGGTAAGGGATAGGTACTTAGGTCCCGTTTCGCGGCACGAGGTGTTTCAAACAAAACATATACAAATACATACAGTGTGAATTATATATCATATTGCGCTGGTAATAGCAAACGATCCAGAGATCGATTTTGAAGGCTACTTTTGATGAAATTCCACATCGCTGTATGTAGGCCCTATTTCAAAATTAAGATCTATTTATAAGCCAGTTTTGTTATAGTGCTTCTGAATTTTCAAACGTGATTTACATATTTGTGAATTGTCTAATAAAATGCAAGCAGTCTAGATAATATGACAATTTCATTCCTTTTCTTGTCGATCTTATATATAAAGAAAATGTATTGAAACACTGATACGAATGCAAATGAAACATGTATGTATTTATTATTATGTAATATAACGCGAATTATTGTTTTATATAGTATTATTATTCTGCATGATTTGCTACTTGTACATCTCGAAAATACACATAGGTGACATCGACATCGTCAACAAATAATAACAAATATTTATCGTTTAGCCGCGATAATAAGACCTGCCAATTTAAACAGTTAATATTCCTTATAGCTTTTTCAATATAAAAAACACATTTCCCTCTAACATGTCTCAGTTTATTGACCTGTACCATATTTGTTTCTGCAAACTACATGAAGGGACATGTTACAATCCGCTGGCTTTAGTAAAATGACCCATAATCGTTAAGTCTGGCATGAATGGTTTAGTATGATTCAGCTGATGAAATTATACGTGCAAACATTATTTAACGTTAATGGCGACCCAAAAAAAGATGGAAAACAGTCCAAATTTACCACGGCTTGAATACATACAAATAACATGGATGACGGACAAACGATCGGAGGAATTAAATATTGCAATTGTTGACAATATATAATAATAATACAATTGATACAAATGTTATATTCACGGGATTATATAGATTGTGAGAGAAAATCATGAAGGAATCGCGCTTTCCAAATATAAGGAGAATGCGTTTGAATCAAATAAGATTGTTTCCCATGCTCGTGTGATGGAAAGTCTGAATCCCAAAAATTGGATGCTAAGTAGTCCGAGTTTTAATCTTAAAGATATGTATCACATAGTTTTCCATCAAGAGCGCATGATGGTAAATGTCCATTCCTCCAAAAGCGCCAATGTGCTATAACATATAATGGGACTAGAACATCATTCCTTGCAGTTGCAAAGGCAACTACAACTTATAACTTAAACAGATCAATAATAAATATAATAATTCGTAAGCGCTAAGACTCATCAATAATTATAATTATTATTGGGCAATTGTAAGTAAAGGCATTCGGAAGAACTCGACGCTACAATATCACGCATACCATACACTCATCAAACAAAAAGTATAACACTGATAGCAATAGATAAGAAAAACTAACTATATTGAATTTGATATATATTCTGCAGTCCTAACATATGTACCTGCACATTATCTTCTGCTGGAAACATTTTACCCGTTTACTTTCACCGAAGTCAAAACATTCTTCCTTTATTTATCTTACCTACAATTTGTTGAAATCGCGTCCTTGTTCACCTGCATAAGTGGCCACTATATTGTTATGTATATATGACGCTCAAATTTAATGAATACGCGTCTTACAATGTTATCATGTGATAATAATAATAATAATAATAATAATAATAATAATAATAATAATAATAATAATAATAATAATAATAATAATAATGAGAACTTTCTATAGGGTCTAATCTATAAAAGCTGTAAACGCCTCACAACATCTATAAAGATATGACTACGCTACAGAAATACAAATACCAAAAACCACGATTTTGGAAAACATAAAAACATGCTGAAAACGTATAAGATACAAAACATTAGTAGGTCTCTAAGGTTGTTCTTGCAGTAGGAAAAGGTGAGTTTAAAGAGCTCTCTTAAAAGTGACCACTGTGTCTTTGTGTCTAATTTCAATGGGCAGCTCGTTGAAATCGCCTGGCACTGGTATCCAAAAGAACGTTGTCCATATGACTTCCTTTTCATAGTGGGAACAATGATTATATGATTGTCAGAAGAGGAGCGTAAGTATCCTGCTAGTGTCTACACATGGGTGCAGCCGGATAATTATGTTGGACTGGAGTCAGTCAGTGAAACATAGTACAGAAAACACATTCTGTGTTTGATTCTGTATGGAATTGATAGCCAGTGTAGGGTACAGATCAGTGGTGAGGTGAGCTCTGATCGAGTTACTATAAATATGATCTAGACAGTGACAATTTTATATTACCAGCATTATCAGGACTAGAAGTGGTATTGTAAGCGGGCTTATAAATACTAGGTATCCTTTTCAGAATTTAAGAGGTAATTGTTATATACGCATGATATATATCAATTAAGTAATTTTTCATGCTCAAATCTACGTTTGTTAGGATCAATAATTGTGTTCGTAACTAAGGATATAGGTACATGGTTATAATGATATACTATTCAACATTAGGGTTCCAATGGACTGGTCTGAGACAGATGTTAACCCCATTCAATTACATTTAAATACTCAAACAGCTGAACGATTCAGCTTAGTATTCAAACCAAGTGCAATCGATGTTTGCTCCGTCCAATTATTGTTATAATGGCGTTTACAATGAGCATTTATCTGATCCAAATAACGACTTGATAATTATAAGATACTAGGCATCATATTATTATATACTATTTATGGACTATCACATCGGTCTCCTCTTCCCCATCATATTAACGCGGTAAAATATCAAAGGAAGTTTAAAACTGTTTTAGAATAATATAATTCGATGCATGTCTCAGTGCACGTTGGTAAAATTCCACTAGAGTGGGATGACGTTTTCCCTTGGGAGCGATGTTTCTATGTAACGCTAGTGATCATGAAGGATCAATGATGTTCGATGTAGAGATGGTGCATATTTATAACCGATAATTCTTGTGTATAGTAAAACACCTATTGAACTTTTCATGTATTTGCTATACAGTGTACATTCCTGTGGTAACCCAATCATCATCAACGACCAGCCCCTGCAAGAACTAGACGATTTCACTTACTGGGTAGTAAGGTCGCCACAGATGGAGATAGCACAAGGGAAGTCGTCACAAGAATCGGCAAGGCCAACCAGACATTCGCAATGCAGAAGCCCATATGGAGGACAATAAACCTCAGCGTCCACACGAAGATCCGTATCTTCAAGAGCAACGTGTTGAGCGTCCTTTTGTACGGCTCAGAGTGTTGGAAGTCCACTGCGAACATAGAACACAAGCTCGAAGTGTTTCAAACCAAATGCCTGCGACGCATCTTGAGGATCTTCTGGCCAAACATGATCTCAAATGAGGAAATTCGGCACAGAGCGGGTGCAAAAACCATCTCTGAGATCATTTCAACTCGGCGATGGAGATGGCTCGGCCATGTCTGCAGAATGCCCCCTGACTCACTACCAAGGGTGGCACTGAGATGGACCCCACAGGGGAAAAGGAACCGTGGCAGACCAAAAGAGACCTGGCGACGAACAGTCGAGAGAGACCTTAAGACCAGAAGCCTCACCTATCAGACCGCCCCAACAATAGCTGCCGACAGACGGAAATGGTGCTCCCGTGCTGTTGCCTCAAGCACCAGACGGCACAGAGAGGATTGATTGATTGATTGTACATTCCTGCGCTTATGCATTGACTCTCGATTTAAACGCATTTAAATGTTTAATGTTTGCGGATAAAATAAACGCATAATTTAGTACTGGAAACAGGTCGCATAATAAATAAAATTTGAGCAGGGCAATTATAAAGGCTATTTGCATCCATAAAATAATAGAAGCTTTGCAATATATATATATATATATATATATATATATATATATATATATATATATATATATATATATATATATAACAATTTCTTTATAATATATTATATGAAATGTAACTTCTATGAATTTATGAAATGCGATTTAAACAGTAACAATCCATTTTATTTAAATAAACGAAAAACAGTATATGCAATTCGTTGCAAGTTGCATCATGCCGCATGCATATTTTGATGTCCAACCCAGTCACATTATTCTGACACCAGACCGACCAGTCCTAAGACTAGCCTCGTAATGCTGAGCGCCAAACGAGGTAGCTGTTTGTACTATTTATGTAAGTTTAATGTAAGTACTACCTCTCAGTGATATTTCATTAATGTAAAAACACTGTCGTTTTAAAATAACCTTATAAATAATGAATCGCAGTAACAGCTTGTAACATAATAGCTGTATTTTTATTCAATTTTCTTTGCGGAAGTTCAATATTCTCCACTCTCTTCATATTTGTAAGATCATATAGACTGCGATTCCTTGATTCTTGTTACGCAGGACGGGTCGTTTTGATGAAGTTGTTTTTCTTGGCTCAGGTCAAGGAGAGATTCTCGATTTTATCTTTGTACACTATCAGAATGTGTGATCGATGAAACTTTAGATCTGCACCAATACATTTCTAAAGATACTTTTCATCCATGCCTGATGGTTGGATTTTTCTCGCAATGACATTCGCAATGCAGAAGCCCATATGGAGGACAATAAACCTCAGCGTCCACACGAAGATCCGTATCTTCAAGAGCAACGTGTTGAGCGTCCTTTTGTACGGCTCAGAGTGTTGGAAGTCCACTATTTATAGTAACTCGATCAGAGCTCACCTCATATACTATTCAACATTAGGGTTCCAATGTCCACCATATAAAATTGTCACTGTCTAGATCATATTTATAGTAACTCGATCAGAGCTCACCTCACCACTGATCTGTACCCTACACTGGCTATCAATTCCATACAGAATCAAACACAGAATGTGTTTTCTGTACTATGTTTCACTGACTGACTCCAGTCCAACATAATTATCCGGCTGCACCCATGTGTAGACACTAGCAGGATACTTACGCTCCTCTTCTGACAATCATATAATCATTGTTCCCACTATGAAAAGGAAGTCATATGGACAACGTTCTTTTGGATACCAGTGCCAGGCGATTTCAACGAGCTGCCCATTGAAATCCATGCCTGATGGTTGGATTTTTAACTTTGTTAATTGGGTAATATTGGTTACAGATTAAAAGAGGTTATGTAGGTCCAGTGTGCAATATTGCTTAAAAGACAATTTAAAAAATATTAAACTCATTCCTTGACAGAAGCTGCATATAGCTGTCGCGAACTATTTTCATAAAGAAAAATCTAGTTGTATTGCTGTTTCTCTTGGCTCTGTTTTCGGTCGCCTTATCCGCAGGTATTTTACTATCCTCATTAGTTCGTCTTTCTCCTTTCCCTTACACACATCGATATATAGCATGTTGTTGTTTATATTTATATATGATTATATGTGTATAAATCTATATATAGCATTCTGAACTTTGCGTGCAAAATAATAATACATCCATATTTTCTATTATGTTTCAGACCTTCGCAGAAACTATTCGGCATCGGACGCCAAATTGACTCTCCTGGAAACATTATTAAAGTCCATGAATGAGGACAAAACAGTACCGAATGAGTATACATGTTAATATCTTTTGTAATCTAATTTTTACCTGTATAAAAGTGTCAATTTTACTCATCTGCATTATTTCGGTAAGAAAATGGGATATTGGTTACGAGAAGTCACTTTCAATGGAACTGTTATTGATTTACTTCAAGCATCAATGAATAGTATCATTGGGTCATGGACAGTGTTCATTCATAGATCGATGGATCAACTGTCAATATTTGTTGTCCGCGCAATACAAACCAAGATTTAATATTTAAACAACGCTGCTTTAATATGTATCGACAACTTCCAATGTCGTTCAAATTCCAAGAGCGGACAATTTTCTTTACTATGAACCTAATAAAAGCTTACACGTGATGTAACACGTTTTCATGTTTTTATCTGATTTTCGATATTTAAATATTAATGACCTGTTCCATTATTTAAAGTTGGCAACTAGTTAATATAGAAAGTAGTGTTAGGGGTACATTTGGGTTAACACAGTGCTAATATTCTTATATTCGTTAAGAAACTATACAGTTATGAGGATAATATGCTTCATGAATTTCAGGTGATGCTGTCCAAGTAGTTTATTTTATAAATTAGCCTGTATCTTTGCAAAATGCAAGCAATTTTAGAGTAAGACAAATCAAGGAAGCAGTAGATTCGATTTATTCGTATTGAAGGAAGACATTTGTTCCACATATTTTTGGACATACTCACTAGATTATTAACTTAAATCACAAATATGTTCGTTATAGTTTCAGATTGTAGGAACTGAATGCTGCGAGGATTGATCGCGATATAATCGCGGGAGAATCTTCAAAATATAAATCTAAGAATAAGTTAGGCATCTGTTAGTACCACGTTTGTAACTCTTTGGTTTGACTCGGTCGGGTTTCGAACTTACGACCTTTCACTTCCAAAGCAGACGTTCTAACACTATAGTTATGCACACACACACACACACAAACACCTTTATATATGTATATATATATATATATATATATATATATATATATATATATATATATATATATGTGTGTGTGTGTGTGTTTATATAGATATATATACATATACACACATTGACGCATATATATATATATATATATATATATATATATATATATATATATATATATATATATATATCTGCTTAAAATTTTTCGATTGTAAATAATCGTCTAATTAGAATACTATGTTTAAAATTTGCTTCACAGGCAAGTCAGAACTGACTGTTTTCCACCCTTTTGGAGTTGTTGATAGATATGAACAGCGTCTATGTCATGATGTATTCGATTCTGTGGGTCAACAAGCTTGCCCTTAAACAACTACACTGACCATGATATCGTGGCTGGATGTTAATATAACAGTTATGTAATTGTCATTTATATGTCATTTACAATTCTTGTAGTATTTTACTGACGAAATATATAAAGGCTTCAAAGCTGCTGTTATTGTTATTTTATAATTAAATTGCTATGTTAGGACTGGAGGGCCTGGTTTCAGGATAATATGATTGGCAAGTTTAATATTGTAGATGTCTGAACAGGATCTGTATTTAAAATGTAACTGTTTTGTGAACTAATATTAATCTTTTTGAAATTGTCCATGTTTTTTATCATTGGTTTTGTTGCCTTTTGTTTATTAGTTTCAGCCAGTTTTATTTTAAAAATCGATAAGCTGCAAATTTGCATATCATATTAGAATGTTTTAGGTCTACTTATTTGATTTTGTAGCAAGTTTTGGTTTTGAGCACTCGACCAAAAAAAAAATATAGCACGGATATTTAACAAGGAATGAAGTGGTATTAACTGATAATTCTTTGACATGAACAAACAAACAACAAAATGATACGTATACCCACAAGACGTTAATTTTATGATGTCACATATACAAAGTCCCATTTCAAATTAAAGCCAAAAACGTCTTTTCCACACAGTTTTTTATGTTTGTTAAAAAGGATCTGATTTGAAATGTTATTAGTGTTGATCTATGGAGGTCTATTTATGATCCTTGCATAACTAAGTAACATAAAAAAGTTTATCGTGTTGCAGCATCATACTAATCAAATAGGTGTTCGGACAAAAAATCTCTCTGTCTCACGCTATATCCTATCCCTCTCTCTCTCTCCCTCTCTCTCTCTCTCTCTCTCTCTCTCTCTCTCTCTCTCTCTTTCTTTATGTCTGTCTGTCTATATCTTTCTCTGTTTCTCTCTCTTTTTCTCTATTTCTCTCTCTCTTTGAAACTATGTGGCACATTGATTCAGACCATACATTGCGAACAAAGATATTTGGTTTGAATTTGCAACAATCGATAAGATGTACCATGTTTCTTGATGTGTCATTGGGAAATGAATATTAAACATAAATGTTAATGTAGCGCAGTCACAAAGCAACATAATGTAAAACAAGAACAGAAACATATCTCTCCTCTCCTTCGATAACCGTCTGTACTGTGTCATCTTGTTCTACTGATTTGGAAATGTGAAAAAAAAAACATTTAGGTTATTACAAGCCTACATTATCAGAATAGTTTCATCGTTTGGCTTTGAATTACTTATATCGGTATCCTCTATGATCATAAGGATGAAGCAAAAGACGCAGCAGCTCCGATGCAAAAGCGTCAGATTCGTAATTAAATTTTCGTTGTCGGATTTTTGCCTCGCCTCTCCAGGTTGGCTGTGCTCGTTTCCGCAGCATGATGCATTAGAAATACAAAGTATATAAATACATGAAGTGTGTATTTTATATAACCTTTAGCTATGTATAGCATGTTAGCTAAGGATCAATTCTGAAAGCAACTTATGGAATTTCATATTGTAGTGTTTAGGCTTTTTGGCAAAAATAAATACCTCACGGATACATGATTTGGTTTATTAGTTTCGAGTTTTCAAACGTGGCTTACATATTGGTGTTCATATACAATGTGAACAGGCTATATATTTAGAAAATGTGATTATTTTTCCTTCATCGAATAATTATGAGTGATCTAGAAAATTAAAATATCTTGAAATTGTTATCTGAATGCAAATGAATCATATATGTATTGATTTATATGTAATAAAACACGAATCACTGTTACCTCTTCTCTCGTCATTTGTTGTACACATAGTTTTCACTTTTGCTTGACTCAAGAAACTGACGGACTATTGCATTATCTTTTCCGTCACATTTTTTGAGGTAAACCTTGCTTCTGCACCATCCGAACTTGAGATAATACAAATATTTATTTCTGTGACATACGTTTTTCATTACTATCATTGTTTAGATTAAACAAATTCCAAAGCATAATGTATGACGGAGATGTAACTCAATGAAACAAAATAAAGACAGTTTAAAATGTATGACAGCCCAGCATATTCATATGAACAAATAATAGTACTGGAAACATTAAATGCGATCATGTAATAATTTTCTTACAGGAATATCAGTATGGTGTTCATGACGTTAAAGAGAACATACTAATTCAAAAGTGCGAACCATAAAATGAAGCTGATCTGAAAGAAGGACGAATTGGTGAAATCTGAGAAACCATTCTGAATTTATAGAATGGCTCATTGCTCAACGTGACAGTTGTTATATCAAAGCATACAATTCTAGTACGAGAGCAATTGTCAACGCCGAATAAAGTTAGAACAGCAAAGGATAACAGGTTGCGAACAAGTGGAAACAAGAATACAATCATCGTATGAAAATACCCGTATTTAACCATATCGTGGAGAGTAACAACTTGGTGGAACCTCCAAACCATCGGAACAGTTTTGTATGATGGGCACAAGCAGGCCGCCTGTTTGCTCTACCATGCTGGCGAGAGGAAAGGAGATGTAATCAAATACCTAGGCGTGTGCTTGAAGTATTGCTACATATGCATATCTTGTCACTTTTACGCAGCACACCAACACTTGCTAACAAACGTGTCGACGTGGACAACATTCGACAAAACGAAGGGTTGATTAAATGTGAATTCTTAGCTAGCTAGGTTTTGTACCATCCCGTTGTATCTCACCATTGGCACAAAAAACGGATGTTTCCATTGTGTCATACCTGTGCTGAAACGTGCAACTAAGACCAACTATGTCATGACACTCAGGAAGAAAACGCATTGGGACAGGAACATGGGTAAGAGAGGAATTGTTCAACTCACTGGACCTGGGTATCCAATTGTTAGAAGCTTAACAAAAGTTACCATTTTCCCAAAACATAAATAAACCACAAGGGTGACAATACAAAAAACAGGTCTTTTTGAAACTGAACACTCTCCCGAACACCATAACAAATTCAAAGAGGAGTTCGTTGAACAGGAAGCACAACTGTAGACCAGGAATACATACGGAAGGCCATCACCTTCCAAAGTAATGTTGAAACGTTAGTAGTAATAGGGGACGATATAGCGTCAAGGGAAAATCCAGTCAAAAAGGGCTTGGGATACTATGGGGTCAAGATTTATAGCGTCAAGGGAAATCCCAGTCAAAAACAGCTTGGGATACTATGGCGTCAAAACAGCTTGGGATACTATGGCGTCAAGGGGAATTTAACATGGTGGGACTATATAGCGTCAAGGGAAATTTAACATGGTGGGACTATATAGCGTCAAGGGAAATTTAACATGGTGGGACTGTATAGGGACATGGGAAATATTATTTGTATTTGTATAGGGGACTGTAGAGCGACAAGGGGAAAATGGAGGCAAAGAAAGCTAATATCTTTTTGAGGCCTATGAGTGGCCCTGAAAAGGGCCGTTATGTGTAATGTTAACAGTATCTTGTTAACACAGAGGACATCTCACAGATCTTCTCTTCCTTAAACCTCTCCTCACTGTGGGTCCATAGAAGAGAACTCTCTTTAAGCAACCTTGTCTTTCTACGTATACCCTTCTCTTCCGAAAGGCTGTATCCGTCATATGAATGACACTCCATGATGATCTGACATACATGGGTATGTCAGTCCGAAAACAGCATGGTAGACACAAGGGTAGAAGATTCAACATTAGTCCACATCTTGTGATGAGAAACAGGTGAAGTGAATGCCGTGAACTGCGGTTATTTATAGGGGAAGAGCGGATCGAAACGGATTGAGTGTATCGACCAATCCAAACACACGTTACAAATGTCAGTCACAGTCATCCAATCGGAAGAGAGTAGTCTGTGACGTCACCTTTTCTATATAGAGATACTAGCGCCTGTGCGCAGTCAATCGATGCGACAGAGTTGTCAATAATGGCGGACACTAAGAACACGATGAATTGGAGTGAGTCAGGAGTAGAGACAGCAAGTCATAGGACAGCAGTGACTACTAAAGTCATGACAAATCTACATCCAGAAGAAGTTGATTTTAACTGGGATATTGTGGATTTTTTAACATCGCAAGAATTTATTCCGGAACCTTCGTTGCCTTCTGTATCTTCTTATGGACACGTCGATGATTTTAAGCAAAGACAAAAAGAAGAATTGGAGCGATTTTTACAACAACAGAAAGTAGAAGAACAAGCTTTTCTTATTCAACAGCAGGAAGAAGAAGAAAGAAGGAAACACCAGGAAGAAACAGTAGCAGCAACAGAGAAGAAAGAAGACCAAGGACAGAAAGAAAATAGTGAAAATCAAACGGTCACGACGGTACTTTTAGATATTTTAGCTGAGTTAAGGAGTCTGAAACAAATGTATCAGACTTCTTTATCACGACCGAAGAGAAAAAGACCTTCTCGAGCTAAACAACCCGATCTCTCTGTGACTACGTCTGCCATACCACCGTTAGTGATTTCTACCAAATCATTGACAGGAACCACCAGTCCCGAAGTAGGTCTTGGTCGTGGCAAAGGCTTAAGACAGCTCAAGAGGATTTCGTCCCGTTTCTGAGTTTGTTTGAATTTAAACAAACAAAACACCAACGGTCCTTTTCAGGGCCACTCAAATTATGTCGAAAAGAAATACTATTTCAATTGCCTAATTCAATGAAAACTCAAAAGTCCTTTTATATACTAACCACACACACACACACGCACACACACACACACACACACACACACACACACACACACACACACACACACACACACACACACACACGGGAAGTAGCCAAAATACACCCTATCATTTACTATCCAAAATCAAACCATATACCATCTAAAAAAGAGTTAGTGTTTATAATCACACTACTCCTCTCTCATACCCATTGGCAATTGAAATCGTATTTCTTTTCTAGTTATTTTGGTAGCCCTGAGAAGGGCTGTTTTTGTAACTTCAAAATACACCTGGCTAATGCTGGCATCTCCCAGGTCTAGCCCCGCACACACATCTCCTACTCCATTCGTTCTCCCAATTCACTCTTGTGATTGGGAGCGCAAAGGGAGAATGAGTGGCTTCACTATCCCAATCTTCTGTTTGAGGGATAGTGAAAGTCTCTTCATTTCTTCCTCTATTCCGCAACCGTGGATGAGGCTGTGATTGTTGCGGCTGAGACTGTGGTTGTTGCGGTGGGGGCTGTGCCTGTAGTGGACGAACTGGTTCTGGTGAAGGTGTCCTCACCATGGCTGTGACTCGACTAGTTTGCCTCATCATGCGGTGGGGTAAAATTGACATTTTCATTTCTTTCTCCTCTTCTTTCTTTTTCCTCTCCTCCTCTTCTTTAATTCTGGTCTCTTCTTCTTTGGCTTCCATAGCCAGTTCGTCCAGGAGACGCCTAGCATTCTCCAGGTGAAGTTGAAGTTCAATCAATTTTTCCAGTCTATTCATCTTTAGTGTTGATGCGTCAACGATGGGTAGCCAGACTGCTTACTTACTTACAATTTGCTTTAAGTGACTCGTCCCGGAGGCTCTTGTCACTGTTTTATCCGTCAAAGGACGGTTATTTAATTTATCCTGAGGGTGGGAATGGAGCCACCACCCTGCAGGCGTTTATGTGTTCACGGAACACTATTTAATTAGGCCGTCACATCTGAGTAACTATTGAGCTACTGCGGTGTGATTGTAGGGCCTGTATATATATGAGTGGGAATAGTTCCAGCACACACTCATATTTAGCCACCCGTTGTTGTTGGTTATTACTGGACGTGCTAAGCACGTGAAGTTACTGTAGCAGGCGCGGTGTGCGAGGCGGAGTGCCAGGCAAGGATGGTATCCGTCCCTAATCCCTATTTGTATACCCTGTGCTGTTTTTGAGATATAAGACAACATTTGTAATACAGTGCTCTTGTGATGTTTTTTAATAAGTGATGCTCTGTGTGTTTTAATTGCTTGTTGTTTCCTAGTTGTATATTTCTTGCAACATTGTGTTGCTGTTTCTGATGACCTTGGGTTTTGGGTCACCTTATAGTCACTATTTGGGGCCCTATTGTAGTCCTATTATCAGTAGTTTTAGTTATATTTGCAGCCTTGTGCCGCTGGACCTGATAGTCTTGGTCTTGGACTACCTTATATGTTCTAATTTATGGGTCTTCTATTTTCTACTGTCTTTGTGTTATTTAGTTTTGCGACCTTGTGTCGCTGGGCCTGATAGTCTTTGGGTTTTTAGACTACCTTATAGGTACTGATTTTGGGTCCTATCTTAATTTACTATCTGATTTTTGTGCATTGTTCTCAGTGCACTGGTTGGTTCTATTTAATTTATTTTCGTTTTGATCTAAATGTATAATTTTACACTGTATACTTGGTAATATTTCTTAGAGAAAGAGATACAGAAGAAGGAGGAAGTGGGGTGGAGAGGAGAGTGTTAGTCCTATTTCCTATGAATGACACCTTATTACTGATGTTTTGGATGTTATTTTTGAGTTGTTTTTTATTTCAGTATTAATATGCAGTAGGTTATTTTTGTTCCTGCTACTACTTTTATATTGTTATTAATAAATTTCTCTATTTATGACCTTATTTGCTAATGGTTTGTTTCCCCTGTTTGTGAGCTCCGGTGAGTGTGGCCGGATTTATATAATAATTTTCCCTTGTTTTGGGTCAGGTATGTGGGTTAGCGACAGAGTGATAGCAGTGGGTCCTTGCCGAAAATACACGGGGCCGTTAAGCGACACGTCAAGGATTTTCCACTGTCACACCCAGGCACCGCCCCATGGTCCGGTCCGTGAGGCTCGGCGACCAGGCGACAACAAACGGACCTTTGCCGTAAATACACGGGGCCGTTAAGCGACACGTCAAAGGTATCCTATTGATGCGCCCAATTTCCGTACCCCGGGCCTTAACCGTTTCTTAGCTCAAAGGTTAGATTTTTGTTTCATTTATCCTAGGGGCTTTCGCTACCTGACTCTTTTGGTTTTTTAGGATGTTTTGCGGGGTTGTTTTTAGATATTTTCTATTTTCCCTATGCTTTTTAGATATTCTAACATAATTTTGTATGTGCCTAAAATGTTAGTGTTGGTATTTTGGATAATTTCTGGGTATGTATAAGGGGCCTTTATTTCTTGCTGTTGTGATCTAAATTTGTCCCTTTCTTTTTTGGTTTTAATACAGTTGTTGAAGACATGGTGGAGATCTTCAGGGGTGTTACAATTGTAGCAGTTAATATTATGAGGAAAGGGTCCTATGTATTTTCCGTGGCTGTTTGCCAGCCTGGTTTTTCCTATGATGATTCTATTTATAATTGTTTGTTCTTTAGGTGATCCCTTGGGCGGTTTTCTATTCCTATTTACTTCCCTAACAGTAGTGTACAACACTCTCCCTATTGTACTTGTATCCCAATCATTTTGCCATATTTTGTCTATTTGGGTGTTGATTATGCTATATAGTTCGGGGGTACTATACTGTAGTGGCTCATGATTTGGTTCATTTAGTTTCTCTTTGGCTAGTTTATCCGCCATTTCATTGCCATAAATTTCTATGTGGGAAGGTATCCACATGAATTCCACTAGCATATTTTCATTATGTAGTTGTTTTAGTTTGGCATTTATTTGATTGAGAAATTCTTCCCTACTTTTGGTGGTGTTATTTTGGATTGAAGATAGGACACTTAGCGAGTCACTAATAATCACTGCCTTATTGGGTTTGAATTCTTCAATCCATTTTAATGATTTTAGGATGGCCCAGAATTCAGCTGTGTAAATAGAGCAGTGGTCTGGAAGACGTCTGCCTATTTGAACTTTATGCTCTGGTATGACCATTGCTGCAGCTGTTTTGTATGGATTTGTAGTTTTGGATCCATCCGTGTAAATTTTTGTATATTGGTGGTACTGAGAGTTGATGATTTCTAAAGCTTCTATTTTGAGGGTGTTTTCCTGATTTTGTTTATTGCCTTTTTGAGTTAGGGAGGTGTTGACTTTGGGTTGTACGTTGTTCCAAGGTTCATGTTCGTACACTACGTTATGTTCTAATGGGAATAGGTCCACAGGTAGTATTGTTTTTAATTGATGTACCTGCTTTCCCATAGGTAATTTTAGTTTTAAATTTTTCCTATATGGGACATTTGATTTATTTATGGCCAGGAGCGTGGGGTGCGTGTTTGGGTGGGCGGACAGTCGCGCTGCATATTTTAACATGAGTTCTTGTCGCCTAAGATGTAAGGGCAATTCCCCTGTTACTACATGCAGCTCGGCTGTTGAGGTTGATTTAAGAGCTCCAGTGCTCTTTACTAGGGCTATTCGTTGTATACTATTTAATTTTTTAAGTTGTGTTTTCGAGGCTGATGAGTATATTTGGCAGCCGTAATCTATTTTTGATCTTATTAAAGCCCTATACAGTGTTATTATGGTTTCCTGGTTAGCACCCCACTGTGTGCCTTTAAGACTAGTGATTAGATTTAGGTCCTGGTTACATCTTTTTACAAGGTCATCAATGTGGTGAGCCCATGTTAGGTGTTGGTCATAATACATACCCAGAAATTTGACTACTTTTACGAATGTTATTTCTCTATCCTGGATGGTTAGTTTTGGGTATTTGATGTTTTTTCTATGTGGGGTGAACAGTACTGCTACCGTTTTTTGGTGCGATAGTTTAAACCCCCATTTGTTGGCCCATTTTCCAATATTGTTTAGACTGGTTTGAATTTCAGAGAAGTTTTTGTGGTAGGAGGGGTTTCCTGGTCTCCATAGGCCACCGTCATCCGCGAATTGGGATAATTCTACTTTGGTAGTTGCCAAGTTTTTATCAAGGTCATTTATCATGATGTTAAAGAGAGTGGGGCTGAGTACACTTCCTTGTGGAGTTCCGTTTTCCAGGGAGTGTTTCTCAGAGTAAGCTGCCCCTACTCTAGTTGTAATCGTGCGGTTTGTTAAGAAGTCTTCTATAAAGTTAAACATTCGACCAGTAATGCCATAATCATTTAATTTGGCTATAAGGCCTTTGGTCCATACCAGGTCGAATGCTTTCTCGAGATCGAGAAATACCGCAGTTAAGTATCTGGCCGCTTTTTTTTTGGAGTTGAAAGCTAGTTTGATAGCGGTCTCAAGTCTTACTAATTGGTCTGTAGTGGAGCGCTTGTTTCTGAATCCACATTGGTTTTCTGAGAGTAAGTTGTTTTTAGTAAGATGTGACTTGAGTCTATTATTGAGGATGGTTTCCATTATTTTGCATATATTGTTTGTTAGGGAGATAGGTCTATAGGAGTTTATATCATGTCTGTCTTTATTGGGTTTTTGGATGGGTATTACTATCGCACGTTTCCATTTTTTAGGTAGCTTTCCTGTGTCCCATATTTTATTTAGGAACTTTATTATTTCACTAACTATGGGGGATGGTAATTGCTTATATATGATGTAACCTATTTTATCTTCCCCAGGTGAAGTTTCTTTTTTAGTTTTTAGTGCCTGGTCCCATTCATATTTTGTTATTTTGTTATTTAAGGGAGATTCTTTAGGTCCCAGGTCTTTAAATTTTTGGTTATTTGTAGTTTCTTCATTATTTCTGTGGGTTTGGAATTCTATTGTATGGTTGTTGTTTTTGCTCATGCTGGAGAAATGCTGAGCTAACAGATCTGCTTGCTCTTTATCGTTTGAGGTGTTGCTTAATTTAGGGTTATTGTTGGTCTTTTTGCCCCTAATCCGTCTAATTTTTTCCCATACTTGTTTATTGGTTGTTTTGTAATTTAGGGTCCCACAGTATTCTTTCCAAGTATCAATTTTTGCTTGTTTTATTAGTTGTTTCAGTTTTTGGTCAAGGTGTTTGTATTCTAAAAAGTGGGTGGTGACATTGGATCTTTTGAATTTAGTTAGAGCTTTATTTTTCGCTTGGTTGGTTGTCTTAATTTCGTCATTCCACCATGGAACACTTAGTTTGCCTGCTTTAAAAGTACTGGTTGGAATGCTATTTGTTGCTGCGTTGGTAATGAACTGTGTAATATTTTCATAATATTGATCAATGTCATCTGATTCGAGCTGGTTGGTGTCTTCATTTATTAATATTTCCTTAAATAATTCCCAATCTGCTTTTTTATAATTCCACCTGGGGTTGTTTATTTGTTTTTGTGATTGCACTGCCATCTGCAGGGTGGTTATGATTAGGAAGTGGTCACTGCCCATGGGGTCAGTTTGATCCACCTCCCATTCGGCCACTTGTGCCAGTCTTGGTGTGCATAGGGTGAGATCGATGGCGGACAAGGTGCCGTTCATCGGGTTCAGTCGGGTTCCGGCTCCGTCATTTAATATGGTTAGGGTTGATGTATTGGCCCAGGCCTCAATCAACCTTCCCCTTTTGTCCGTCATCCTTCCCCCCCCACAGCCTATTATGGGCATTAAAATCGCCGCATATGACAGTGCGCTCACAAGTTATTAGGGTAGTTAGTGTTTGTAGGATTTGTTCCTGATTATGGGGGTTGATAGTCCCAGGGTCATAAATGTTGAATACATGTAATTCACTATTTCCGAGTTTGAGTTTTAATGCCTGTACTTCTATATGTGAATTACTTATTACCTCTGTTGTGATAGGTATTATTTCTATTGTTGTTACGTTGTTATTTACATACATGGCTAATCCTCCCCCTGATCCATCCTTACGGTGTTGGAAGTATCCTGGGGCGTAGCCCTGTATATTTGGCAATGTTTTGTTTTTGCTATTTAACTTTGTTTCTTGAATGCAGAGGATATCAGGTTTTATTTTGGTATTTATTAATTTTATTTTTAGTTCGTTCAAGTTATTGAATAGTCCTCTAGCATTCCATTGCCATATTGAAACATTTCCATTAGTTGTGTCAGCCATTTCTAATGGGTTCATTTGCTACAATTAGTGTTTTTAGTTGGTTTTTGGTTTTTTTGAGGGCGTTTTGTAATCCTTGGTTGTTGCTATTTTTGTTTTGTTTTATTTTATCCATGATGGTTTCTATGGATTTTACTATCTTAATTACCTCGTTAGTTATTTCATTCCCTATGTTACTTTCATTTTGTTGGTCTTTCCTATTTGTTCCATTTGTGTCGTATTTTTTCCTAGCTGTCCTATAGTCTACTTGATTTTTATCCATAGTATCTATAATTTGTTTTTCCCTGATTGTTGCGGGGCATATTGGGGATTTTGGTAAATGGGTTCCTTTGCATTGGGCACATTTTGGAATAACCCTTTGGCATTGTCCCTTGTGTGGCCCCCCGCAGTTGTAACATTTGTATGATTCCCTACATTTGTTGGTAAAATGGCCCCAGTGTTTACATTTGGAGCAGAACCTAGGTTTGTTTTTGTAAGGTTCTGCTCTATATTTTGATCCTGACGAGCCTATTTGGATTAGTTCTGGTAGGGGTGTTTCGGTCTCTATAACATTTACTGAGTATTTGGGTGACCTTTTTCCTATTTGATACGTTTTGGTGATATTGTTTCCCCACTTTTTGAGTTCTTCGTTTAGTTTGTTATTGTCCCAGAGGGACATCTGTCCTGTTAATTGTACTACCGCTTTATATTTGGTTGGTTGCGGGGTTTTGGGGGCAGGTTTGTTTTTATCCTTATTTTGGTTTGTATTGGTGTTGGCTATTCTCTCTAGTGGGTTGGTTAGTTTGTATGGTTTTGTTACTTTTACTGGAATCCCACCTATGTTGTCAATTTCTAGAAACTTTGCTACTTGAGAGCTGGTGTTACAATGTAGGATAATGTAATCCTTATTGGGTCTTATGATTTTGCAGGGGCTTTGATGTACCCTTGTTAGAGCCCCTACTAGATTATTTGTGGATAGATTTAGGAACTGGGTGGATTTGCTGTGAACGTATAGTGTTAGTTCAAGCCTATGATATTTTGGTTTAGGCCCTATGTTTACTGCTTTTTTGTGTAGAGGTGGTGGGTTGTTGTTTTGTTTCACTTGGGCAGGGATTTCAATGCTGACTGTTTTATTCCCTTTTTTGGAGGGCCCCTTTCCCTTTCCTTTTCCATCCCAGGTTTTAGGGACTATGATTGGGTTGGGGGTCGGGGTCCTCTTTGTAGGGGAGGGGTAGATTAGGTCTTCCTCAGTTAATTGTTTGGATGGTCCTGGGGTTTGGCTAGAGTGGTATTTGGGTGTTATTTTGGCGGCTTGTGCATACGATTTACTCCTTTCATGTGTTTGGAAAGGAGTGTTTTCGACTGCGTCCGCCCTCTAGGGGCATATGGGCAACTTTTATAGCCACCATATCGGTGGCCATTTAAGGTCCCTTGGGGAGGGTCGCTACTCCCCCCCGTCAGGATTTACAGTGCTTAAATGCACTATATTTTAAATAGGGCGTTCTCCCGAATTACTAAAAAGTAACTATCGGGAGAAATGAAAGCCCATGGGGTGGGTAGGAATAGTACCTACACACACCAAACCCTAACAACCAATCGGAGCAAACAGTGGTAGCGAGGGAAAATGTTTTCTCATTTCGCTAGTAATTTGGTGAGTCGGACAAGGCAAGGCGGAAAAGGCCCAGGTTCAGGAGGGCGTCGACACAGCAGCACACACCAGAGCACGCAAACAGCAAGACAGCACAGCAAAGGACGCAGTCCACACCTGAAACGACAAGGTCATACTAAAAGTCAAATTCAGTCCAGTTGTACTAATGGACAGCTTAACATCCAATAATGTGTTAGCCACCTGTGCAATTACTCAAATATTTGAGTTGAAGAATTGTTATTTAAAGTCCTATCATTCGAATAAAACTAGTACATAAGTGTACATATAATAGGTCCCTAACAATTTATAGAAGTAAAATGTCAAGCGACATATAATAGTGTAGTCAATGGTAGTTAATTTGAGTTGTAAGTTTGCTGGAGGCAGTACCAGTGAGGTCATATTAGCTTTTCAGGGCCACGGAATAGTTAGTCAAAAAGGGGTACTCGTAACCAAATGAGTCCCCTATTATTCAGGCAAAGGAAATGGCAATGAAAATCTTTTCATTGTGCAGCTTTCTTCGTAGTCCAATGGTGACGTCAATATCCGTATATACAGTCCGATATCCGTATATAACATCTATAGCAGCCAGTTTTCTTCGTCTCGTATTTAAGTAGAAGTAGAGGCCCTGTCTTCCTTCTGTTTCAACCCCTGCCACAAATCAAGACATCACCAGGTCGCCTGCTCCAGATCAGCCGTCCTACTCAGTCCGCTGCCTTTGCCTGAATATGATGGTCAGACTGGTTCTGTTCTGTTCTCTTGGGTTTTTGGTGGTGTTCGTACCTTGGTACATGTACCACCGGTTAATGTGTGCACCGCACACTTCTTAGATTATCCACAGGGACGGAATTGTGCCACGTCCCAGGGCATTAATGTGTTCATGGAACACTACTGAAATTCTGGCCGTCTAGGTTGGTTCTTGGCCGTCTGGGCTGGTTCTTGTATGAAGGATGTTTCTGACGTTTCTGATGTCATAGGTCGGTGCTGCTTGACTCCAGGCTAGGTCTAGACATCGCCGTATATTTTAATTTTGAATGATCAGTGCTGTTTAGTTAGAAGGTCGAGAATGGAACCAGGTTTTTTTTTTTTTTTTTTTTTTTTTTTTTTTAAAACTGTTGTTGTTTGTTGTTTGTTGTTGTTGATTGTTTTGTTGGTTGTTGTTGTTGTTTTGTTGTTTTTGTTTGTTGATGTGTGTTGTTGTTTGTTTTATTGTTGTTGTTTGTTTACGTTTGGTTGCTGTTGTTATTGTTGTGTGTGATATATATAAATATATATATATATATACATACACACATACACACACACATACATATACACACACACATACACATATATATATATATATATATATATATATATATATATATATATATATATATATATACACATATATATATATACATACACACATATATATACATACACATATATACATATATATATACATATATATATATATATATATATATATATATATATATATATATATATATATATATATACACATATACACACACACATATATACATATACACACACACATACATATACATATATATATATTTATTTTTCTTTCCCTGGTTCCAATAGGTGGGAGTACGGAAGGAAAAGAGAGAAGATGTTGTTAGTCATGCAGAGGCCATATGTTATGAGAGATGATATTATAGGGGTGGGGGATAGGTTTGTTTGATATATTTTAAGTGTGTGTGTGTGTATGTATAGGTTAACCTACTTGTATTAGTTACTGGTGTTATATTTTGTTGAGAAGGCCTGTGTCTTTAAGATATTGTATGATATTCCGGTATGTTGTTTCGATATTATTGTTTGCGTTTTGGAAGATTTCCGGGTATGTATGAGGGGATCCGATTTCCGCCTGTTTTGATATTAGTTCCTTTCTTTCTTTTCTCAATTTCGTGCAGTCGTTTATAATGTGTGATAAGTCTTCAGGGACTTTGCAGTGATAACAATTTGGGTTATTTGGGAATGGGCCGAGGTATTTGCCGAAACTGTTGGCCAATTTCGTTTTCCCTGTTAATAGCCGATTTATAATTATTTGCTCCTGAGACTTGAGTTGAGGACTTTTGCGATTTCGCCAGACTTTGTTAATGATATTGAAAAGCCTTCTTCCCTGGGTGGAGGCATTCCACCCGTCTTGCCATTTTTGGTCGATTAGACTTGAAATAAAGCCATATAGTTCCTGAGTACTGTAATCTAGGTGTATTTGTTCGTTTTCGGACAACGTTTGTTTCGCTGTTTGATCTGCGAAGTCATTACCTCTGATGTTTATATGGGAGGGGACCCACATAAACTCTATTTGTTTATTATTTTTATTAATATCTTTAATGATTTTATTTGCTTGTCTTAGGAAGTTCCCTCTGGAAGCTGTGTTGTTATTTTCAATGGATGTCAAAGTGCTAAGAGAGTCGCTAATTATGACTGTTTTTTCAACTTGGTTGGTTTGGGCCCATTTTAGCGCTTCTAGTATGGCCCAGAATTCTGCCGTATAGATGGAACAGTGGTTAGGTAGTCTTTTGCCGAATTGGATATTTAGCTCAGGGATGACATATGCGGCGGCTGTTCGTGGGGGGTTAGCTGTTTTTGCGCCATCTGTATATATTTTAGTGTATTGCGCGTATTTGTGATTAATTTCCTCAATAACTTGGGATTTAAGGGCGAGTTCTTGCCCTTGCTTGTTTCCCTGTAGTGCTATGGTGGTGTTGACGTTTATTTTACTACAGTCCCAAGGTTCTGAGTCGTAGTAGGTGATTTGTTCCGATATTAGTTCTTCGATAGGGAGTTGTTCAGTTAGTTTATGTGTGATGTGGCCCGCCGGGATATATTGCGGGTTTCCTAACGAATAGCTTCTTTTACAGTTATTGATGGCAACACGGGTGGGGTGCGTTGTTGGATGTATTGATATTCTCGCCGCGTGCCTTAATATTAGTTCCTGTCGCCTAAGATGTAGAGGGAGTTCTCCCGTTAAGATTTGTAGTTCGGCGAGGGAAGTGGATGGTAAAGTGTTAGTGCATAGAGCTAGCGCTTGCCTTTGAATTTTGTCTAATTTTTTTAAGTGTTTTTTTGGGGCTGAGTAGTATACCTGACACCCATAGTCTAATTTGGATCTTATTAAGGCTCTGTACAGGGTTAATAGTGTTTCCTGGTTGGATCCCCAGGTTGTGCCTTTTAGGTTTTTAAGAAGGTTAAGGTCTTTTTGGCATCTTTTATCTAATTCATTTATATGATGGCTCCAATTTAGATGTCTGTCGTAAAACATACCTAGGAATTTGACCGCTGGTACGAATTTTATTTCCTTACTCTGAATTGTTAGCTTGGGGTATTCTGTGTGTTTTTTCCTAATTGGGGAGAAGAGAACCGCAACAGTTTTCTCGCTGGACAGTTTAAACCCCCACTTATTAGCCCAATTCCCTATGTTATCCAGGCTTTTTTGTATATCCATAATAGTTTTGTGGTGGGAGGGGTTGCCTGCTCTCCATAGGCCACTGTCATCAGCAAATTGTGAGATCTCCATTAGGTTCGAGGTTAGGTTTTTGTCAAGGTCGTTAATCATGATATTGAATAGGGTGGGACTGAGTACACTGCCCTGTGGAGTGCCATTTTCCAGGGTGTGTGGCTCTGAATGGGTGTCCCCTATTCTGGTTATAATTTTCCTGTCCGTAAGGAAGTTTTCGATGAATTTGAACATACGTCCGGTGATGCCATAGTGGTTTAGTTTAGCTATGAGGCCTTTTGTCCAGACGAGGTCGAATGCTTTTTCAAGGTCAAGAAAAACCGCTATTAAGTTTCTGTCGGCCTTTTTCTTAGCGTGAAAGGCATTTTTAATGGCGGTTTCTAACCGAATTAGTTGATCCGTGGTGGATCTGTTGTTTCTGAAGCCACATTGATTTTGCGATAGGCACTGGTTGCTTTCAAGGTGGTATTTTAGCCTGTTTACCAGTATGGTTTCCATAAGTTTGCATATATTGTTGGTGAGGGAGATTGGCCTGTAAGAGTTAATAATATTGGGGTCCTTGCCCTGCTTTAGAATCGGGACCACTATTGCGGTTTTCCATTTATGTGGGAGATGTCCTGTAGTCCATATTTTGTTTAGCAAGTTTAATACCGATTTTTTAATGTTGGGTGGGATATGTTTGTAGATAGTGTAGCCTATTTGGTCTTCACCTGGTGAAGTCTCAGTTTTAGAGTTTAGGGCTGTATCCCATTCGTATTCTGTGATTTCCTTGTTTAGTGGTGTGTCGGTGGGGCCCTGGTCTATAAAGAATTTTGTTTTATTTTCGGCTAAGTACCGATGATTTTGAAATTCGATTGTATGGTTTGTGTTGCTGCTCATGTCAGAAAAATGCTGAGCTAGTTTTGCTACCTTCTGTTCGTTAGAGATGGCCCCTGAGAGCTTAGGGATTGTGCTGCGAGTTTTCCCTCGAATTTGTTTGATCTTGTCCCAGACTTGTTTTGAACTAGTTTTAATGTCGATAGAAGAGCAGTAATCACGCCAGGTTTGTTCTTTGGCTTGTTTAATTACTGTTTTTAAGTGCTTTTCTTTATTTTTATATGTTTGGAAATCACTTGAGTTCTTAGTTTTCCTAAATCTACAGAGTGCTGTTTTTTTGGCCTTGTGTGCCTCTTTGCAATGGTCGTTCCACCAAGGTATGGGCTGCTTATTTATGTTACGTTTAGTTTTGGGTATGTTGTCGGTTGCTGCTGCCCTGATTGTGTTAATTAGCTGGTCGTAATGTTTCTCTACGTTTTCCCCCTCCATGTTTGTTATGTCAATTGAGGCTAGTTGTGTTTGGAAGGAGAGCCAATCTGCTTTTTTGTAATTCCATTTTGGGTTTAAGTTTATTGGGTTATATTGGACTGTCATCTGTAGCGTGGTAATTACAGGGAAGTGATCGCTGCCCATGGGGTCAGCTTGATCCACTCGCCAACTGGTCACCTGAGCTAATGCTGGGGTGCACATGGTGAGATCGATGGAGGTCATGCTACCGTCGATAGGATTTAGTCGTGTCTTAGCGCCATCGTTTAATATAGTCAAGTTAGATTCGACTATCCAGTTTTCTACCAACCTGCCTCTTTTGTCCGTTCTATCGTCTCCCCATATTGTATTGTGTGCATTAAAGTCGCCACATATGACTATCCGCTCAACCCGTCTTAAGGTGTTGATGTGCCTATATGTGTCTAAGTTTATTTCGGCACTATTACCCCCTGGGTCATAGAAATTAACTATTTGAATTGATGTGTTACCAATATCGATTATGATGGACTGCATCTCGGTATGGTTATTGTTGATGGTTTGATTAACTGGTGTGGTGTTGGGGAGCCGCTCATTTGTGTATATGACTAGTCCCCCTCCTTGCCCATTTGTTCTGTGTTGAAAGTGCCCTGGGGCGTAACCGGGTATGGTAGGTAATCGCTTGGTTTTGTCTGATAATTTCGTCTCCTGGATGCAGAGGATGTCAGGTTTGTTTATTGAATTTTGTATTTTGATTTTTAATTCGTTTATGTTTCCTAGCAATCCTCTGGCATTCCACTGCCATATTGTAATGTTGTTTCCCTTGTGGTTCATAGTGACTTTGGTCGTTAATATGTTGATAGCTCCTGCTGTTTTTGTTTTAGTTTTGTTTTAGTTCTTTTATTTGTGTTTCAATTAGTTTGAATTGTTGTATACAAATGAGGTTGTTGTTAATTATGCTTTGTTTTATGTCGTTTATAGCTGTCTCTAGATAACCATCTAATTTGGGTAAGTTAGGTGGTGTTCGTTTATCAGGTGGGTGTAGGGTTGTTTGCGTGCTTTTGTCTGTTTTGGACGTATTGGCCTGTTTGTTGATTTTCCCTCCCCATTCCCCTCTCCCTACTGAGTGGTTGAGTTTGGAGGTTGGTGCCAGTTTTTTTGCCAGGTGGTATGGGATGTTTTGTGCATTCATGATTTCTATTGTGTTGTATTCTTTTATCATGAAGGGACACTCCTGGGACTTGGCTAAGTGCGGTCCCCGGCAGTTGGCACATTTAGGGTTTCTCCTACACTTCCCCTTATGGTACCCCCCGCACTGTCTACAGACTGTTTCGTATCTGCAACTGGAAGCAAAGTGTCCCCAGTGCTGACAGTTGGTGCAGAATCTGGGTTTGTTAATATAGGGCTCGAGTCTGAGCCATGGTCCTGAGGGACTGAGCCGGATAAGTGGTTGCAGTGGTGTTGCAGATTCAAGGACAGCTAAGTGATTTTCACTGTTGTTTGATTTGAGCTTATATGCCTTGGTGATGTGTGTGCCACCTAATTTGATGTTTTCGGTTAGAGTAATGTCATTCATGTTTTTGCAGTTTCTTGGTAGTTTTATTACTTTTTTGAATGTCACTTTAGGCTGGGTACTGGTTTTTTGGTTGTCGTTGTTGCTGTTATGGCAATCGGTGTCTAATTTGTCTGATTTTCGGTTGTTAGTCTGAGTCTTGTCGGTGGGTTTTGGATTTGTATTACCTTGTAGCCCGGTGGTGTGGGTGGGGTTTAGAGCTTTCTCCCCAACTTGCCTATGTAATGTGACCTTAACTTTTATGTTGCATAGTATTTCAATTTCTAGGTATTTCGCTATTTGAGCCTGTGTACTACATTGAACAATGATATAGTTTGTGTTGGGTCTTATGACTTTAAATTCACCCCCGTGGACTTTGAGCAGTGCGTTGGTGATGCTGTTTAGACTAAGGTTGAGTAATTGAGATGAGTGGCTGGTTATGAAGATGGTGTGTGACATAGGGTGGTATCGATATTTTGGGTTAGAGTTTTCCGACGATAGGGGAGCTGTTTTAACCGGCGTTTTTGATGTGTCTTTTTTTTTAATGTACATGGGTTTTTTACCTTTGCCCTGGCCATCCCACGGGTTTATCTGTCTTTTGGTGGTGGTGGTGGTGACAGGTTGTAGTTTACCGCCTTTGGGGCTGTCGTAAATTAAGTCCGCAGCAGTGAAGGGTTTAGAAGGGCCGGGTGTTTGACTGCTGTTTATTTTACCCTGCTTGTTATCTGTCTTATGAACCTGTAGTTTTTGTTCTATCTTGCCTGCTTGAAAGGGGGTAATCCATACGAATCAAAATACTCCACACAACCCTCTTGAGGAAAGTAAACAGCTACCCAGTGAGTTCCTGGAAGATGACTGTCA
This sequence comes from Unio pictorum, assembly GCA_030141615.1. Lineage (NCBI taxonomy): Eukaryota > Metazoa > Mollusca > Bivalvia > Unionida > Unionidae > Unio > Unio pictorum. The sequence continues at coordinate 321,068 of JARLTB010000475.1, forward strand.
TCTGACATAAGCTTGATTCTCTTGAGGTTTGCGATGAGGTAGTTCATCTTTAGCACACACGACAGGATTCCAAGAAGCAGTGTACGAACTACGGTTCAAAAGATAATAAAGTTCCCAGGTATCCATTTTTTGTTTTGTAGCCTATTTCAAAAAAGCTTCTTTGGGGTTTTGTTTGTCAATGAGAACATTGTGAAGAAAATCTTTGCCGTGAGTCAATGCGGCATCTTTTAAGGCGTGCAATCCTCGTGTCACCATCGGTTTTAAAACAGGGACCACGGAACGAAAGGCTGATTTAAACATATCTCCTAAACCATGTCCTCGTTGTCGAGTGACTCCTTGGTACACAGGATACATCACTTTTTCAGTTGTTCGAGAATCGTTTTTGAAAATGGAGTTTCACTGTGACTTTCCCTTTGGTAAATGGAATATTTTGACCTAGTTCTCCTTTTATAGTAATGTTGACAATGTCGAAATACGACTTACTGACAGGTAAATAATGAGGATGTACAAATTCACGGTGAACGTGATAGGTATTCCCACCTTCCTCGTCAGCGGTGACAGAGTCCACTTTGAAAGGAATGACACGCAGTAACGGTGCAGAGGTGTGTCCTACCACGTTGTACTCCACCACATCGGAGTACACAAACATCAAGTTGAGTCCTTGGTTCAATTCTACAGGGGATCGAAAATATTTTGCAAAAATTATGTTACTGGTTATGCCTGGTATTTGCTTTTTGTTCGGGAGCATCTCGACGTCTCCACCTAAAATATCATACAATTCAGGACAAAAAGTAATGGCCATCATTTTGTCCTCTGAAAATTTCATCATGAGGCGACTAGCCACTTTATGGTACTCAAAGGTAACACTTTTTTCAGTTTTGTCCAGGGGTTTACCAAACAAAGTATTGAACTTGTTTGCAATCGTAGTCACTAAATGTTGACCACTAAAATAATAGCCTGAAGGGATCTTGAAATGATAGGTAGCCAGATTAGTTATGGCGTTCTGCTCTTTTATTATCGCCTCATCGGAAAGGATTTTGTCTCGGTCGTTTAATGATTTTTGCAATACCGTGTCATACACTTGTACTGAAAAAGTGTTTTGATTTTCGACGATGTTTTTGATTTGTGTCGGGTGTATTATTTCCACTAAAGCCACTTCCCAATGAGCATCTTGATCCAAATGCATGGCTTGAGGTAATTTAGCCGTGTAACAGCACAACGTGTTCTTAGGAAACACCTTCATGGAACTGTCACTGGGTAACGTTAAGTAAAATTGGTTAATAGTGTTGTTCATAATTCCAATGTTGTTCTGTCCGAGGAGTCACTCGAGGTTAAAGGAGTGTCTAAAAGAGGATTGTGATTGGAAGGGTGACTGTCAGGAGAATGACTAACGTTGGACGCAAGGCTCCCAATAGTGTTATTGTTGTTCCCGTTGTAAGAGTATTTCAGGGAAGGATTAGGAAGAAGATACCCGATGCAACTGCTGAGTAAAATAGTCCACAATTGTTTGTCTCCTTGTTGCAAACTCAAATTAGCAATAGCTGCACCGATAACACAATACACCACAAAGATTTGACAGAAAAAGACGATTTGGGTTTTAGGGACACGTTCTCCACACCACACCCACAAGGGTTGCTTTTGTAAATCTTGCAGAGAAGAAGTGGGTGAAGGAGTAGTCACTGTGGTTGCTGAAGCTGTATTGAAGGGCATGATGGTCACTTCTTTTTATAGTCGATGACTTGTGCAGCGTCAATCCAAGAATCAAAACTAGGAGGATATCCTTTCCAACGTACTTTGACTTCTTTGACACGACGTTTTCCTACTTTACGGGTTCTTCGTTCGAGAATGCTTTCAATGTCGTACACGTCGTCTTCTTTTTTGGTGACACGTTGTAACTCAGGCAAGTAAAACGTTCCTTTTAATACTTCGCCGTTCATGTCTTCCAATTTATAGACGGTAGGATGACGATCGCGCACTCGTCCAGTAACACGAAACAATTCGGTGGTCCAGTTGGGTAAGTAACCTTTGTCGAAAGTGCGTTTGGTTTTACCAATGCGTACCCAATCTCCCGGGGTTAACACTTCTCCACCTTTCTTGGGGACAGCCCTCGTCTGGGACGTACCAAACAGACGCTCAAAAACAGTCACTTCGTTGTCAGGTGTCACCTCTTGTGGGGCACGTCCAATGCTTCTATGGTAAGATTGATTGTAGGCTTGGACTAAGTGCGGTAAGACGTCGATGTACTTGAGAGTGTGTTGATGCGTAAAATATTTCCACATGCGTTCTTTCAAGGTACGTTAAAAACGTTCCACGATACTGGCTTTGGTTTCAGGATTTTCGGTGGTGAAAAAATGAATGTCACGTTTTTTTAATTCTCGTTGGAAAGCTTGATTCAGAAATTCGGTGCCTTTGTCCGTTTGCCATCGAAGAGGGTGACGACCACTTTGTTTCAACACTAGTTGCAAAGCTCGTACTAACTCTACGCTCGATTTGGATGTCAATGGTACGACCTAGGCAAATTTAGAAAAGACGTCGATGACACAAAACAAATATTTGTAGCCACGATTGTAGGTGGCTAAATGAGAGACATCGGCTAAATCGGCTTGCCATTGATGATCGATGCCTTCCACTTGAGTGCGACTTCTGTGAAATTTTTGTCGAATGGGTTTGTGTAAAGTGTACGTCGCTTGTTCTTGTAACCATCGTTGCACTGCAGGTAAACGGAGCTTTTTCAAGCGAGTTTTGGCAGCACGATACAATTTCTGAATACCTCCGTAACCTGCAGGGTGAGCTGGATCGTAGTAAATGCTGGCTAATACTTTCTCCATGGTTTAGGTTAATAAGTGACCCACTCTTCGAGGATATTGCTTTGGGTGGGACGAAATGGGGGTTGTTTGGAAACGGTTTTACGTGTCCGATGTGCCACAGGAGTTGACGTCGAGGGTACTGGTGGTGGTAGTGGTGGTTTTGGCGGAGGTAATGGGATAGCTTTGGTCTTCTTTTCTTTTCTCACCTCTGGTTTCCTTTCTTTCTTTTTCACTTCTGTTGAAGCAGGAGTAGCCATCATCTTTTTAACCCAAGTTTTGAGTTCTTCTCGTTGGGGAGTGGGAGAAGGGGTCAATAAGGAAGCGGCAATCTTACTCGGAATGGGAGTAGCAGTGGGTGTTTGAAAGAGATCATGGGGTTCTTCTTCTTCCTTGGGTAATGGTGGGGTGACGTCTGTTTTGGCCACTGTAGAGGGTAAGGGCGACGGATTATTCATTAGTGCCTTCAAATCGGACAGAGTGGGTAGAGCTGTTTGTTCCACAGCTTTTCGATGAAAGAGTTGTAGTCGTTGCAAAAGTTGACCGTACTTTTGCGATTTTTCGGTTTCGGACAAATCGTGGCGATGCATCAAGGATTGCAATTCGTGTTGTAATTGGGACATCTCGTTCAAATCAGGATTGGGTGGTAAATGGGGGGTACGTTGTTCTTGCCAACGATGGTATTCCATCCATCGTTTGTAAGGAACTAAAGTCAGTTTTCGTCCTTCCATGGGCTTACAAAGGTTACGTCTGAGTTCGTGGTGTTCTATGAGTCCCTTTTATCTTCTGGAAGGATCATACATATTGCTACCCATACCTTGGGGACATCCCTTGGGGCATCCCTTGGGTCATCCTTTGTGTCATCCCTTGTAAAAAACCTGGTAATATGCTGGATAGGATGCCGGATTTCGCTAATCCTCCCAACACAGGAAGAAGAAAGGGTAAAAATCCTCCGCGTTGCACCAACATTTTTTTCTTATGACGGACGGGTATTTTCTTTCGGACCATTTGACGAAGAACGTGTCGATGTTTGGCTAAGCATTTTTTCTGGTGTGGAGACAAAGGTATCGTGCCTTTCAAGACATTCAAACAACATTCGCACACGGTATCGATGACATTTTTGGAAGCCGTTTTAATGATTTGTTTTCGCATGGGTGGAGAGGCTTTGGACAGGACAGACAACACGTCTCCGTGTTTGACTAAACGAGGAGGTAGTCCTTTCTTTTTCTTTCCCTTGGGAAGTGAATAAGAATGTTTTGTGCGAGGTGACAACTTTGCTTGCTCGTTCCATAATACCACTGACGTCCATGACTTGGAACACACACCCTGTTATCTTTTTTGTTGTGCCATCACTTGATTTATAAATGGTATCATTTATGGCTGACATCCTTTATAGTTGGTACCTTTAAGAAGAAGTGAAAAAATCCTCCGCGTTGCACCAGCATCTTTTTCTTTTGACGGACGGATATTTTCTTTTGGGTCTTTTGACGACGAACGTGTCCATGTTTGGCTAAACGAGAAGGTAGTCCTTTCCTTTTCTTTCCTTTGTGAGGTGTAGAAAAATGTTTTCTGCGTGGTGACATCTTTACTTGTTCGTTCCACAATGACACTTGTGTCGATGGCTTGAAACACACACCCTTTTATTTACTAGCGCTTTGTCAAAAAAGTAACGATGTGTTTCCAAAAGGATCCTCCTTTTTGGTGACTCTTCTTTAAAAGACTACGTCTTTGGAAGGAAGGACGTCGATGTTTGGTTTTTAAACCTTTGGTGGGATGACGAAATTGTCTTTTTCCTTTTTGGACAGCAGAACGACGAGGGTGGTGGTGTGCACGTTTTTGAGGAGGCATTCTTGAGTGTTCAGCAGTGGTACAGAAAAAATACTGATTGACGTCGTGGTCTTCAAGTCATATTTTTATACTGGAATGCGTCGCCACTGATTATCTTTGCGTCGTATCAACTTCATGGCAGGTAACACACGTCGTGAAGGAGTTCGCAATGGACTCAATCGGGACAGTTCTTGTTTGGACAAATCTAGTAAACTCTTTAACATGCCAGATCTTTCTTGGACTTTGACTTTGGGGGTAGGTACTTTGTGAGCAGCTGCTACTGCCGCTAATGTGGACGAGGGTGTCACCGGTGGAGGAGACGTTTTGGGAGACGCAGATTTCCAATGTTTCATCAAATTAGGAAAAACGGGTGTCAAACTGGGTTTGGCTGGCATCACCCGCAACGGAGAAGTGGCAGCCCCTGAGGCTACTGGCAACATAGTCCCTGCCAAACGTCCTTGTAGATCTTCTCTTACAGGCCGTGGTTGACGAATGTAAGGTTGCTTCCTGGCCGAAGTGCCTTTTTTGCGGGTGGCCGCTTTATTCTGTGGACTTTTCTTTTTCTGTGTTTTGGTCTTGGCACACTTGTTCTTTTTCTTAGGAGTTCGTTTGGCTTTTTTTGTTTTCTTGGGGTGAACTTTGGAAGCATTGGGATCCCATTTTAAAAGGGAACGAATGATGACACCTCCTAGAGAACCACTACCTCCAGGTTTCAATATGATTTGCTTTTTGGTTTGAGAGTCGATGCGAGGATTGGCCAGTTGCGTCAAGGCTACTTTGTTTCTGTCAAAAAAGCGTTTGGTTTGATGTGGAATGTGAATGATGCCTTGCAGTATTTGACGTGCTGTCACCGTAAACCATCGTAAGACTTCTTTGAGACTGGCTTCTAAGACGTGAGCACGTATTTGTGGATTTTTTTCGCGACTGATACCGTACAAGGCACGAATCAATTTGATGGGAAGATGAGACTGAAGGGACGTTATGCTGACGATGTATGAGACAAGGTCAAAGTAACCCAAGGTTTTTATAGATTTTTTTAGTGCTTCATATGGTTATGTCGACGAGGAGGACGTGTACACGACAGGTCCTCCGTCTTGACACCAGTCGTGAAACAAATCGGTACGAAATCGCAAATAATCAGGGGTAGTGGGTTTTAAATCCACGAGTAAATAGGCGTGTGGCGTTTGAGTGGCATCATCGTACGCATGAGTCAGCCAAGGTGTTCCAAACTGTTTGGCTAAGACTTGCACTTGTGATTTATCTCGAGGACTTTTAAACAAGACCACGTAATGAGCATTGAGACTAATGATACGATGGGCTTTACTTTGTTGAAATAAATTTTGTGTAATGTAAATGACACTGGCATTACGATGATGCCCTTTACGCGTAAACCACAGTTTAATTTGTTCTTCGTCTTCTCCTAACATGTCGTCAAAAATAACCCAATGAGTTTGACTAGCGTCAGACACGATCCCCTCGTCTTCTTTAGGAATGCCTTCTACAAACACAATGGAATCACCTTGACTTTCTTGCAAGAGGCTGTATGCCGATTGCCACTCTTTGTAACACCACACGATGCGTTGAGGTGGACGATCGATCAAATGATGTTTATGTTCGATCAAACGTTTGACAAATTCGGTTTTGCCTGAACCGCTCGGTCCAGCAATTAACATGTTAAAAGGATGACGAAGATACAAGGCTTTCCAACTAGCCTGATCTAAGTGTTCGTCAATGACTTTGAATGTGGAGGAGGAAGGAGTAGTAGAAAGAGCAGAGTGAGCCATAGTCGTGTAGTGGTATGACACTATTGACACAAAAACAGACAAGACAAGAGGTTTTTATACTTTTTTCAAGACACGTTTATTTGAATGCATGCTTTAAATTCGAACAACACGAAAGACAAATATACATAAAAGCCAAATGGATAAATACAGGGATAAAATACATAGGGAAACGATCAAAGTGGCATATAAACAAGTCACTGTACAACATTGTTTGGGTAACGAAGGTGTCCTAGAGGTAGTATGTAATGTTCTTATAGTCTCCTCTACATGGGGTACAGTCACATACGTATCCTTTCGAAAGGGTTTTTGTGGGGGAATGTCCATGACAGTTCTGTCTTGAACAGAGGAATTGTCCTGGGTGACAGATTCTTTTTCTTCTTCTGGTACTGTTACTAACACAGGATTAAAAGTGACTTTTTTCACTCGACGATGAATTTTAGGAACACAACGCTTGGGCATAATGGGATGCTTCGTTTGTCCAAGCCTCAAAATCCCAACGTTTCCAGTGACGTACATCTGTCCAATGAGGGTGTAAGTCACAAGCTACACACACATCTTCGTACACCGCTTCCGTACGTAAAAGTTGACGAATCTTTTTTTCTTGGAGAGGTCGAGACGTATCCAGATGAAAGCGTAAGGCTTTGAACAGAATAAGTCTCTCGTGGACATTTAAAGGAGTCACCATACTGTATTTTTTGGTAGGTAGTGTTCGTAAAGTGTCCACAAAGAATCAACAGGTAAACGAAATCCCAGAAAGCAAGTTACTAAAACACACACTACACGTCGACCCCAATTCATAGGGTACAGTTCTTGCAATAAGTGTTCGTAATCTTTCACCGTGTGAATCTTCTCATTGATATCCTTCCACGGAATCTGTTGGATCACAAATGATAAAGGTTGTGGCATGGCCGTTCTCTTTTATACTTCTTTAGGTCGAAGACCATCAGTGTATATTCAACACAGAATTAAATCTGCTCCAAAAGCGAAAGTGATTAATATAACGTGTGATTTCGTCCCACTGCCATTCAGGGTAACGGTCAAAAAGGATCAAAACATCTTCAGATGTAAACGTACTAAATTGGAAACAGAGCAAAAAAACACCCTTGATCCAGAGAAATCTAATACGTTGGTTAATTTTTGTCACTTGCCTCCTGTGAATTTCACGACACAAAAGTTCTACAGTCACCCATTGAGATTTTTCTTTAGCAAGACCTTGCCAAACGTCCTTGTAGATCTTCTCTTGCAATTCGTGTGGTAATCCTTGAATATTATGTTTTAGAGAGGGTTTATATACTGGTCTAGGTTTGTTTCACGACATGGAGTAGTAGTGTCACTTCCAATCACTAGGTCCCACTAAAGGTAGGTATTGACAATTCGGAGACCATCGAGCATGTTCCAGGTAAGCGGAATCTTTATGTTCCCACTCGTAAATGGATACACCACAACTGAAACACTTGACTTTATCCCCTTCGCCCAAGTAGAAAAATCCGGCTCTGGCTAATTCTTCAGGAGTTGGTCCAGGTAGGTATTTTGGCCATTTATCTTTGAAGGTTTGAAATCGACTTTTAAAGTGGCAGTATTCAGGTAAACTAGTCGGGAACGAATATTCGACTCTCTTCACTTCTGTTCGATGTAGGTTCGGTGAAATTCCTAGGAGTCCACGATAACGTGTGGCACCGCTTTCGCATCCCTCAGGTTTGACACGCACAGCATCACTTTCCAGGGTAGATATAGGGGTAGTAGTCATAGCAAAGTTCCCACGATATCCTGCTGAATCGCTAAGGTCACAGCGTATGGCATCACTGCAATCGTACGGTTCAACATCGCACTCTGTAACGCAATTACAGTGCATTCCGCAAGGACACTAACAGTTTCCTTCCGGACAACTTCCGTTGCAATGCATGGGTCTTATCCATCCAGTACTTTTCACACTCGGGGAAGGTACATTTGTTTTACAATCCCCAAATTTGAATGATGTCTGTTTAAATGGATTCATCTTCTTTTCGCTGTGCCGTTGTAGTGACAAATGAACTATTGGTCTTGGACAATGTCCCTTTTTATATGCTGCCCAATTTTGACGTGACCGTACGGTAGAGTAAAGTGATTGGGAAGTCGTACTCTTTTTTGGTACACGATTTGATACACTTTTTCCAAAGGTCGGCTAACAATTTGGTGTGTGGGTAAACGGACAATCTTGTGCGGCTCGTGGGTAGTCACTTTAAACGTTTCATCCTGTCCAGACTGTAAGGCTTCTTGTAGCACGTCAAAGTTCACCACTCGACTGGTGCGATAATTGAGAGTCAATCCTTTCACTTTACATTCGGTGTGCATTTCTCCTTGTGGGTCTCGGTGTTCGTAGCCGTAATTTTTAGGACCGCCACTTGCAAAACATAGAATCTTGTCGTCGGGATGTTCATCGGTCCAGGCTCCTAAACGGTCTCCTTCGATGACAGGGTTACACTGGTTCGCCCGGTGAATGTAGATGCAACTGTCCGTGTCAAAATACAACACTCGATCTCCTAACAGTTCTAACACTTCGTACAATTTTAAGCGAGCGTGGGCTGTCACGTAAGCCGCAATAATGACATTTCCAAATTTGTCGGCTTCTACAAAGTCTAGTTCTTCTTCGTAATTGACTAAGATCAAGTCCTCACGAATGACGTCCACGTGTTTCATAACTTTGGTTTGGTCGTGAATCATCTGGAAGTAGCGAGACGGTTCGGACAAATACTCTGTCTTGGGTAAAGACGGTCGTTGTGCCATTTTACCCCACAAACAATTTAGCATCACTTTGGCAAACGATCGCCTTCCTTCATTTTTCTCGATGTGGTCTAAAGTGATGCCTTCCTGCTCCCGATATTTTTCTTTGAATATCTTTTGGTCTTCGGGAGTGTGGCACCAGGAAGGATAGCCACTAGCTTCTTGTTTTAGTTTTAAAAAGGCATCCACGTAGTCTGCAAAAATACCTTTCTGTGTCTCGTCGCCCTTGCGGTATTGTTGTGTCTTGGGTAAGTGATAAATTTCGTACACTTCTAACAGTTGGTATCCCATGTCCAGAGCTTTAAACAATTCCACGCTCACCCACGTTCCTGTCAAGGCACGTTCTTCCTGGGTGTGATGACAAGGTTGGTCCTGGTTGCACGTTTCGGCACATGTGCGACACAAAGGAAACATCAGTTTTCCTTGGCAATGGTGAGGTAAAACGGGATGGTACAAGTCTGTGGGAGGTAAGACTTTACACTTGATTAATCCTTCGTACTGTCGAATGTGGTCCAGGTCAATGTGTTCTGTCATCAATTCTGGATGCCCTTCGGGAAAGTGACAATATTTGCACACGTAAGGATACAGCGAACACACGTCCAAGTATTTGATTTCTTCTCCCTTCTCCTCGTCCGCTTGGTACAGCAAACAAGTGGCATTCATCCGTCCTCCGTACAAACTATCCCGGGGGTTCAATGGGTCCACCAACTTGTAACTTTCTACGATGCGTTTAAACTCGGGATCGGTTTTCAAACGCTGGTCGTACTCGTGTTCCCACATTTCCACTACCTGGTATCCTTGCTGTTCTAACTTCAAACGTCGCTGACAAGTAGTCTGGTACAAATCTTCCATGGTTCGTTGTAAAAACTGATTTTTGGTGTTACGCTGAAGGTAGCATAGGGGACATCCGTGAAATAAACATCCGTTAAACTCGTACACGATCTGAGGGTTTTCTAAGTCCCATCCATCTACCGAATACGTTCCGATGGTCTTTTCGCCTCCTCCGTTGCGAGCGTGTTGGATCCATTTGTCTTCCTTGTCGCACAAGTAATGGAGCCAGCGTAGGGCTTTGACCGAGTATTGACGTTTGACAAAATTTGTCGTTTGAGGACTGATGACCGCTAGAGTATTTTCGGGCATAAAGCGTTTTCGGTACACTAAGGAACATGCTTTGGCGATGGTACAAGCTTCTTTCAAAGGATCGATCCCTCCGTACTCCATGAACAATTCTCGAAATTTTCCACAGCAGCGTCGTAAAATGTCCACGTCAGATCGACAGTACTTTAACATTTTTTCTTGAAAGTCAAAGGGGTCCGAGGCGTGAGTCTGGTACCAAGCATGGAAAGCTTCTCGTTGTTCGGTGCGCATGTTGTCGGGGTCGTAGTCGTCAGCCTCAGGCAAATGGGTTAGAACGGCATGTTGATTGGCTTCGGTATTAAAAAAGTGTGGAAAATAACCTTTGGCCATTTCTGTCATTCCAAACGTTTTAGGCATGCGACTCAATGGCATGGCCAAGTAACACATCGAATCTTTAAACTGTACTTGTCCTACTTGCATAGAAATGATTTTGGCTCCGTTTAAAGTGACTTGAGGCCGTTCGGTACTTTGTTCCGCATAGTATCTGAGCAGAAATTGCTCATCGTATCCCGAGAAATTGTGAGCCATGACCGTGGCATAGTGATGACACTCTCCGTAACGTTCGATGTCTTCTGAACTCCACGTTTCGTCGATGGGGTTTATGATCCATTGGGCAAAATCGGCTAGCGTGTTTGACCTTCGAAAGATTTTTTCACGTCCTCCAGGAATCTTGCTGCAGTGAGGGCAATGACTAAAGATAGGTTCTTGGATGCACTTCTCGCACGCACGGTGAGCCACGCAGAAATTAGGAATGTGAATTCCAGTCTCTTGCATGCATTCGAAATCAAAAAAGATAAAATTCCCTTTCTTCTGGGTATCTTCTGGTTGGGGTTGATATTTTTGAATGAAGCATTCGGGCTCCAAGTCCACGATTTGGTGACAAATGTGACATCGTTTCTTCCCTCGACAAACGTGACACTTGACACTATTGGTACGTATGCCTTGTCCACAAGTAGGGCACAATCTCAGAAGCTGACAAGTACTTTTATGCTGTGAACCTTGCATCTTCAAATGTTGTTGGTAACAGGTAAGACTGACAAAAGTGCGCTGACACACAGGGCAATGCACTCGTACTTGTCCTTTGTCCAGACAAGGTTGAGAGGCCAAACATCCCTCACATTTCGATCCACAATGCTTGTGTTGTTCTCGATTGTTATAACCATAGTCACATTTTTCACAGTAGTAACCGTATCCCAGAAATCCAGTGATACTGGTAATGGTATCAAAATGACCATTGTGATGATAGACGTGAATGTATTTTCCATCTTTGAAATCGTGGCCTCGAAACAAAAGAGGACCACGCACTTCTTGAGGGTGTACTTTCAAGGTGTAATGTGGAGCCAAGGCACCTTGCAATTGTTGCATTTCTGGAATACCGCAAGGGGTGTCTTTGGATATCCCCGCTTGCTGTAACAGGAGTTCTGCTTCACTTCGTTGTTTGGCTCGGTCCGATTGTCGAATAGTTGTCCAGGCTCTTTTCCATTCTATCATCTCGTTCTTGTTGGCATACATTTGTCCCACGACGATGGCACGGGCTAAACACATCTGGTCTTGAGGATTGTTAATTTGGACGAGGCTTCGCTTAATGTTGCGAAGGCTGTCCACCAATAACACTTTTTTGCGTCGTCCGGTCCCCTGAGAAAGAGACACGTGAGTCATGAACAGTGTGGCTTTTCCATCGGTAATGTGAAACTTGTCGTTGGATTGTTGAACATGTTGAATTTTGTCGATGACTTTGGAAGGTGTTAATTGTGATGGGCTAGTAAACTCGATCCAAACGGGAGACTTCAAATTATCGTGATGAATAGAAATTCTCAAGCGATCGTCTTTCTTGGCTTGACATTGCTGTTTCAGTGCAGTTAACACAGAATCCCACACCTCGGTAATGAACCCTTCTGTATTCTCCAAAGGTACATTGGACTTGAAATCTTTAAACTTTACGGCATACGTGTAAGTCGTTCTAAATTTTCGAGAGGAACGCTTTTCCGTCTCTCGAATGTGATAGTAATTTTCAGGGTTTACTAAGGGTGGTGCACTTTGCTTGGACGTCGATTGTCTGGGTGTAGATTCGGGCTCACTCATGTCATCTTCAAAATCACTGGCATGAATTTGAGCCAAGACTTCAGCTACTGTGCTAGGCGATACATTACGTTTCTGTCTCTTACTGTCTTCTCCTTTCTCGACAACATGATGTGGTCTTTTCATCTTGTCTGCAAAAAGTCAAATGATTACCTTTTAAAGACCATAACCCCTATATATTCATGTCCGATCCGTGCATATATAAAGGGTCAGTGTCTAACCTTTCAGTATTCATTTCACTCTCACATTGACCAGAACGATGGAAGAACCTACACAAGTGGAACTTCTCATCAGAGCTTTACGTGGGGTCATACGAAAGTTTTCTTCAGACAACCCGACAGATTACTCTCTTTCCTTTCGAGATAAAAGTCAAGATACTTGCTATATCTGTAAGAAGAAAGGGCACTGGGCTACAGAATGTTCAGATCGTGACAAAAACAAAAAAGGTACGAATAGAGACAAAAGTCAAGATACCTGTTATTATTGTAAAGAGAAAGGACATTGGTCTCCAAATTGCCCTAAGAAACAACAGAAACAGAAGGAGGAGGAGGAGGAGTGGAATTCTGAACAGGAGGAGGAGGAGGAAGAGGTACCCTCCCCCAAGGAAGAACCCCGACACGTTCACAAAGACAAGAAAAGAAGACGAAATGAAAGTGAAGAGGAAGAAGAAAAAGAAAAACCTGTGACAGTAAAGAAAATGAAAAAAAGATAGAGTGAAACAGAAGAAAACGATGAACTTTTTAAAAATGGTATTGTGTTATGTTATGTTGTGATATTGAATTGTAACGTTTGTACTAGAATAAAAAAAGAGAGAAAAAAAGTAAGTGTCTCATGGTTTTGATTTGATAGAATAAGAACCTACACTCACACATTCATTCACTCACACGTACATTATGGGTTTTAAAAAATATATAATATATGGTGTGATTTTTAATAGTAAATAATATGGTTTGTTTTGGCTGCTTCCCGTGTGTGTGGTTAGTATATTGTGTGATTTTGGATAGTATATAGTATATAGTATGGTTTGTTTTGGCTGCTTCCCGTGTGTGTGGTTAGTATATGGTGTGATTTTGGATAGTAAATAATATGGTTTGTGAATAGTATATAATATGAAAAGTGAGTGTAAGGGGTATTTTCCTTCACGTCCGCGCTTAAGATATATATACGCAATCGTCGGTCCTTGGAGCCATTCAATTTTGAACACAACAAGATGAATTTCGAATTGTTTATCCAACTCCGAGACAGCTGGTTTGGGATCCTTGATGCAGAATATGAAGTGGAAAGACTTGAGGAAGAATTTCAGAGTAACCATGGCTTTGTAAACCAACTGAAATTAGCAAGAGATCTATTAGAAAGTATGATAGAGGAGGAAGACCAGAAATTAAGAAGACGTATTAAAAGAAAATATATAAGAATAGGGGACTTGAAGCAAGCACTTGATCATGTCATCAAAGTCAGGTGCTTTCTAGAAGAAACATTACATCTGATAGAGTGGGAATATGTGCAGTGGGGTCTAGACAGGCTAAAGAAAGCAGAAGCAATGATGAGAATGGTAATGGAAGAACAGGTGATCCAGATTAAAGAAAACTGGTCTAAGGAGAGAAAGGAAAAAAAGAACAAAAAGAAGAAAGAGGACTTTGATCTACTCAATCTAAGATGGATGAGAGTTCAGGAAAAGTTTAGAGCTATGGGACATCCCAATTGGATTCCCGAGGAAGAAAAGAAGAAGAAAACGGGAATCATTGGTAAAACAAAAGGTGGTGGAACAACGGCAGAAAATAAAAGAAGAAGTATCCAAAGGCCCTTTTCAGGGCCACTCATAGGCCTCGAAAAGATATTAGCTTTCTTTGCCTCCATTTTCCCCTTGTCGCTCTGCAGTCCCCTATACAAATACAAATAATATTTCCCATGTCCCTATACAGTCCCACCATGTTAAATTTCCCTTGACGCTATATAGTCCCACCATGTTAAATTTCCCTTGACGCTATATAGTCCCACCATGTTAAATTCCCCTTGACGCCATAGTATCCCAAGCTGTTTTGACGCCATAGTATCCCAAGCTGTTTTTGACTGGGATTTCCCTTGACGCTATAAATCTTGACCCCATAGTATCCCAAGCCCTTTTTGACTGGATTTTCCCTTGACGCTATATCGTCCCCTATTACTACTAACGTTTACCTTGAAACATTGGCACAACAACCAAGACGTATTATGTGACGGAACCTTCCCGCTACTATGATTCATGACTATGCCAAATACATCAAACATGTCCTTGTCACTCGAGAAGGTTCCCTCTTAGTCAATTATGAAGAAGAACTGGAGTATGCACAAACAGGTGAATTTGGAAATGTCAGTATTACAGTTTACGTGACAGCCCATGCTCACATCAATATCGTACGAATCCTTAGTGCAGTTAGGAAATCGTATGATGTATTTTTATACGGACAGTTGCATGTACATCGATTCCATTGATCCACGTCACAGTGAACTCGAAGGAATTCGTTTAGGATTCACGACAGATGTGAACACCGATGTCAAGATTATTAGTTTTCCTAGTGACAGTCCTAAAAAGTACGGCTACGAATAACGAAACCAGCAATGGAGAAATACAAACGAAGTGTAAAGTGATCGGGTTGACTCTATATTATCGCAACAGTCAAGAAGTGACCTTCGTTGAAAGGTGCTTTGCAAATCTGGACAGGATAAAGACTTTACAGTGACTACGAACGAACCTGACAAGATTGCGCTTTTACCTTTACATCAAAGCGTCAGTCGACTCTTTGAGAAAGTGCATGAACGTTTGTACCAAATACTTCACTTTACCTTACAGACACGCCGAAATTGGGTATCATCTAATGGGTAAAACGTCATAGGATAATGGTACATCGAATTGCATGAATTTTGTCAGATATACACAATTCAGCGCCTACGGGAGTAATAAAAGAGTTTAACAACAAACGCCTATGTATTCTAAACATGGTCATTAAAACCGACAACACAAATCATCCAAGGAGATTGGAATTCCAAGGTTAGTAAAGATGCTCTAAGAGACTGGACATTTCATTATGGACCTTCTTTCAATGCGCTTACAAATGAATGATGTAGATGGCTGCTCGAGTCCGCAAGCTGCAATAACTTCGTACTAGCTAACACTCTGGGCCAACATAAAGCTTCATGATGCTGGACATTTCAAGCATAAAATGGACCCCATCATAACCAGATCGATTACATACTAGTTCAAAATCGATACCAATCTGGCATCAATAGAGGAAAGCATGCACTTTCCCAGGTACTGGTGGTGTGAGTTACCACGACTTCGTGATTATGATATTTCGAGTGAGGCTGAATATAATTAACAAGCTGAAGAAAATCAGGATCAAATTCAACATTGAACATCTGAAGGAAAATGACACTTGTAAGCCATTCCTAGCCACAAGTAGATGAAAATGTGCTCCACTTCTTGTGATGGATGCATATGTTCAAGTAATGAATAACACTTTCAATACGGTCATGACAGCATCTACCAAGGACATCACTGGCCTCCATAGACGAACTAAAAACTCCTGCGTTACAAAAGAAATTCTGAAGTTGTTTGGCGCCCGAAGTGACCTCAAAAACACCAGAAACACAACAGGGACAATGGAGTACAGAAACAAAAAGGTTATAGGAAGAAGCTTGACGAAAGCAACATAAACATAGAGAGCAGTCAGATTGAGAATAACATCAAAAAGGCATTCCAAATTGTAAAAGACCGCAGCAGACAGATCAATCCAAGAGTCTGTAGTATTCGTGATGATAAAGGAAGATACCTCACATAATCGAGGGACATTACAGAGACAAGGACTGAGTATTGTAAAGAACACTACAACGATCAATCGACAGGAGACCCAAAGGTGCTTGAAGTTCCAAACTCCTCTAATGAGTATGATTTCACCGTTTTCTAAGTAGAAGTGGAGGCAGAAATACGAGCAGGGAAGAATGTGAAGGCAACTAACGTAGACGACATCCCAACTGAACTTATCAAGAATGTGGGTGGTAATCAGTGATATAGCTACTAACAAAAATCTGTCAGCATGTGGCATCAGTCATTGTGGAGTACAATATGCGTACAAAGTTGACCAATACCATCAATCCTCTGTATACTAGGGATACCAGTGCAGTAATTGCCCAAGGTTCTGAGGATGAGATAAGAGTCGGAGTACGTCATGGCTGTCTCCTGTCCCCTACGCTTTTCAACATCTACATAGAGCGCATCATGAGCGAAGCCCTATAAATCCACTGTCGGACAGCAGCAGAGAAGGGCGAAAGACCACCAACCTCGACCTTTCAGACGACATTCATGGGCTGACATGCAGCAAAGACGAGCATCCTATGTTAATGAAAAAAATGGATGAAAGATCTTCCATATGTGACACAGAGATAAGCGCTGAGAAGATACAGCTAATGTGAAATAGTGGAAAACATATGTATGCGAAGTTTAAAGTCAGAAAACAGGAACTTAAAACAGTGAGCCAGTTCAAATATCTTAGTTCTATAATAACTAAAGAGGGATCCAGAGCAGATATTTTGTCACCAGCAGCACAAACAACGACAGCTATGTCAAAGCGATGACCCATCTGGACAAACAATAATATCTGTCTGAAAACGAAAGGCAACTAGTCATATCAATCTGTATGTATTCTTGAGAAGCCTGGACCCTGATGACAGAATTACACCCAAACATCCAGGCACTAGAAATGAGATGCTACATAACTAAACTTTGCATCTCTTACATTGACCACATAACAAATGAAGACGTCCGTACCACCATCAGGTGTAAAGTATTCCAACATAGAGAAGGATAAATGATATGGCCATGTCACTAGCGTCAAAAGTCTATACACAACAGTCTTGCAGGGCAGTATACAGGATCATGGAATGGGAGGTAGACATATATAACAGTGGATTGACAACGTTTCATTGTACCATCATCAAAATGAAGATGTGAAGGAAGAATACTCTTTTCTGTGCGTTTGCCTGAATGCTGTGACTTTGAATGTCAATTCTAAGCCTTCCAAGGAAAGTGGCCAAACTTTCTAAAAGGATCAACCCTTGAAAAATTTGCCAGAGCGGGTTATATTCAATTTTGCCAAGGTGATTTATTTAGGTGATTCAATTGCGGTACATCAGAGTATATATAGTCTGAGGAACGTGCTCCGTAGTCTCCGAAGTGACACTACCTATCATAAGCGGGACCTTAATAATCTCGTACCGAATACTCTGCAAAATAACATTCATAGTTTGACTCTGGAGTTGAGGTAAAATATACATGCGGTTACAACGAATTAACTCAGTAGCGAATTAGAATATTTTTTTCTTTACATAAACGTTACTCATATCTCGAATCTATGTCAAACACTACCAATCAATCAAACCCTATAAATGTTAATTATACGTACGAAAGTATACATACTGCTCTAGCTAAAGTACACCATCCTTGCAGTAATATATTTTAACAATAAAGCAACTAGTCACTGACCTGTACTTAAGCTCTTTGTAATACCAAGAATACAAGTTTACCGTTAATTTCGAATGACGTCGATGTAGTTTATCTTCCCTTTTTTCAGCGACTACTGCAGCTTAGTTCTAAACATAATAGATGTATGCTTGCGAGTCTAATGTTGGCCAAGCCTTGCTAATATCTGAGGGGATGTTGATTTATAAAATTATCAGACTCTGGCCCCTCCCAACAGTCAATCAAGGGTGGACGTACGACCCCCACTTGATGTGACTTTGATTTGTACCAGTCACTCATTATATAACATTGTCAAATAACTGGATTGACACCCTATCACAGGATGAAGCAGGGTTTGGACTGGATTAGTGAAGACACAGAAAGCAACTGTGCTAATAAGATGTTTATTTATAAACGCAATTTAAATATAAACAAATCTGACAACGTCATAAACAAAATATCAAGAAAATTATAACGTTCCTAACATGGAATTATTAACAAGTAAATGAACAAACCTCAAAGGATGATTTGAGCAAAATGGATCTGAAACTGACGTGTATAACGTCTTATCACCCGATCAACACTAACAAGTAAATGTATGAATTTGTAAATATGTAGCTCGTATAACGAGATAGATGTAAATGTCTGTAATTTTGGTTATATCGTTCATATAACGACTTACCCAGGTTTGATGTTTTGATTTTATCGTTGATGTAACGATTTAGCAACGTAAAGCTGCAATTATGAATTTATGAATAAATCGTTCAAATAACGATTTAGCAATGTAAAGGTAAAATTATGAATTTATGAATTTATCGTTAAAATAACGATTTAGCAAAGTAAATATGATTTTTTTGCCAAGATGGCAATATCAATAATATGGAACACGTATTTTGTAACTATCGTGACACCCATTTGACGTACAAGATGTATTTTCGGTTCCACCCGCTCTAGTCAAATAACGATTTAGCAATGTAAAGGTGGCATTATGAGTTTATGAATGTATCGTTCAAATAACGAGACTGCGATGTAAAAATGAAATTATCGTTCAAATAACGAAGTTGATACATAAATGTGAAATATTTGCTCAGATGGTTATAGCAATACTATGGAACACATATTTCATAACTATCGTGACGTACATTTGACGTCCAAGTTGTATTTCAGGTTCTAACCGCTCTAGTCAATGGTAATGGAGTCGCAACGCATGGTCCACTCCTCCCTGTCTGTTTGATGGATCCATTGAGAGCCCTTACATTCAACACAGACCCGATGGTCGCGAGGCCTTGGCCCCTTGTATCGAGAACACCAGTACACTCTTCCAAACCAACGTAACCAGACACAGCGTATACGTGACGAGAAACCAGTTCTGTGACTTCACATCACCCAGTTATGTATAATGCATATATAAAACGCAGCATTCACAAAGACAGCACAAACAAAGTCAGGATACAAGTGCTACCGTACACACGGGCACCTAAAACTTAAAAATCCAAACCTACAAATGACACGGTTAAGTACTTCCACATTCATATATGCTGCGCATGCGCGCTTATGAATTAATTGTCCATGTACATTAAACGTTCAATGCATGCAGCGTATAATTAAACTCAATTTCTCTATTCAGTTACAACAAAAGCAGACTATAGTATTACTAATGGCGCTGCTTAACCTAATTATTTACTCTGTATAATTTAGAATAAATACTAAAACATCTGATATATGAAACAAGTCTGTCATATAAAACAAACTGCGATATAATATAATCTTAAATCTATTTTACCTCTTTTGCAGAAGGTATACTTCCTTGAAGTGGAAAGCTTTCTAACAAGACTGGACGTAATGTAATGTTTACTGAGAATTAGCTCTATAATATACCCTAGCTGTGACCGATATGCGCAGCTAGATACTTAGACTTCTAAACTGCAGCACATGCAGCATGAGCTGTGTTTCGCTCGCTCACGATTTTGAAATAACTAGAGCCTATAATTAATAAATCACCCTCGGTGTAGCTGTATGCGGCAGCGAAACCCGAGTACATTTTTGACTACATATACATATTGACACCAGTATTAAACAATTCTGTGACATACCCAATTGTTTGCTGAATCGACCTACATTCGAATACTACCAACGTCGTTACCTGTGTATAAAGTAGTAGCAACTGTTGCTTCTGCTTCGTTGTTAGTGATGCCAGCAAAGTCCAATATGACAACGGTGTTTTGCCATTCTATTACAACTGGAATACCTTGTCTTACGAAACCTTTGATCACATCCTCCTCTTTATCCGCAGTTGCATCTGCTAACGAAATGCATGCTTCCAAAGAAATAGTCCAAGATAGATTGGGAATGTTACATAGTTTGCTGGATTTACCCAAACAAGAACTATCACAATATTGTCCCTTGTGAACCCCTCAACATCATGTTTTGCCTACAAGTTGACACAAGTTGATAAAACTTAGATCTCACCTAAAAGATGTGCAGATAATCAACCTTCTTCTGGCCAAAAAGGAAATGGAATACCCAAACATTGTGACGTGTTACCAAAATCCGACAGAAGAGTGTACGTATACCGCAAGTGCAACGATGATTACAAGAACAATCATATACACGTTACGCAACCCCATTCGACGACATGTGTCCAGATATCGCACACGAGAAAACGCCATCGATCATAAATGTCTCTTATTTGGTCACCTACAATCGTGGTCAAAAATATATTTTTGTCCAATCGTGGACTTTTCCAAATAAGTTTGGGTCAAATCTTTGATTTAGGGCGACCCTTAAAACTGTTCTCGAATACAGCAACAAAGGTTTCAAATTGCTGAAATAAGCTTTCCAAAAAGAATTGACGAAATGACACATTGATGTTTTCATCACCGATAATCCAAAACCCACAAACACGACCGTGGAACATTTTCAACGCAATTTGAAAGAACGCATGTAAAAAATATTGAATTCATCTTCACCCTCTCATGTAAGTAGCCATCTGACCGCGACCGGTAAACAAGTACAATCAATATTACCATCTGAGCATCGGACAGAATCCCGAAGAAATGCCTCAAACCAACGAAGTGATCTTCTTTGAACGTCTGTTTAGTGTGATCCCGACTGAGGCTAAAATTACTCATCAACTTCGAACTTATCTGCGCGGTGTGATATGTATATCTACCACAGGACCTGAGAGTCAAGGAATATTTACTTATATATATGATTCAAAATAGAATTGCATAATAGGAAAAACGATATTCAATAAAGTATAAAATGAGGAAGATATTACAATGGAACGATACCACTTTCAAAATGCAAACAATTATTCCCGAATGTATGAATATGACTAATCTATTAGACAATGAAAAGTAGAGCACATAATTCAAAACAGAAATAAGATAAAGCTGTTTCTGTTTCGCACACAAATTCACATAATTGTATTAAGCTTGCTTGGGTGATGGGTTCACTTTCTGATACTGCTGAAAATACTTACAATCCAAAATAACATGACAAATACACAAATAAAATAGAGCATGATGAAATGAAAAAGTGGAATGTTGATAAATCAAATAGTCTATTTTGGATATTTCATCAAGATAATAAAGTCAGGCGAAAAAAGCATGGTAATAGCTAAACGAGAAATTTTAAACACATCTCGAAAAGTGACTGAAAGAAACTCTTAAAGAGACTCGGTTGTAAAATCAGCAAACGAATGATCACACATTTATATGAGACAACCCCTACAGCGTATGTTGCGAAACAAGTCCTTTTTCATTTTTTGCAAAATTCTAAGTTATAATATAATTTTTATTTTATAAGTCAGAAGCTTGAATAGCGGAGGGTATATATATATATATATATATATATATATATATATATATATATATATATATATATATATATATATATATATATATATATATATATATATATATATATATATATATATAGATATATATATATATATATATATATATATATATATATATATATATATAATCTGAAATAGATGTCTCATTTGTAAACATATCCTCTCTCTTACTTTCTCACTCACCGTCTGTCTCTGTCTTTGTGTCTGTCAGTCTGCTTGACTGTCTCATTGTCTCCATTGTCTCTCTCTCTCTCTCTCTCTCATGTATATAAATGCATCCACAAATTGGCCTGCATAACATATTATTATAATCCCACCTCTTTGAAGCCAGTCGACAGGTTATAACTATATATGACGTGTATGCTTCGTAGCCACTTAAAGACTTGAGAATAATGATGAAAATAATTCAGTCCTATTTACTCACCTTATAATACATTATTGAAACGTGAACAAAGTCAACGAAAATGGGACTCCTCTTTCATACTGAACTTGTAAAAATGAATACCATATTTCCCAAATATGTATGCATGCGAACGGTTAATGCAAAACTGTTGGATCCCCAATTTCTGATAATTTCTTTTATGCGAATCTTGTTTATATTCGGTCATATTATACACATGGTCAGTACTGTTTTGATGTGAGATGTATCTGATACATCTGGAGTTATATTAAAACTATGCACAAATATGCTTAAAATCCCTTTAGCAAATAGCACCTTCTTTGAAAACTATTCAAAAGCATACGTGTTAACCTCTGACCTCAGTAAAATGTATTTCATTCATGATATGGAGATACAAGTATCGAAAACTGTGATAATATTTACATGATACAGTTCGATATTGACAAAACGAAAAGATGTATACTGGAATTTCCCAAAGACCAAAGATTGTATCGAGTGCCACATTTATATTTATTTCACTTCACCATTTTGTTTAGTAATCTGATTTTATCAAGTAATACAAATACCGAACACACAATTTAAATGCCTTACTTATTTTGTCCGGTTAGAACATCCCAATAAAACAGACTCGATTCAAACATTGGTATATGCTTTAGTTGCTACATTCCTGACGGAGCTGGAACATATTCTCTACGGTTAAGAAGCACAGAAGTGTGTTTGTATGTGAGACGAAGTTTGTATTTCTTTCTCTCTTCACGTACGAAATTAGCAAATATACATTTGTTTTCAATCTTGAAACATGCCTAACGCTTAACACCTTTCAAACCCTGATTCTTAGAGGTCTCAATGATTCTGTTTTTGAGTGAATGCAATGTATTCGCTGTATCCGTCAAATAATTGTGAACTAAGCACATGTGTCTAGCTATTTACGAAAATTATTAGCCTAAATAAATATAATGTATTTCATCGCTTGTTTGTAATATGATGGTATCTCATAACCGCTAAATGGTAATAATGACGAGGTGACATACGAGGCAGCTCCGATGCAAGAGTTAGATTCGTAATTAAGGGCCTGTGGTTCGCATATTCGCCTCGTGAATTTATGATCGGCAATGTGGCAAGAGATAGGTCCTTAGGTCCCGTTGCCGCGGCATTAAGTGTTTCAAATAAAACATATATAAATACATGAAGTGTGAATTGTATATCATATTGCGCTGATTAATGCAAACGATCCAGAGATCGATTTTGAAAGCCCCTTATTATTAAATTTCACATTGCAGTATGTAGGCCCTATTTCAAAATAAGATGTCCCATTTATATACCAGTTTTGGTATACTGCTACTGAAGTTTCAAGCGTAGTTTACATATTTGTGAATTGTCTTATAAAATGCAAGCAGTCTACATAATATGAATATGTCATTCCTTTTCTTGTCGATCTAGATATCTAAAAAATGTATTGAAACACTGATACGAATGCAAATGAAAAATATATGTAATTATTTACTTGTAATATTACGCGAATCATTGTTTTATATATTATTATTCTATGTGCTACATGTACATCTCGAGCATACACATAGGTGACAACGCCATCGTCAACAAATATTAACATCTATTTATCGTGTCGCCGCGATAATAAGACCTGTCATTTTAAAGAGTTAATCCGCATTATTGCTGTTTTTAATTAAAAAAAAAACCCACAAATTTCCCTCTAACTTGTCTTAGATCAAACATACACTCCTCAAACAAAAGTATAACACTGAGAGAAATAGATAAGGAAACTAACTATAGTGAATTTGATATATATTCTGCCGTCCTAACATATGTACCTGCACATTATCTTCTGCTGCAAATGTTGCTAAACGCTATAGTCAAAACAAAACCCAAACATTGAAACATAAACTGTGTTTCACCCATTTACTTTCACAGAAGCCAAAACAATCTTCCTTTATTTTTATTTATCTGAATATGCGTCTAACAATGTTATCATATAAAAAAAATAATAATAATAATACAAATAATAATGAGAACTTTGTATAGAGCGTAATCTGTAGAAGCTGTAAACGCTTTACATTATCTATAATGATATGACTACGCTAGAGAAAAATAAAAATAACAAAAACCACGATATTGGAAAACATAAAAACATGCTGAAAACGTATAAGATACAAAACATTATTGGGTCTCTAAGTTTGTTCTTGCAGTAGAGAAAGGTGAAATTAAACAGTACTCTTAAAGGGGACCACTGTGTCTTTGTGTCTAATTTCCATGGGCAGCTCGTCGAAATCGCCTGACCCTGGTATGAAATCAAACGTTGTCCATATGCCTTCTTTTTCAGAGTGACAACACTGAGTATATGATTGTCAGAAGAGGAGCGTAAGTATCTTGCTGGTTTATGCATATGGGTGCAGCCGGATAGTTATATTCGTCTGAAGTCTGTCAGTGATACATAGCATTTTGTGTTTGATTCTGTATCGCATTGATAGACATTGTAGGTACAGATCAGTGGTGAGGTGTGCTCTGATCGAGTTACTATAAATATGATCTATACAGTGACAATTTTATATTACCAGCATTATCAGGACTAGAAGTGGTATTGTAAGCGGGCTTATAAATACTAGGTATCCTTTTCAGAATTTAAGAGGTAATCGTTATATACACATGGTATATATTAATTAAATAATTTTCCATGTACACATTTACGCTTATTAGGATCAATAATCGTGTTCGTAACTAAGGATAAAGTAACATGGTTATACTGATATGCTATTCAACATTAGGGATCAAATGGGCTGGTCTGAGACAGATGGTAACCTCATTCAATTACTCATACAGCTGAAGGATTCATCTTACTATACAACCATGTGCAATCGATGATTGCTCTTTCCAATTCTCGTTATAATGGAGTTTGCAATGAGCATTTATATGATCCTAATAACGACTTGGTAATTATAAGATACTAGTCATCAGAATATTATATACTCTTTATGGACAATCACATCGATCTCCTCTTCCCCATCACATTAACGCGGTAAAATATCAAAGGAAGTTTACAACTTGTTTAGAATAATATCATTCGATGCATGGCTCTGTGCACGCTGGTAAAATTCCACTAGAGTGGGATGACGTTTGCCCTTTGGGTGCTATGATCATAAGTAACACTATTGATCATGACGGTTAAGTTATGTTTGATGTAAAGTTGGTGGATACGCTTTGCCGATAAAACTTGTGTACAGTAAAACACCTATTGAACTTTTCATGCATTAACTGTACAGTGTACATTCCTGGGGTTATGCATTGACTCTAGACAGTGAATTTTAAACGCATTTTAATGTTTAATTTTTGCGATGACTATGACAATCGGATACAACAAGCTTAGAAGCTTGCACTGCTAACAGGTCGAATGATCAATGAAATTTGTGCATGGCAGATATAAAGGCTACTTGCATCCATAAAATAATCGATGCAATAAAGAGATGAAAAATAAAGAGATAGACTGCGATTTGCTTCTGAGTTATAAATGACTTACCATTTATAGACATAATGAGTAAATTAATTTGAATTACATAACAATACAACAGCGGCTTTTGCAACTTGAACTCAGACAGTGTATATGTAATATTGCTGGAATATAAAGTTTTCAGGATTCTTCACTTCATCAGATGCGCGTTTTAGTACGTATATGTGATGCAGTAATGCTTGTGATCAAGATGGTTATTGTGAAAGAATTGTAAGTGATAACCCAAATTGAAGACTTGCTACATTTTATGTGTTAATCTCGTATCGAATATTAAAATCTGACCACAGTCAGGACAAAGGTCACGTTGTGGGCGATTATATAAGCGTTTTGAGCATTTCGTTCTGAATATCTATATCCATACATATCTGGAAATCACGAACCTCTGGTTGTAATAAAGAAACAAGAGGTAAACTTAATTGAGGTTGCCACTACACAGGAATCCTGCACACACACTGACACACATCCTATTACAACATCAAAATCAAACGGCAACAATATGCATTTGACATATTCCACAGTTGTTCTTTTTATTGAAGTGTGTGCATGTATATAAGTATATTAATACAGAGTCATAAATATTTAACTTAGTTTGGTGCATTAACTCTCAACCCTATTAATATGAATGTTATTTGATATGAAATTTCTGTAATGAAGACATATATTTTAATTTACTGTATATATCGCGTTTGAAATAAATTGTTTTCTGGTCATATTTATCATATTATGAGAGTCCCTCAAGGGAAACAAACCCTAATCTATATAATATGAAACTTTTGATGGATGTGTCGAGATAAATTTAAAAAAAAAAACAAATTTGTTCATTGAATATTGGACTGGTTCAGTTAATACGGTCTTTGCGAGATCTGTTACATTTAACTACAAAGGTGGAAGGAAACTGCTTTTATTCTTGTACCTAATCATTCAAACAAGGATTTTCTTAGAGATTCGTGTTGTTAAGTAGGGCACGCCTGTCATGCATTAAATAACTTATCTTATCATGCAGAGTTATGTTACTATTACTTTTAATAATAATAATAATAATAATAATAATAATAATAATAATAATAATAATAAAAATAATAATAATGATAATAATAATAATAATAATATTTATTATAATAATAACGATAATAATAATAACGAAATAATAATAATAATAATAATAATAATAATAATAATAATAATAATAATAATAATACTACTACAACTACTACTACTACTATTAATAATAATAATAGTAATAATAGTAATAATAATAATAATAATAATAACGATAATAATAATAATACTAATACTACTACTATAACTACTACTACTACTATTAATAATAATAATAGTAATAATAGTAATAATAATAATAACGATAATAATAATACTAATAATAATATAAATAATAGTTAAAGTAATAATAATATATGTTACTATTACTTTTAATAATAATAATAATAATAATAATAGTAGTAATAATAATAATAATAATTATAATAATAACGATAATAATCATAAAAATAATAATAACAATAATAATAATAATATAAATAATATTAAAAGTAATAATAATAAAAAATAATAGTACTGATAATTATGATAGTGATAATAATAATACTAATAGTAATAATAATGACAATAATAATAATAGTACTTTTAAAAAAATACTAATACATAGTAACAATGATAATACTAATATTTCAAAGAATATATCAGATATACGTAAGATCCATCGATGCAATCTACAACAGTATATATAATGTATGTATAAATAAATATAATATCATCTATACACACACACACATATATATATATATATATATATATATATATATATATATATATATATATATATATATATATATGTGTGTGTGTGTGTGTGTGTGTGTAACAATTTCTTTAAAATATGTGATATGCAATGTAACTTTAAGGAATTTATGAAATGTGATTTGGACAGTAACAATCCATTTTATTTAAATTAACGAAAAACAGTCTATGACATTCGATGCAAGTGTAAACAATATTTGACTTGAAGTTTGTGTGTGACTATGTGTGAGTGTGTGTGGTTTGGTTTTTAACGTAGCTTTAAGACTGTTTCAGTCATATCGTTAAGATATCTGCAGTGTTATAGTTTCAAGCACTGCGGTATTATGCTGGAGGCATAGTTTGATGTCCAACCCAGTCACATTATTCTGACACCAGACCGACCAGTCCTAAGACTAACCTAGTAATGCTGAGCGCAAAATGAGGCAGCTGTTTGTACCATTTATGTAAGCGTAATGTCAGTACTACCTCTGAGTGATATTTCAGTAATGTAAAAACAATGTCGTTTTAAAATAACCTTTTAAATAATAAATCGCTGTAGACATCTTGTAACAGATTAGAAGTATTTATATTCAATGTTCTTTGGGGAAGTTCAATGTTCTCCGCTCTCGTCATATTTATAAGATCATTTAGACTGCGGTTCCTGATTCATGTTACGCAGGACTGATCGTTTTAATGAAGTTGTTTTTTACTTTCTCAGGTCAAGGATAGATACTAGATTTTATCTTTGTACACTGTCAGAATGTGTGATCAATGATAATTCCGATTCACACCCATTCCTTTTTTATTGGTTGGATTATTTTCGTGGGAGGGATAACTTTGTTCATTGGTTTGTATTGGTTACCGATTCAAAGAGGTTATGTAGGTCCAGTGTGCAATATTGCTTAAAAGACAATTTACAAAATATCAAACTCATTCCTTGACCGAATCTTGAAGCGGTATATATCTGTCGCGAACTATTTTCATAATGAAGATTCTCGTTGTTATGCTGCTTGTCTTGGCTCTGTTTACGGTCGCCTTATCCGCAGGTATTTCATTCCTCTTATTAGTTCGTCATTCTGCTTTCCTTTACATTCAGCGAGATATAGCATGTTGTTTACACGTATATATGATTATAAGTGTATATTTCTGTATACAGCATTCTGATTTTTGCGTGCAAAATAAGACTACATTCATATTTTCTATTATATGTTTCAGACCTTCGCAGTAGCTATTCGGCATCGGACGCCAAATTGACTCTCCTGGAAGCAATATTAAAGTCCATGAATGAGGACAAAACAGATCTGAATGAGTGAGTATACATGCTAATAGCTTTTGTAATCTAATTTCTACCTTTGTAAAAGTGTCAATTTTACTCATCTGCATTATTTCGGTAAGAAAATGGGATTTGATTACGAGAAGTCAAGTTCTTTGCGTACCTTTTATTGATGTACTTCATGCATCAAAGAATAGTATCATTGGGGCTTGACCAGTGTGCATTCATAGTTCGGTGATCAAATGTCAAGATTTGTCCTTCCGAGCAATGCTAACCAAAATTTAACGTTTGAACAAAGCTGCTTTAATATTTATCAACAACTTAAAATGTCGTTCAAATTCCTAAAGCGTGCAACTTTTTTAATATGAACCCAATCACGGGTCACACATTATTTAACATGCTTTCATGTTTTTATCTGATTCTCGATATTTAAATATTAATGACCTCTTCCATTAATTAAAGGTGGAGGCTAGTCAATATATAAAGTAGTGTCAGGGGTACATTTGGGTTAACACAGTGCTAATATACTTATATTCGTTAAGAAACTATACAGTTATGAGGATAATATGCTTCATGAATTTCAGGTGATGCTGTCCAAGTAGTTTATTTTATATGTTAGCCTGTATCTTTTCAGAATGCACGCAATTTTAGAGAAAGACAAATCAATTACGCAGTAGTTTTGATTTATTCGCATTGAAGGAAGAAGTGTTCCACATACTATTGGGTATACTCAATAGATTATTAACTTAAATCACAACTATGTTGGTTATAGTTTCAGATTTTAGGAACTGTATTTTGCGAGGATGTATTGCAATATAATCGTGGGACAGTCTTCAAAATATAATCTAAGAATAAGTTAGGCATCTGTTAGTACAAATTTTGTAACTCTTTCGTATGACTCGGTCGGGGTTCGAACTCACGACCAATAGCTTCCAAGGCAGACGTTCTAACACTATATTTTTGCACACACACATATACACATATATATATGCATATGTATATATAGATATAGCTCTATATATATATACACACATAGATGCATATATATATATATATATATATATATATATATATATATATACACATGCTTAAAATGTTGCGATTTTAAAAAGGCGTCTAATTATAATACCATGTTTCAAATCTACTTTACAGGCAAGTCAGACAACTACCATGTTGGGTGTGTTGATAGATATGATGTATCCGATTATGTGGGGAATAGTCAACTAGCACGCCCTTAAACAACTACACTGACCATAATATCGTGGATGGACGTTAATAGAACAGTTTTGTAGTTGTCATTTATATGTCATTTACTATTCATGTAGTATTTTAAAGCTGTTGTTATTGTTCGTTTGTAATTAAATTGCTATGTTAGGACTGGAGGTCCTGGTGTCAGGATAATATGACTGGTAATTTTAATATTGTTGATGACTGAACAGGTAATTTGATTTGTATTTAAAATGTAACTGTTTTGTGAACTAATATTAATCTTTTTGAAATTTACCGTGTTTTCTATCTTTGCTTTTGTTGCCTTTTGTTTCTAAGTTTCCGCCAGTTCTTCATTAAAAATCGATAAGCTGGTGCATACAAAGTTGCATATGATATTAGAATGTTCTACGTCTATCTACTTTGAAGCAAGTTTGGTTTTGAGCACTCGACCCAAAAAAAACCCATTTTTATTTAAACTATTTGACATCCTTATTTATGATATTGCACGGATATTTAACACATAATTAAACACTATTTACTGATAATTCTTTGACATGAACCGAATTATATTTTTACCCACAAGACGTTAATTTTATAATGACACATATACCAAGTCCCATTTCAACGTAAAGCCAAAAACGTCTTTTCCATTCAGTATTTTATACTTGTTAAAAAGGACCTGATTTGCAAATATTATTAGTCTTGATATATGGAGATCTACGATTTAATGCTCAATATGTATTATCCCTGCATAACTAATTAATATAAAAAAGTGCTTCGCGTTGCACTCATCCTCTCTATCTTTATTTATGTCTGCCTGTCAATATCTCTGTCTATTTCTCTCTCTCTTTTTCTCTATTTCTCTCTCTCTCTCTCTCTCTCTCTCTCTCTCTCTCTCTCTCTCTCTCTCTCTTTGAATCTATGTG
Source organism: Unio pictorum (assembly GCA_030141615.1). Taxonomy (NCBI): domain Eukaryota; kingdom Metazoa; phylum Mollusca; class Bivalvia; order Unionida; family Unionidae; genus Unio; species Unio pictorum. Next base: position 351,937 of record JARLTB010000475.1, read on the forward strand.
GCACATTGATTCAGACCATTGATATATGTGGCATATTGATTCAGACCATAAATAGCTAATAAAGATATGTGCTTTCAATTTGCAACATTCGATAAGATGGACCATATTTCGTGATATGTACTTGTGCAATGAATTTTAAACGTATATATGTTAATGTAGCGCAGTCAAAAAAAAAACAAAATGTAAAACAAGAACAGAAACATATTTCTCCTTTCTTTCAATAATCATGTACTACTGATTTGGAAATGTGAAAAAAACATTAAATTATTACAAGTATTACAATTTATTTTAACCATCAACCCGATTTAAGACAGGTTTTTCAGGAAATAAAGATAATAACCGGTTGAATGACGTCGTATTTCCATCTGTTCAAATAGACTTACTTTCACGTATTACAACCTCAGTACAGGTTCATACCATGTTACGTCATAACCAAGAAACATGACTGTCTTTTGGCAGAGTCATTAAAATAATTTGCACATTCGGCTTGTCTCAGAAGTTGTTGTATTGCATCATACTGGGGGAAAAATTATGTTTCTCTCAGTGGTTATTATAAAAAACAAACAACTACGGCATGAGGTGATGTCAATATAACGGCCAGTTCAGATCCATTTTTAAGTACAGCATTATTCGAAATTGTAATGCTTGATTCTGCAACAATGTGTTTGGAAGAATTGCTCATCTAATACATTTCGTGGGTACACATACATGTCGAGTCATTTCGACAGTGGAGATTTTCAATCACCAGCCATTATAACAAACCTTTTTTTCAAAACGAAGGAAACGTACAGCAGCACGCCTGATGGTATGAAAGGAATGCACTGTCGTTCAGTGTCTTGAAGGGATATAAATTTGAAGTCAGATATCAGATTGTCGTGTTCTGTGTAGTTTCAGCTCCATTCTATGTCAATCATTCACTCACATGAAAATGTGATGTATAATTAATCTTGACAGGTGTTATGTTTTTATTCATATACTTGTAGTGATTTTATTTGTAGCATTCAAAATGATAACATCAATTGTTTTATCGTTAAGTTATCTTTGGCAATCTTTATCGTGATTATTTGTAGAGACTTCTTATTAAATTGTATTATTGTATATGTCCTCCATTTGTCACAGACCAAATCAACTACCCACAAACGCAACTTTGTTTTATCACAACTGCAAGAATTGATGCTCACGCATAGAAATGACTATCCATCAATTTTTTTTACGATTATTGCATGCAGAAAAGCGATATTTTGCAATATCATATACAGTTACCATTTTAAACATACTTTGGCATCACAGGATGCACAAGTCGCATGTTTGGTTAATCGTGCCCAATTAATGTAACTGAAACGTTTCTCACAGTCAGAGTGACTTGGACCTTTCAAATACAAACTCATTAGGTTTTCTTTCTTAACAATTGTGACAAATAGTTACAGCAGATCATACCATTAGATGATAGATTACTCGAGGTAATGTCCATTCAATCGGTCACAACGACCTTGGCCACGTATATGGTTAGCCGTAATCCGTTTCTCCGTAGCCAAGTTCAAGAATACTTTTGACAACTGTTGCTGGAGGAAAACTCTGGTAATTGTGCGTACATGCAATTAACTGCACAAATTCGATAGCGACGATAATTTTGTATCAGCAGTGACCTCTTGAATGATATGTCTTAATCGATATGAGCTAGACTGTATGTTCCATCAGTACAAAATAATAGCAGTATACAAGTTCTAGCATTCGTTATAGAGTTATGTTAATAACGGTGTATTATCTAATGGATTACAATCATTTTACATCATAGTGAATTTTATCAACATCCATACAAATTGTTCGAAGCTCGCACCGATCGCATTAGTTTTGTTTTCTGCTGTGTAGGTGCCTATTAAGTGCACTACTTATTTGTTGTCATATCAAACATTTTTGAAAACACACCACGGCGGAATGACGTGGTGCCAGTATTGTACAATTAACGTCCCAAAACAACCCGATATATTTTAGAGATCTATGACATCTCGTTTTGCGTGTGCGTGATATAGATTGGTAAATTAACCTTCTCAATATTGTGATACAATGAAGATGTTTAAAGAGCAACCTAGCATAGTTAATTGTTAAAACTGTTGGCATTATATTTAGGCCTTTTGTAAATGTATGTCATTGGAAAATATCAGTAGAGAATTGGCAATATAAACTAAATTATATTACTATCCTCCTCTAGCAATCTCCTAACATAATGTCTCGAATATGAGGGACTGTTTTTCGACAATCATAGGAATTTTTAAATAAGCCGTGTGATTAAATTTAATTTTCTTCATCTACCAATTTTTTACGTAAAGAAAATTGCGTCATTTGAATATCAATTTTAAAATCATAAACCATTAAACTATATTTGTAGGATAGAGTAGTGTTCTGAAATGTTTGAAAGTTAACGAACGGGTGCATTTAAATAAAAATAAAGTACTCCTTACAATGGTATCTAGAAACTTCCCGCTTAGGTTTTAATTCAATTTTATGTATTTAGTGGCATTATATTGATAGTCATTTATATGTATATATATATATGTATGTATATATATATGTATGTATATATATATATATATATATATATATATATATATATATATATCTATATATATATATATATATATCTATATATATATATATATATATATATATATATATATATATATATATATGTAATTAATAGACTTTTAATTCTAAGTGATATCAGCTACTCACTCGCATTGATTAATGCATGGATTTGTTTCATTTCACTCGTTGTGGTCGGAACACATGTTGTGAACGTCTTTGAATTTTACGTATTTATCATACTCGTCTGTCTTCGATGTTTTAAAAGAAAGCACTTTACCGACAATATCACCAACAGCACCGATAACATTATCACAAACTGCCTCAAATGCCTTCATTGATAATTGTTTTTCAATCGGTATTGCTTTTGGATCCATTCTTCTTAATAGACCTTGAATTACGTCACCATGTCCATCTCCGTAAATCGCGTTGTAGGTTAGTAATCGTGAGTTTATTTCCTTGATCATTGCATTTCCATAGTTATTATTGTGTACGATCATCATATTTACTTTACTATTTATTTAACTAATGACTATAATCGTTAATAAATCCATCAATAAGTTCTCTGTAAACTCCAATATTCATGATACCAACGTGAAATAATCGCCGACAAATATCAGCATCTTCATTATTTCCGGAGAATTATTACAACACCGAGCTCGTCCTACGAGAATTTCTAGTTGTTCTATGTCGGAGAGAATATTATTATGACAAGCAACAAAACCACTTTCCAAACAGCTACCAGTAGCACCAGGCGTATCGTACAATTCTTCTTTTGGAGATTATGGTTGAGTAGTTTGTCTATTCTGCTGCTGTGGAGAAGAGGATGTTGTTTGTGCAACGGCTAGGAATATAATGTTTTTGGTTGCTGTAATGTTGCGAAATATCTACTGCGTTACTAAATTAAATGTATCTAGTATCACTGCTTCTAACCTGATTATTAGTATAGTACATGTATACACGAAATATCCATTTGTACCAAGTTTCACGTCTTAGAGCATCACGGGAATACTCGGATTTAAAGGCTATGTTTCGACGATCATAACTTCTCACAGCAAACCCAGCTAAAATATTTACATTTATATTATCTTTTATAGTGTTAATACCTCTGTCAGTAAATGTATCGTTTGTATTAACTTTAAACTTGGTTTGTTCTATTTCTAGTGCGAGATCTATTTTATCACCAGTTTCAGTATGAACTTTGCTAGTTTATTCATGTAGTTTTCACCGACGGGTGGAGGTTGAACTGGATGATCTCATAAAATCTTTTATGTTTTCATAGTTCTCTTTTCAGTTTGCTAGGTGGTTTGTTTTAACGTCGGAAGAAGACTTTCAGTAGTTTGTACAACTTTTTCAGTAAGTATTTTTTATTGTTATCGTCTGCTAATTCAGCTTGAGGATCTTTACGTTCTTGACGTTTTCATCTGACAGAATCACGAACAGTACAAAATGTTTTGATCGCCTCTAATTTCTCATAAATTAATATTGCCGTATATGATTTTGGATGAACCACTTTTGAAATATATAATACTGATCTAATTAACAGCAGCGGAGAGGGTGCTACCTCAATAAGACTTAAGGCGGGTAAACGAAAACACATACAAATTTGGAGAAAAACACGCCAAAAATGAATAACCCAGCGACAATTAACTACAATAGAGATTCCTGGAGAAAGACTCCTGGAGACACACTCTAGGAGAGAAAATCTCGATAAGTTAAAGAGTTCGATTTAGCGTTATTGACCATATTTGTTTTTTTTTTAGGAAAGAATATTGTTTTTAAAATAGACGTTCTAGCAAAAGGTATATTCACCCTCTCTGCTGCATGCGTCGTAAGCATTATGTTGATAATAACCTGTCGACCCATTATTGAGTACTGATGCATCTATGTCAAATGCTGGATCAGATACATGCTTTAACATTTATTATAGTTGTTATCGTGTAACACGAAGATCACTTCCTGCTAAAAGACTTGCAGTTCTAGTCTTTTATGTTTCATCAGACAATTATGTTAGTTTTTGTTTTCAGTTTGATGTATAACCTTAGCAATTGTTGCGAACAAAACGTTAGTGCTGGGTAATTTTACTGTCAGTTGTTTTCGTTGTATTATTCGTTCTTGTATATCCTTAATTGCCGTAAAAGCTTTACAGGCAACATTACCAATTGCACTAAAAGCTTTACTACGAATAACTTCAATTAATTTCAATCCTAATTGTTTCGCAATAGGTATTGCTTTCCAAGCTTTCTTTCTAAATAACCCATGAGCAGTATCACAAGAGTCCACCAGACCTTGATTGACTTATAAGTAGGTATATGTATATAGCAGCAGAGGCGCGAATCGGACAACTTTTTATAGGCATCTATTTGGAAAATTAAGGCTTCCTCGAAAAGTGAATCGGACAGGTGTCGATTTGACAAACTAAGGTTTCCTCGAAATCGTAAAAACATGCATGCTTGAGATGCCATGGTTGTTGTTGCCGCCCCCTCTGCTGATATGGTTAACAATTGTTTTTTTACGATGAAAATCACTACGATGAAAGTCCTTAGGACTTCACAAACAGACTAATTTGTAAGACCTCGCCGCGTAAATCAATTAGATTATTAGACTGGTCAGTAAGTCTGAAATTAATTCTCGTTAGTGAATCATTATGACATCGCATATAGACTGGATTATTGAATCCTCAATTATTAAAAATCCTGGAGGAGCTGTTGGTGCAAATGAATACAGAATATATCCCTGCTGAGCTTGATTTGATCGCTCATGATTTATTTGATAGCTACCTTCGATAACATCACATACTAAATTCAATGCAATCACTGAGGTTATATTCACGTTGAACGGAGCGATATGCCTGCCGCCTCTGTCTGGGTCATTATTATGTTTGAGGATAGTTGTTTGTGGTTGTGGTGCTGTTTTTTTCCATGCGTCATAGATTTTTTGTAAACCTTCATCGATGGCATCATTGTGAGATTTTTGTAGTTCTAAGATATTATATCCGTGTACTTTGAATGTAGGAATATCTTCTACGCGTATATTATTTTCTAACGCAAACAACGTTCTCGTTTTAGGGTTATCGTCACCTAATACATCTTGAATAATTTGCAAATGAAATATTTCCATGTCATTGATGATATTGTTACATGTTTCTACGACACTGATAAATTCATCTCGGGTGAGAGAACCGGATTTAAGAGATATTAACAATATCGAAATATCGAAATTGAGCGATGTGAAATTTTCAGTGATTTTATCCTGATCAATTAAGTAATATGTTTGGTCGCTCTCTTCTATCACTCTAATGAAAAAATACAGTTTATCGTAATCTCTATAGCTTCTTATTGGATTATCAGATTTTATCCTGTCAGTGACATAATCAGATTTTTGTGGTTCAGGTGGTATGTTAACTTGTCGAGGTGGGGTTTCAGGCCACCCCAGTATAGTTCTTATTGAACTCTGATATATATCTACGACATAACTAGGTGAGTTTATCTCGATCGCGGAGGATAACGTCGGCTCGTGGACCGTTATAGCGATTTTCGATTCTGCTGCTCCAGTAATTGATTTTATTCTACGCTGGAATTCAGCATTGATTTGTTCAATTTGATATGACCCAGATGGTATCGAAACAACGTTCCAGTCTGGAGTTCCATCGGGTTTATTCTTATTCGCAAATACCAAGGAATTATTTGGTTGTTGACCGCCAAATGCTACCGATCTGATATTAAGCCAACTGTGATACACTCGTAATTTTGCTAACGCGATTTCCTTCACGGGGACTGGGATAGGTAAATTTACACTGAATTCAGGATTCGTTGATCTTACTGAGATCATGCTGGTTTTCGGGTTTGTATTCTCCACTATCCGGGCTGTGTTCTCCGCTATTCGTTGAAGTAGTTCCTGCGGTGTTGTCATCGTTATTATACTTATGTTGTATTTCTAATTTTGACATCGCGGAATCATAAATACTTACCATCACTGAGAACTCACTATCTGATATCGTTGAGGTTATTGAGATCATGCTGGTTTTCGGGTTTGTGTTTTCCAATATTTGTTGAAGTAATTCCTGCGGTGTTGTCATTGTTATTATATTGTTGTTGTCGCTCTAATTTTGATATCGCGGAATCATAAATACTTACTATCGTTGAGAACTCACTATCTGATATAAATGTATCATCGAGCGACGACGATATCAACGAGGATAATTGCGAGTACGCGGTTGATACAACATGAAATTTAATTAAATAATCTTGCAGTTTACGCTGACTGCATGATGATAGTTTTTTGTTATAATCTAAATAATTCCCGCGATTTTTGTCGCCGCGGATATACAAATTAGAACAGCTATCGGAGCAATCATTGTCACCGAAGATAGTATAATTCCGGCTCTGGCGATTACACCACTCACCGAGTACACGGTAACATCAATTGCGGTGATTC
>JARLTB010000476.1:0-140198 GCA_030141615.1 Unio pictorum
ATGACTTTTGATGAAAAACGGACTTTTTTGCTTTTTCATGTTATGGATCAGTTGGGCTTAGTTAAAAGCGGTTAGAACCCTTTTCCCCGCTTGGATTTTTTTTATACTTGGTTTAGTCGCTGCGCACCATTGGATAGTACGTCACCATACTTTAAAACCGGCTCCCACCATTTTATTCAGCATGACTTTTGATGAAAAACGGACTTTTGGCTTTTTCATGTTATGGATCAGTTGGGCTTAGTTAAAAGCGGTTAGAACCCTTTACCCCGCTTGGATTTTTTTTATACTTGGTTTAGTCGCTGCGCACCATTGGATAGTACGTCACCATACTTTAAAACCGGCTCCCACCATTTTATTCAGCATGACTTTTGATGAAAAACGGACTTTTGGCTTTTTCATGTTATGGATCAGTTGGGCTTAGTTAAAAGCGGTTAGAACCCTTTTCCCCGCTTGGATTTTTTTTATACTTGGTTTAGTCGCTGCGCACCATTGGATAGTACGTCACCATACTTTAAAACCGGCTCCCACCATTTTATTCAGCATGACTTTTGATGAAAAACGGACTTTTGGCTTTTTCATGTTATGGATCAGTTGGGCTTAGTTAAAAGCGGTTAGAACCCTTTTCCCCGCTTGGATTTTTTTTATACTTGGTTTAGTCGCTGCGCACCATTGGATAGTACGTCACCATACTTTAAAACCGGCTCCCACCATTTTATTCAGCATGACTTTTGATGAAAAACGGACTTTTGGCTTTTTCATGTTATTGATCAGTTGGGCTTAGTTAAAAGCGGTTAGAACCCTTTTCCCCGCTTGGATTTTTTTTATACTTGGTTTAGTCGCTGCGCACCATTGGATAGTACGTCACCATACTTTAAAACCGGCTCCCACCATTTTATTCAGCATGACTTTTGATGAAAAACGGACTTTTGGCTTTTTCATGTTATGGATCAGTTGGGCTTAGTTAAAAGCGGTTAGAACCCTTTTCCCCGCTTGGATTTTTTTTATACCTGGTTTAGTCGCTGCGCACCATTGGATAGTACGTCACCATACTTTAAAACCGGCTCCCACCATTTTATTCAGCATGACTTTTGATGAAAAACGGACTTTTGGCTTTTTCATGTTATGGATCACTTGGGCTTAGTTAAAAGCGGTTAGAACCCTTTTCCCCGCTTGGATTTTTTTTATACTTGGTTTAGTCGCTGCGCACCATTGGATAGTACGTCACCATACTTTAAAACCGGCTCCCACCATTTTATTCAGCATGACTTTTGATGAAAAACGGACTTTTGGCTTTTTCATGTTATGGATCACTTGGGCTTAGTTAAAAGCGGTTAGAACCCTTTTCCCCGCTTGGATTTTTTTTATACTTGGTTTAGTCGCTGCGCACCATTGGATAGTACGTCACCATACTTTAAAACCGGCTCCCACCATTTTATTCAGCATGACTTTTGATAAAAAACGGACTTTTGGCTTTTTCATGTTATGGATCACTTGGGCTTAGTTAAAAGCGGTTAGAACCCTTTTCCCCGCTTGGATTTTTTTTTTACTTGGTTTAGTCGCTGCGCACCATTAGATAGTACGTCACCATACTTTAAAACCGGCTCCCACCATTTTATTCAGCATGACTTTTGATGAAAAACGGACTTTTGGCTTTTTCATGTTATGGATCACTTGGGCTTAGTTAAAAGCGGTTAGAACCCTTTTCCCCGCTTGGATTTTTTTTATACTTGGTTTAGTCGCTGCGCACCATTGGATAGTACGTTACCATACTTTAAATCCGGCTCCCACCATTTTATTCAGCATGACTTTTGATGAAAAACGGACTTTTGGCTTTTTCATGTTATGGATCACTTGGGCTTAGTTAAAAGCGGTTAGAACCCTTTTCCCGCTTGGATTTTTTTTATACTTGGTTTAGTCGCTGCGCACCATTGGATAGTACGTCACCATACTTTAAAACCGGCTCCCACCATTTTATTCAGCATGACTTTTGATGAAAAACGGACTTTTGGCTTTTTCATGTTATGGATCAGTTGGGCTTAGTTAAAAGCGGTTAGAACCCTTTTCCCCGCTTGGATTTTTTTTATACTTGGTTTAGTCGCTGCGCACCATTGGATAGTACGTCACCATACTTTAAAACCGGCTCCCACCATTTTATTCAGCATGACTTTTTAATGAAAAACGGACTTTTGGCTTTTTCATGTTATGGATCACTTGGGCTTAGTTAAAAGCGGTTAGAACCCTTTTCCCCGCTTGGATTTTTTTTATACTTGGTTTAGTCGCTGCGCACCAGTGGATAGTACGTCACCATACTTTAAAACCGGCTCCCACCATTTTATTCAGCATGACTTTTGATGAAAAACGGACTTTTGGCTTTTTCATGTTATGGATCACTTGGGCTTAGTTAAAAGTGGTTAGAACCCTTTTCCCCGCTTGGATTTTTTTTATACTTGGTTTAGTCGCTGCGCACCATTGGATAGTACGTCACCATACTTTAAAACCGGCTCCCACCATTTTATTCAGCATGACTTTTGATGAAAAACGGACTTTTGGCTTTTTCATGTTATGGATCAGTTGGGCTTAGTTAAAAGCGGTTAGAACCCTTTTCCCCGCTTGGATTTTTTTTATACTTGGTTTAGTCGCTGCGCACCATTGGATAGTACGTCACCATACTTTAAAACCGGCTCCCACCATTTTATTCAGCATGACTTTTGATGAAAAACGGACTTTTGGCTTTTTCATGTTATGGATCACTTGGGCTTAGTTAAAAGCGGTTAGAACCCTTTTCCCCGCTTGGATTTTTTTTATACTTGGTTTAGTCGCTGCGCACCATTGAATAGTACGTCACCATACTTTAAAACCGGCTCCCACCATTTTATTCAGCATGACTTTTGATGAAAAACGGACTTTTGGCTTTTTCATGTTATGGATCACTTGGGCTTAGTTAAAAGCGGTTAGAACCCTTTTCCCCGCTTGGATTTTTTTTATACTTGGTTTAGTCGCTGCGCACCATTGGATAGTACGTCACCATACTTTAAAACCGGCTCCCACCATTTTATTCAGCATGACTTTTGATGAAAAACGGACTTTTGGCTTTTTCATGTTATGGATCACTTGGGCTTAGTTAAAAGCGGTTAGAACCCTTTTCCCCGCTTGGATTTTTTTTATACTTGGTTTAGTCGCTGCGCACCATTGGATAGTACGTCACCATACTTTAAAACCGGCTCCCACCATTTTATTCAGCATGACTTTTGATGAAAAACGGACTTTTGGCTTTTTCATGTTATGGATCACTTGGGCTTAGTTAAAAGCGGTTAGAACCCTTTTCCCCGCTTGGATTTTTTTTATACTTGGTTTAGTCGCTGCGCACCATTGGATAGTACGTCACCATTTTTTAAAACCGGCTCCCACCATTTTATTCAGCATGACTTTTGATGAAAAACGGACTTTTGGCTTTTTCATGTTATGGATCACTTGGGCTTAGTTAAAAGCGGTTAGAACCATTTTCCCCGCTTGGATTTTTTTTATACTTGGTTTAGTCGCTGCGCACCATTGGATAGTACGTCACCATACTTTAAAACCGGCTCCCACCATTTTATTCAGCATGACTTTTGATGAAAAACGGACTTTTGGCTTTTTCATGTTATGGATCACTTGGGCTTAGTTAAAAGCGGTTAGAACCCTTTTCCCCGCTTGGATTTTTTTTATACTTGGTTTAGTCGCTGCGCACCATTGGATAGTACGTCACCATACTTTAAAACCGGCTCCCACCATTTTATTCAGCATGACTTTTGATGAAAAACGGACTTTTGGCTTTTTCATGTTATGGATCACTTGGGCTTAGTTAAAAGCGGTTAGAACCCTTTTCCCCGCTTGGATTTTTTTTATACTTGGTTTAGTCGCTGCGCACCATTGGATAGTACGTCACCATACTTTAAAACCGGCTCCCACCATTTTATTCAGCATGACTTTTGATGAAAAACGGACTTCTGGCTTTTTCATGTTATGGATCAGTTGGGCTTAGTCAAAAGCGGTTAGAACCCTTTTCCCCGCTTGGATTTTTTTTATACTTGGTTTAGTCGCTGCGCACCATTGGATAGTACGTCACCATTTTTTAAAACCGGCTCCCACCATTTTATTCAGCATGACTTTTGATGAAAAACGGACTTTTGGCTTTTTCATGCTATGGATCAGTTGGGCTTAGTTAAAAGCGGTTAGAACCATTTTCCCCGCTTGGATTTTTTTTATACTTGGTTTAGTCGCTGCGCACCATTGGATAGTACGTCACCATACTTTAAAACCGGCTCCCACCATTTTATTCAGCATGACTTTTGATGAAAAACGGACTTTTGGCTTTTTCATGTTATGGATCAGTTGGGCTTAGTTAAAAGCGGTTAGAACCCTTTTCCCCGCTTGGATTTTTTTTATACTTGGTTTAATCGCTGCGCACCATTGGATAGTACGTCACCATACTTTAAAACCGGCTCCCACCATTTTATTCAGCATGACTTTTGATGAAAAACGGACTTTTGGCTTTTTCATGTTATGGATCACTTGGGCTTAGTTAAAAGCGGTTAGAACCCTTTTCCCCGCTTGGATTTTTTTTATACTTGGTTTAGTCGCTGCGCACCATTGGATAGTACGTCACCATACTTTAAAACCGGCTCCCACCATTTTATTCAGCATGACTTTTGATGAAAAACGGACTTTTGGCTTTTTCATGTTATGGATCACTTGGGCTTAGTTAAAAGCGGTTAGAACCCTTTTCCCCGCTTGGATTTTTTTTATACTTGGTTTAGTCGCTGCGCACCATTGGATAGTACGTCACCATACTTTAAAACCGGCTCCCACCATTTTATTCAGCATGACTTTTGATGAAAAACGGACTTTTGGCTTTTTCATGTTATGGATCACTTGGGCTTAGTTAAAAGCGGTTAGAACCCTTTTCCCCGCTTTGATTTTTTTATACTTGGTTTAGTCGCTGCGCACCATTGGATAGTACGTCACCATACTTTAAAACCGGCTCCCACCATTTTATTCAGCATGACTTTTGATGAAAAACGGACTTTTGGCTTTTTCATGTTATGGATCACTTGGGCTTAGTTAAAAGCGGTTAGAACCCTTTTCCCCGCTTGGATTTTTTTTATACTTGGTTTAGTCGCTGCGCACGATTGGATAGTACGTCACCATACTTTAAAACCGGCTCCCACCATTTTATTCAGCATGACTTTTGATGAAAAACGGACTTTTGGCTTTTTCATGTTATGGATCAGTTGGGCTTAGTTAAAAGCGGTTAGAACCCTTTTCCCCGCTTGGATTTTTTTTATACTTGGTTTAGTCGCTGCGCACCATTGGATAGTACGTCACCATACTTTAAAACCGGCTCCCACCATTTTATTCAGCATGACTTTTGATGAAAAACGGACTTTTGGCTTTTTCATGTTATGGATCAGTTGGGCTTAGTTAAAAGCGGTTAGAACCCTTTACCCCGCTTGGATTTTTTTTATACTTGGTTTAGTCGCTGCGCACCATTGGATAGTACGTCACCATACTTTAAAACCGGCTCCCACCATTTTATTCAGCATGACTTTTGATGAAAAACGGACTTTTGGCTTTTTCATGTTATGGATCAGTTGGGCTTAGTTAAAAGCGGTTAGAACCCTTTTCCCCGCTTGGATTTTTTTTATACTTGGTTTAGTCGCTGCGCACCATTGGATAGTACGTCACCATACTTTAAAACCGGCTCCCACCATTTTATTCAGCATGACTTTTGATGAAAAACGGACTTTTGGCTTTTTCATGTTATGGATCAGTTGGGCTTAGTTAAAAGCGGTTAGAACCCTTTTCCCCGCTTGGATTTTTTTTATACTTGGTTTAGTCGCTGCGCACCATTGGATAGTACGTCACCATACTTTAAAACCGGCTCCCACCATTTTATTCAGCATGACTTTTGATGAAAAACGGACTTTTGGCTTTTTCATGTTATGGATCAGTTGGGCTTAGTTAAAAGCGGTTAGAACCCTTTTCCCCGCTTGGATTTTTTTTATACTTGGTTTAGTCGCTGAGCACCATTGGATAGTACGTCACCATACTTTAAAACCGGCTCCCACCATTTTATTCAGCATGACTTTTGATGAAAAACGGACTTTTGGCTTTTTCATGTTATGGATCAGTTGGGCTTAGTTAAAAGCGGTTAGAACCCTTTTCCCCGCTTGGATTTTTTTTATACCTGGTTTAGTCGCTGCGCACCATTGGATAGTACGTCACCATACTTTAAAACCGGCTCCCACCATTTTATTCAGCATGACTTTTGATGAAAAACGGACTTTTGGCTTTTTCATGTTATGGATCAGTTGGGCTTAGTTAAAAGCGGTTAGAACCCTTTTCCCCGCTTGGATTTTTTTTATACTTGGTTTAGTCGCTGCGCACCATTGGATAGTACGTCACCATACTTTAAAACCGGCTCCCACCATTTTATTCAGCATGACTTTTGATGAAAAACGGACTTTTGGCTTTTTCATGTTATGGATCACTTGGGCTTAGTTAAAAGCGGTAAGAACCCTTTTCCCCGCTTGGATTTTTTTTATACTTGGTTTAGTCGCTGCGCACCATTGGATAGTACGTCACCATACTTTAAAACCGGCTCCCACCATTTTATTCAGCATGACTTTTGATAAAAAACGGACTTTTGGCTTTTTCATGTTATGGATCACTTGGGCTTAGTTAAAAGCGGTTAGAACCCTTTTCCCCGCTTGGATTTTTTTTATACTTGGTTTAGTCGCTGCGCACCATTAGATAGTACGTCACCATACTTTAAAACCGGCTCCCACCATTTTATTCAGCATGACTTTTGATGAAAAACGGACTTTTGGCTTTTTCATGTTATGGATCACTTGGGCTTAGTTAAAAGCGGTTAGAACCCTTTTCCCCGCTTGGATTTTTTTTATACTTGGTTTAGTCGCTGCGCACCATTGGATAGTACGTTACCATACTTTAAAACCGGCTCCCACCATTTTATTCAGCATGACTTTTGATGAAAAACGGACTTTTGGCTTTTTCATGTTATGGATCACTTGGGCTTAGTTAAAAGCGGTTAGAACCCTTTTCCCCGCTTGGATTTTTTTTATACTTGGTTTAGTCGCTGCGCACCATTGGATAGTACGTCACCATACTTTAAAACCGGCTCCCACCATTTTATTCAGCATGACTTTTGATGAAAAACGGACTTTTGGCTTTTTCATGTTATGGATCACTTGGGCTTAGTTAAAAGCGGTTAGAACCCTTTTCCCCGCTTGGATTTTTTTTATACTTGGTTTAGTCGCTGCGCACCATTGGATAGTACGTCACCATACTTTAAAACCGGCTCCCACCATTTTATTCAGCATGACTTTTGATGAAAAACGGACTTTTGGCTTTTTCATGTTATGGATCACTTGGGCTTAGTTAAAAGCGGTTAGAACCCTTTTCCCCGCTTGGATTTTTTTTATACTTGGTTTAGTCGCTGCGCACCAGTGGATAGTACGTCACCATACTTTAAAACCGGCTCCCACCATTTTATTCAGCATGACTTTTGATGAAAAACGGACTTTTGGCTTTTTCATGTTATGGATCACTTGGGCTTAGTTAAAAGTGGTTAGAACCCTTTTCCCCGCTTGGATTTTTTTTATACTTGGTTTAGTCGCTGCGCACCATTGGATAGTACGTCACCATACTTTAAAACCGGCTCCCACCATTTTATTCAGCATGACTTTTGATGAAAAACGGACTTTTGGCTTTTTCATGTTATGGATCAGTTGGGCTTAGTTAAAAGCGGTTAGAACCCTTTTCCCCGCTTGGATTTTTTTTATACTTGGTTTAGTCGCTGCGCACCATTGGATAGTACGTCACCATACTTTAAAACCGGCTCCCACCATTTTATTCAGCATGACTTTTGATGAAAAACGGACTTTTGGCTTTTTCATGTTATGGATCACTTGGGCTTAGTTAAAAGCGGTTAGAACCCTTTTCCCCGCTTGGATTTTTTTTATACTTGGTTTAGTCGCTGCGCACCATTGAATAGTACGTCACCATACTTTAAAACCGGCTCCCACCATTTTATTCAGCATGACTTTTGATGAAAAACGGACTTTTGGCTTTTTCATGTTATGGATCACTTGGGCTTAGTTAAAAGCGGTTAGAACCCTTTTCCCCGCTTGGATTTTTTTTATACTTGGTTTAGTCGCTGCGCACCATTGGATAGTACGTCACCATACTTTAAAACCGGCTCCCACCATTTTATTCAGCATGACTTTTGATGAAAAACGGACTTTTGGCTTTTTCATGTTATGGATCACTTGGGCTTAGTTAAAAGCGGTTAGAACCCTTTTCCCCGCTTGGATTTTTTTTATACTTGGTTTAGTCGCTGCGCACCATTGGATAGTACGTCACCATACTTTAAAACCGGCTCCCACCATTTTATTCAGCATGACTTTTGATGAAAAACGGACTTTTGGCTTTTTCATGTTATGGATCACTTGGGCTTAGTTAAAAGCGGTTAGAACCCTTTTCCCCGCTTGGATTTTTTTTATACTTGGTTTAGTCGCTGCGCACCATTGGATAGTACGTCACCATTTTTTAAAACCGGCTCCCACCATTTTATTCAGCATGACTTTTGATGAAAAACGGACTTTTGGCTTTTTCATGTTATGGATCAGTTGGGCTTAGTTAAAAGCGGTTAGAACCATTTTCCCCGCTTGGATTTTTTTTATACTTGGTTTAGTCGCTGCGCACCATTGGATAGTACGTCACCATACTTTAAAACCGGCTCCCACCATTTTATTCAGCATGACTTTTGATGAAAAACGGACTTTTGGCTTTTTCATGTTATGGATCACTTGGGCTTAGTTAAAAGCGGTTAGAACCCTTTTCCCCGCTTGGATTTTTTTTATACTTGGTTTAGTCGCTGCGCACCATTGGATAGTACTTCACCATACTTTAAAACCGGCTCCCACCATTTTATTCAGCATGACTTTTGATGAAAAACGGACTTTTGGCTTTTTCATGTTATGGATCACTTGGGCTTAGTTAAAAGCGGTTAGAACCCTTTTCCCCGCTTGGATTTTTTTTATACTTGGTTTAGTCGCTGCGCACCATTGGATAGTACGTCACCATACTTTAAAACCGGCTCCCACCATTTTATTCAGCATGACTTTTGATGAAAAACGGACTTTTGGCTTTTTCATGTTATGGATCAGTTGGGCTTAGTTAAAAGCGGTTAGAACCCTTTTCCCCGCTTGGATTTTTTTTATACTTGGTTTAGTCGCTGCGCACCATTGGATAGTACGTCACCATTTTTTAAAACCGGCTCCCACCATTTTATTCAGCATGACTTTTGATGAAAAACGGACTTTTGGCTTTTTCATGTTATGGATCAGTTGGGCTTAGTTAAAAGCGGTTAGAACCATTTTCCCCGCTTGGATTTTTTTTATACTTGGTTTAGTCGCTGCGCACCATTGGATAGTACGTCACCATACTTTAAAACCGGCTCCCACCATTTTATTCAGCATGACTTTTGATGAAAAACGGACTTTTGGCTTTTTCATGTTATGGATCACTTGGGCTTAGTTAAAAGCGGTTAGAACCCTTTTCCCCGCTTGGATTTTTTTTATACTTGGTTTAGTCGCTGCGCACCATTGGATAGTACGTCACCATACTTTAAAACCGGCTCCCACCATTTTATTCAGCATGACTTTTGATGAAAAACGGACTTTTGGCTTTTTCATGTTATGGATCACTTGGGCTTAGTTAAAAGCGGTTAGAACCCTTTTCCCCGCTTGGATTTTTTTTATACTTGGTTTAGTCGCTGCGCACCATTGGATAGTACGTCACCATACTTTAAAACCGGCTCCCACCATTTTATTCAGCATGACTTTTGATGAAAAACGGACTTTTGGCTTTTTCATGTTATGGATCACTTGGGCTTAGTTAAAAGCGGTTAGAACCCTTTTCCCCGCTTGGATTTTTTTTATACTTGGTTTAGTCGCTGCGCACCATTGGATAGTACGTCACCATACTTTAAAACCGGATCCCACCATTTTATTCAGCATGACTTTTGATGAAAAACGGACTTTTGGCTTTTTCATGTTATGGATCACTTGGGCTTAGTTAAAAGCGGTTAGAACCCTTTTCCCGCTTGGATTTTTTTATACTTGGTTTAGTCGCTGCGCACCATTGGATAGTACGTCACCATTTTTTAAAACCGGCTCCCACCATTTTATTCAGCATGACTTTTGATGAAAAACGGACTTTTGGCTTTTTCATGTTATGGATCACTTGGGCTTAGTTAAAACCGGTTAGAACCCTTTTCCCCGCTTGGATTTTTTTTATACTTGGTTTAGTCGCTGCGCACCATTGGATAGTACGTCACCATACTTTAAAACCGGCTCCCACCATTTTATTCAGCATGACTTTTGATGAAAAACGGACTTTTGGCTTTTTCATGTTATGGATCAGTTGGGCTTAGTTAAAAGCGGTTAGAACCCTTTTCCCCGCTTGGATTTTTTTTATACTTGGTTTAGTCGCTGCGCACCATTGGATAGTACGTCACCATACTTTAAAACCGGCTCCCACCATTTTATTCAGCATGACTTTTGATGAAAAACGGACTTTTGGCTTTTTCATGTTATGGATCACTTGGGCTTAGTTAAAAGCGGTTAGAACCCTTTTCCCCGCTTGGATTTTTTTTATACTTGGTTTAGTCGCTGCGCACCATTGGATAGTACGTCACCATACTTTAAAACCGGATCCCACCATTTTATTCAGCATGACTTTTGATGAAAAACGGACTTTTGGCTTTTTCATGTTATGGATCACTTGGGCTTAGTTAAAAGCGGTTAGAACCCTTTTCCCGCTTGGATTTTTTTATACTTGGTTTAGTCGCTGCGCACCATTGGATAGTACGTCACCATTTTTTAAAACCGGCTCCCACCATTTTATTCAGCATGACTTTTGATGAAAAACGGACTTTTGGCTTTTTCATGTTATGGATCACTTGGGCTTAGTTAAAAGCGGTTAGAACCCTTTTCCCCGCTTGGATTTTTTTTATACTTGGTTTAGTCGCTGCGCACCATTGGATAGTACGTCACCATTTTTTAAAACCGGCTCCCACCATTTTATTCAGCATGACTTTTGATGAAAAACGGACTTTTGGCTTTTTCATGTTATGGATCAGTTGGGCTTAGTTAAAAGCGGTTAGAACCATTTTCCCCGCTTGGATTTTTTTTATACTTGGTTTAGTAGCTGCGCACCATTGGATAGTACGTCACCATACTTTAAAACCGGCTCCCACCATTTTATTCAGCATGACTTTTGATGAAAAACGGACTTTTGGCTTTTTCATGTTATGGATCACTTGGGCTTAGTTAAAAGCGGTTAGAACCCTTTTCCCCGCTTGGATTTTTTTTATACTTGGTTTAGTCGCTGCGCACCATTGGATAGTACTTCACCATACTTTAAAACCGGCTCCCACCATTTTATTCAGCATGACTTTTGATGAAAAACGGACTTTTGGCTTTTTCATGTTATGGATCACTTGGGCTTAGTTAAAAGCGGTTAGAACCCTTTTCCCCGCTTGGATTTTTTTTATACTTGGTTTAGTCGCTGCGCACCATTGGATAGTACGTCACCATACTTTAAAACCGGCTCCCACCATTTTATTCAGCATGACTTTTGATGAAAAACGGACTTTTGGCTTTTTCATGTTATGGATCAGTTGGGCTTAGTTAAAAGCGGTTAGAACCCTTTTCCCCGCTTGGATTTTTTTTATACTTGGTTTAGTCGCTGCGCACCATTGGATAGTACGTCACCATTTTTTAAAACCGGCTCCCACCATTTTATTCAGCATGACTTTTGATGAAAAACGGACTTTTGGCTTTTTCATGTTATGGATCAGTTGGGCTTAGTTAAAAGCGGTTAGAACCATTTTCCCCGCTTGGATTTTTTTTATACTTGGTTTAGTCGCTGCGCACCATTGGATAGTACGTCACCATACTTTAAAACCGGCTCCCACCATTTTATTCAGCATGACTTTTGATGAAAAACGGACTTTTGGCTTTTTCATGTTATGGATCACTTGGGCTTAGTTAAAAGCGGTTAGAACCCTTTTCCCCGCTTCGATTTTTTTTATACTTGGTTTAGTCGCTGCGCACCATTGGATAGTACGTCACCATACTTTAAAACCGGCTCCCACCATTTTATTCAGCATGACTTTTGATGAAAAACGGACTTTTGGCATTTTCATGTTATGGATCACTTGGGCTTAGTTAAAAGCGGTTAGAACCCTTTTCCCCGCTTGGATTTTTTTTATACTTGGTTTAGTCGCTGCGCACCATTGGATAGTACGTCACCATACTTTAAAACCGGCTCCCACCATTTTATTCAGCATGACTTTTGATGAAAAACGGACTTTTGGCTTTTTCATGTTATGGATCACTTGGGCTTAGTTAAAAGCGGTTAGAACCCTTTTCCCCGCTTGGATTTTTTTTATACTTGGTTTAGTCGCTGCGCACCATTGGATAGTACGTCACCATACTTTAAAACCGGATCCCACCATTTTATTCAGCATGACTTTTGATGAAAAACGGACTTTTGGCTTTTTCATGTTATGGATCACTTGGGCTTAGTTAAAAGCGGTTAGAACCCTTTTCCCGCTTGGATTTTTTTATACTTGGTTTAGTCGCTGCGCACCATTGGATAGTACGTCACCATTTTTTAAAACCGGCTCCCACCATTTTATTCAGCATGACTTTTGATGAAAAACGGACTTTTGGCTTTTTCATGTTATGGATCACTTGGGCTTAGTTAAAACCGGTTAGAACCCTTTTCCCCGCTTGGATTTTTTTTATACTTGGTTTAGTCGCTGCGCACCATTGGATAGTACGTCACCATACTTTAAAACCGGCTCCCACCATTTTATTCAGCATGACTTTTGATGAAAAACGGACTTTTGGCTTTTTCATGTTATGGATCAGTTGGGCTTAGTTAAAAGCGGTTAGAACCCTTTTCCCCGCTTGGATTTTTTTTATACTTGGTTTAGTCGCTGCGCACCATTGGATAGTACGTCACCATACTTTAAAACCGGCTCCCACCATTTTATTCAGCATGACTTTTGATGAAAAACGGACTTTTGGCTTTTTCATGTTATGGATCACTTGGGCTTAGTTAAAAGCGGTTAGAACCCTTTTCCCCGCTTGGATTTTTTTTATACTTGGTTTAGTCGCTGCGCACCATTGGATAGTACGTCACCATACTTTAAAACCGGATCCCACCATTTTATTCAGCATGACTTTTGATGAAAAACGGACTTTTGGCTTTTTCATGTTATGGATCACTTGGGCTTAGTTAAAAGCGGTTAGAACCCTTTTCCCGCTTGGATTTTTTTATACTTGGTTTAGTCGCTGCGCACCATTGGATAGTACGTCACCATTTTTTAAAACCGGCTCCCACCATTTTATTCAGCATGACTTTTGATGAAAAACGGACTTTTGGCTTTTTCATGTTATGGATCACTTGGGCTTAGTTAAAACCGGTTAGAACCCTTTTCCCCGCTTGGATTTTTTTTATACTTGGTTTAGTCGCTGCGCACCATTGGATAGTACGTCACCATACTTTAAAACCGGCTCCCACCATTTTATTCAGCATGACTTTTGATGAAAAACGGACTTTTGGCTTTTTCATGTTATGGATCAGTTGGGCTTAGTTAAAAGCGGTTAGAACCCTTTTCCCCGCTTGGATTTTTTTTATACTTGGTTTAGTCGCTGCGCACCATTGGATAGTACGTCACCATGCTTTAAAACCGGCTCCC
The DNA here is from genome assembly GCA_030141615.1 of Unio pictorum. Classification (NCBI taxonomy): domain Eukaryota; kingdom Metazoa; phylum Mollusca; class Bivalvia; order Unionida; family Unionidae; genus Unio; species Unio pictorum. Next base: position 13,838 of record JARLTB010000476.1, read on the forward strand.
ACCATTTTATTCAGCATGACTTTTGATGAAAAACGGACTTTTGGCTTTTTCATGTTATGGATCAGTTGGGCTTAGTTAAAAGCGGTTAGAACCCTTTTCCCCGCTTGGATTTTTTTATACTTGGTTTAGTCGCTGCGCACCATTGGATAGTACGTCACCATACTTTAAAACCGGCTCCCACCATTTTATTCAGCATGACTTTTGATGAAAAACGGACTTTTGGCTTTTTCATGTTATGGATCACTTGGGCTTAGTTAAAAGCGGTTAGAATCCTTTTCCCCGCTTGGATTTTTTTTATACTTGGTTTAGTCGCTGCGCACCATTGGATAGTACGTCACCATACTTTAAAACCGGCTCCCACCATTTTATTCAGCATGACTTTTGATGAAAAACGGACTTTTGGCTTTTTCATGTTATGGATCACTTGGGCTTAGTTAAAAGCGGTTAGAACCCTTTTCCCCGCTTGGATTTTTTTATACTTGGTTTAGTCGCTGCGCACCATTGGATAGTACGTCACCATACTTTAAAACCGGCTCCCACCATTTTATTCAGCATGACTTTTGATGAAAAACGGACTTTTGGCTTTTTCATGTTATGGATCACTTGGGCTTAGTTAAAAGCGGTTAGAACCCTTTTCCCCGCTTGGATTTTTTTTATACTTGGTTTAGTCGCTGCGCACCATTGGATAGTACGTCACCATACTTTAAAACCGGCTCCCACTATTTTATTCACCATGACTTTTGATGAAAAACGGACTTTTGGCTTTTTCATGTTATGGATCACTTGGGATTAGTTAAAAGCGGTTAGAACCCTTTTCCCCGCTTGGATTTTTTTTATACTTGGTTTAGTCGCTGCGCACCATTGGATAGTACGTCACCATACTTTAAAACCGGCTCCCACCATTTTATTCAGCATGACTTTTGATGAAAAACGGACTTTTGGCTTTTTCATGTTATGGATCACTTGGGCTTAGTTAAAAGCGGTTAGAACCCTTTTCCCCGCTTGGATTTTTTTTATACTTGGTTTAGTCGCTGCGCACCATTGGATAGTACGTCACCATACTTTAAAACCGGCTCCCACCATTTTATTCAGCATGACTTTTGATGAAAAACGGACTTTTGGCTTTTTCATGTTATGGATCACTTGGGCTTAGTTAAAAGCGGTTAGAACCCTTTTCCCCGCTTGGATTTTTTTTATACTTGGTTTAGTCGCTGCGCACCATTGGATAGTACGTCACCATACTTTAAAACCGGCTCCCACCATTTTATTCAGCATGACTTTTGATGAAAAACGGACTTTTGGCTTTTTCATGTTATGGATCACTTGGGCTTAGTTAAAAGCGGTTAGAACCCTTTTCCCCGCTTGGATTTTTTTTATACTTGGTTTAGTCGCTGCGCACCATTGGATAGTACGTCACCATACTTTAAAACCGGCTCCCACCATTTTATTCAGCATGACTTTTGATGAAAAACGGACTTTTGGCTTTTTCATGTTATGGATCACTTGGGCTTAGTTAAAAGCGGTTAGAACCCTTTTCCCCGCTTGGATTTTTTTTATACTTGGTTTAGTCGCTGCGCACCATTGGATAGTACGTCACCATACTTTAAAACCGGCTCCCACCATTTTATTCAGCATGACTTTTGATGAAAAACGGACTTTTGGCTTTTTCATGTTATGGATCACTTGGGCTTAGTTAAAAGCGGTTAGAACCCTTTTCCCCGCTTGGATTTTTTTTATACTTGGTTTAGTCGCTGCGCACCATTGGATAGTACGTCACCATACTTTAAAACCGGCTCCCACCATTTTATTCAGCATGACTTTTGATGAAAAACGGACTTTTGGCTTTTTCATGTTATGGATCACTTGGGCTTAGTTAAAAGCGGTTAGAACCCTTTTCCCCGCTTGGATTTTTTTTATACTTGGTTTAGTCGCTGCGCACCATTGGATAGTACGTCACCATACTTTAAAACCGGCTCCCACCATTTTATTCAGCATGACTTTTGATGAAAAACGGACTTTTGGCTTTTTCATGTTATGGATCACTTGGGCTTAGTTAAAAGCGGTTAGAACCCTTTTCCCCGCTTGGATTTTTTTTATACTTGGTTTAGTCGCTGCGCACCATTGGATAGTACGTTACCATACTTTAAAACCGGCTCCCATCATTTTATTCAGCATGACTTTTGATGAAAAACGGACTTTTAGCTTTTTCATGTTATGGATCACTTGGGCTTAGTTAAAAGCGGTTAGAACCCTTTTCCCCGCTTGGATTTTTTTTATACTTGGTTTAGTCGCTGCGCACCATTGGATAGTACGTCACCATACTTTAAAACCGGCTCCCACCATTTTATTCAGCATGACTTTTGATGAAAAACGGACTTTTGGCTTTTTCATGTTATGGATCACTTGGGCTTAGTTAAAAGCGGTTAGAACCCTTTTCCCCGCTTGGATTTTTTTTATACTTGGTTTAGTCGCTGCGCACCATTGGATAGTACGTCACCATACTTTAAAACCGGCTCCCACCATTTTATTCAGCATAACTTTTGATGAAAAACGGACTTTTGGCTTTTTCATGTTATGGATCACTTGGGCTTAGTTAAAAGCGGTTAGAACCCTTTTCCCCGCTTGGATTTTTTTTATACTTGGTTTAGTCGCTGCGCACCAGTGGATAGTACGTCACCATACTTTAAAACCGGCTCCCACCATTTTATTCAGCATGACTTTTGATGAAAAACGGACTTTTGGCTTTTTCATGTTATGGATCACTTGGGCTTAGTTAAAAGCGGTTAGAACCCTTTTCCCCGCTTGGATTTTTTTTATACTTGGTTTAGTCGCTGCGCACCATTGGATAGTACGTCACCATACTTTAAAACCGGCTCCCACCATTTTATTCAGCATGACTTTTGATGAAAAACGGACTTTTGGCTTTTTCATGTTATGGATCAGTTGGGCTTAGTTAAAAGCGGTTAGAACCCTTTTCCCCGCTTGGATTTTTTTATACTTGGTTTAGTCGCTGCGCACCATTGGATAATACGTCACCATACTTTAAAACCGGCTCCCACCATTTTATTCAGCATGACTTTTGATGAAAAACGGACTTTTGGCTTTTTCATGTTATGGATCACTTGGGCTTAGTTAAAAGCGGTTAGAACCCTTTTCCCCGCTTGGATTTTTTTTATACTTGGTTTAGTCGCTGCGCACCATTGGATAGTACGTCACCATACTTTAAAACCGGCTCCCACCATTTTATTCAGCATGACTTTTGATGAAAAACGGACTTTTGGTTTTTTCATGTTATGGATCAGTTGGGCTTAGTTAAAAGCGGTTAGAACCCTTTTCCCCGCTTGGATTTTTTTTATACTTGGTTTAGTCGCTGCGCACCATTGGATAGTACGTCACCATACTTTAAAACCGGCTCCCACCATTTTATTCAGCATGACTTTTGATGAAAAACGGACTTTTGGCTTTTTCATGTTATGGATCACTTGGGCTTAGTTAAAAGCGGTTAGAACCCTTTTCCCCGCTTGGATTTTTTTTATACTTGGTTTAGTCGCTGCGCACCATTGGATAGTACGTCACCATACTTTAAAACCGGCTCCCACCATTTTATTCAGCATGACTTTTGATGAAAAAGGGACTTTTGGCTTTTTCATGTTATGGATCACTTGGGCTTAGTTAAAAGCGGTTAGAACCCTTTACCCCGCTTGGATTTTTTTTATACTTGGTTTAGTCGCTGCGCACCATTGAATAGTACGTCACCATACTTTAAAACCGGCTCCCACCATTTTATTCAGCATGACTTTTGATGAAAAACGGACTTTTGGCTTTTTCATGTTATGGATCACTTGGGCTTAGTTAAAAGCGGTTAGAGCCCTTTTCCCCGCTTGGATTTTTTTTATACTTGGTTTAGTCGCTGCGCACCATTGGATAGTACGTCACCATAGTTTAAAACTGGCTCCCACCATTTTATTCAGCATGACTTTTGATGAAAAACGGACTTTTGGCTTTTTCATGTTATGGATCAGTTGGGCTTAGTTAAAAGCGGTTTGAACCCTTTTCCCCGCTTGGATTTTTTTTATACTTGGTTTAGTCGCTGCGCACCATTGGATAGTACGTCACCATACTTTAAAACCGGCTCCCACCATTTTATTCAGCATGACTTTTGATGAAAAACGGACTTTTGGCTTTTTCATGTTATGGATCACTTGGGCTTAGTTAAAAGCGGTTAGAACCCTTTTCCCCGCTTGGATTTTTTTTATACTTGGTTTAGTCGCTGCGCACCATTGGATAGTACGTCACCATACTTTAAAACCGGCTCCCACCATTTTATTCAGCATGACTTTTGATGAAAAACGGACTTTTGGTTTTTTCATGTTATGGATCAGTTGGGCTTAGTTGAAAGCGGTTAGAACCCTTTTCCCCGCTTGGATTTTTTTATACTTGGTTTAGTCGCTGCGCACTATTGGATAGTACGTCACCATTCTTTAAAACCGGCTCGCACCATTTTATTCAGCATGACTTTTGATGAAAAACGGACATTTGGCTTTTTCATGTTATGGATCACTTGGGCTTAGTTAAAAGCGGTTAGAACCCTTTTCCCCGCTTGGATTTTTTTTATACTTGGTTTAGTCGCTGCGCACCATTGGATAGTACGTCACCATACTTTAAAACCGGCTCCCACCATTTTATTCAGCATGACTTTTGATGAAAAACGGACTTTTGGCTTTTTCATGTTATGGATCACTTGGGCTTAGTTAAAAGCGGTTAGAACCCTTTTCCCCGCTTGGATTTTTTTATACTTGGATTAGTCGCTGCGCACCATTGGATAGTACGTCACCATACTTTAAAACCGGCTCCCACCATTTTATTCAGCATGACTTTTGATGAAAAACGGACTTTTGGCTTTTTCATGTTATGGATCACTTGGGCTTAGTTAAAAGCGGTTAGAACCCTTTTCCCCGCTTGGATTTTTTTTATACTTGGTTTATTCGCTGCGCACCATTGGATAGTACGTCACCATACTTTAAAACCGGCTCCCACCATTTTATTCAGCATGACTTTTGATGAAAAACGGACTTTTGGCTTTTTCATGTTATGGATCACTTGGGCTTAGTTAAAAGCGGTTAGAACCCTTTTCCCCGCTTGGATTTTTTTTATACTTGGTTTAGTCGCTGCGCACCATTGGATAGTACGTCACCATACTTTAAAACCGGCTCCCACCATTTTATTCAGCATGACTTTTGATGAAAAACGGACTTTTGGCTTTTTCATGTTATGGATCACTTGGGCTTAGTTAAAAGCGGTTAGAACCCTTTTCCCCGCTTGGATTTTTTTTATACTTGGTTTAGTCGCTGCGCACCATTGGATAGTACGTCACCATACTTTAAAACCGGCTCACACCATTTTATTCAGCATGACTTTTGATGAAAAACGGACTTTTGGCTTTTTCATGTTATGGATCACTTGGGCTTAGTTAAAAGCGGTTAGAACCCTTTTCCCCGCTTGGATTTTTTTAATACTTGGTTTAGTCGCTGCGCACCATTGGATAGTACGTCACCATACTTTAAAACCGGCTCCCACCATTTTATTCAGCATGACTTTTGATGAAAAACGGACTTTTGGCTTTTTCATGTTATGGATCACTTGGGCTTAGTTAAAAGCGGTTAGAACCCTTTTCCCCGCTTGGATTTTTTTTATACTTGGTTTAGTCGCTGCGCACCATTGGATAGTACGTCACCATACTTTAAAACCGGCTCCCACCATTTTATTCAGCATGACTTTTGATGAAAAACGGACTTTTGGCTTTTTCATGTTATGGATCACTTGGGCTTAGTTAAAAGCGGTTAGAACCCTTTTCCCCGCTTGGATTTTTTTTATACTTGGTTTAGTCGCTGCGTACCATTGGATAGTACGTCACCATACTTTAAAACCGGCTCCCACCATTTTATTCAGCATGACTTTTGATGAAAAACGGACTTTTGGCTTTTTCATGTTATGGATCACTTGGGCTTAGTTAAAAGCGGTTAGAACCCTTTTCCCCGCTTGGATTTTTTTTATACTTGGTTTAGTCGCTGCGCACCATTGGATAGTACGTCACCATACTTTAAAACCGGCTCCCACCATTTTATTCAGCATGACTTTTGATGAAAAACGGACTTTTGGCTTTTTCATGTTATGGATCACTTGGGCTTAGTTAAAAGCGGTTAGAACCCTTTTGCCCGCTTGGATTTTTTTATACTTGGTTTAGTCGCTGCGCACCATTGGATAGTACGTCACCATACTTTAAAACCGGCTCCCACCATTTTATTCAGCATGACTTTTGATGAAAAACGGACTTTTAGCTTTTTCATGTTATGGATCACTTGGGCTTAGTTAAAAGCGGTTAGAACCCTTTTCCCCGCTTGGATTTTTTTTATACTTGGTTTAGTCGCTGCGCACCATTGGATAGTACGTCACCATACTTTAAAACCGGCTCCCACCATTTTATTCAGCATGACTTTTGATGAAAAACGGACTTTTGGCTTTTTCATGTTATGGATCAGTTGGGCTTAGTTAAAAGCGGTTAGAACCCTTTTACCCGCTTGGATTTTTTTTTATACTTGGTTTAGTCGCTGCGCACCATTGGATAGTACGTCACCATACTTTAAAACCGGCTCCCACCATTTTATTCAGCATGACTTTTGATGAAAAACGGACTTTTGGCTTTTTCATGTTATGGATCAGTTGGGCTTAGTTAAAAGCGGTTAGAACCCTTTTCCCCGCTTGGATTTTTTTTATACTTGGTTTAGTCGCCGCGCACCATTGGATAGTACGTCACCATACTTTAAAACCGGCTCCCACCATTTTATTCAGCATGACTTTTGATGAAAAACGGACTTTTGGCTTTTTCATGTTATGGATCACTTGGGCTTAGTTAAAAGCGGTTAGAACCCTTTTCCCCGCTTGGATTTTTTTTATACTTGGTTTAGTCGCTGCGCACCATTGGATAGTACGTCACCATACTTTAAAACCGGCTCCTACCATTTTATTCAGCATGACTTTTGATGAAAAACGGACTTTTGGCTTATTCATGTTATGGATCACTTGGGCTTAGTTAAAAGCGGTTAGAACCCTTTTCCCCGCTTGGATTTTTTTTATACTTGGTTTAGTCGCTGCGCACCATTGGATAGTACGTCACCATACTTTAAAACCGGCTCCCACCATTTTATTCAGCATGACTTTTGATGAAAAACGGACTTTTGGCTTTTTCATGTTATGGATCACTTGGGCTTAGTTAAAAGCGGTTAGAACCCTGTTCCCCTCTTGGATTTTTTTATACTTGGTTTAGTCGCTGCGCACCATTGGATAGTACGTCACCATACTTTAAAACCGGCTCCCACCATTTTATTCAGCATGACTTTTGATGAAAAACGGACTTTTTGGCTTTTTCATGTTATGGATCACTTGGGCTTAGTTAAAAGCGGTTAGAACCCTTTTCCCCGCTTGGATTTTTTTTATACTTGGTTTAGTCGCTGCGCACCATTGGATAGTACGTCACCATACTTTAAAACCGGCTCCCACCATTTTATTCAGCATGACTTTTGATGAAAAACGGACTTTTGGCTTTTTCATGTTATGGATCACTTGTGCTTAGTTAAAAGCGGTTAGAAAAATTTTCCCCGCTTGGATTTTTTTTATACTTGGTTTAGTCGCTGCGCACCATTGGATAGTACGTCACCATACTTTAAAACCGGCTCCCACCATTTTATTCAGCATGACTTTTGATGAAAAACGGACTTTTGGCTTTTTCATGTTACGGATCACTTGGGCTTAGTTAAAAGCGGTTAGAACCCTTTTCCCCGCTTGGATTTTTTTTATCCTTGGTTTAGTCGCTGCGCACCATTGGATAGTACGTCACCATACTTTAAAACCGGCTCCCACCATTTTATTCAGCATGACTTTTGATGAAAAACGGACTTTTGGCTTTTTCATGTTATGGATCACTTGGGCTTAGTTAAAAGCGGTTAGAACCCTTTTCCCCGCTTGGATTTTTTTTATACTTGGTTTAGTCGCTGCGCACCATTGGATAGTACGTCACCATACTTTAAAACCGGCTCCCACCATTTTATTCAGCATGACTTTTGATGAAAAACGGACTTTTGGCTTTTTCATGTTATGGATCACTTGGGCTTAGTTAAAAGCGGTTAGAACCCTGTTCCCCTCTTGGATTTTTTTATACTTGGTTTAGTCGCTGCGCACCATTGGATAGTACGTCACCATACTTTAAAACCGGCTCCCACCATTTTATTCAGCATGACTTTTGATGAAAAACGGACTTTTTGGCTTTTTCATGTTATGGATCACTTGGGCTTAGTTAAAAGCGGTTAGAACCCTTTTCCCCGCTTGGATTTTTTTTATACTTGGTTTAGTCGCTGCGCACCATTGGATAGTACGTCACCATACTTTAAAACCGGCTCCCACCATTTTATTCAGCATGACTTTTGATGAAAAACGGACTTTTGGCTTTTTCATGTTATGGATCACTTGTGCTTAGTTAAAAGCGGTTAGAACCCTTTTCCCCTCTTGGATTTTTTTTATACTTGGTTTAGTCCGCTGCGCACCATTGGATAGTACGTCACCATACTTTAAAACCGGCTCCCACCATTTTATTCAGCATGACTTTTGATGAAAAACGGACTTTTGGCTTTTTCATGTTACGGATCACTTGGGCTTAGTTAAAAGCGGTTAGAACCCTTTTCCCCGCTTGGATTTTTTTTATCCTTGATTTAGTCGCTGCGCACCATTGGATAGTACGTCACCATACTTTAAAACCGGCTCCCACCATTTTATTCAGCATGACTTTTGATGAAAAACGGACTTTTGGCTTTTTCATGTTATGGATCACTTGGGCTTAGTTAAAAGCGGTTAGAACCCTTTTCCCCCGCTTGGATTTTTTTTATACTTGGTTTAGTCGCTGCGCACCATTGGATAGTACGTCACCATACTTTAAAAGCGGCTCCCACCATTTTATTCAGCATGACTTTTGATGAAAAACGGACTTTTGGCTTTTTCATGTTATGGATCACTTGGGCTTAGTTAAAAGCGGTTAGAACCCTTTTCCCCGCTTGGATTTTTTTTATACTTGGTTTAGTCGCTGCGCACCATTGGATAGTACGTCACCATACTTTAAAAGCGGCTCCCACCATTTTATTCAGCATGACTTTTGATGAAAAACGGACTTTTGGCTTTTTCATGTTATGGATCACTTGGGCTTAGTTAAAAGCGGTTAGAACCCTTTTCCCCGCTTGGATTTTTTTTATACTTGGTTTAGTCGCTGCGCACCATTGGATAGTACGTCACCATACTTTAAAACCGGCTCCCACCATTTTATTCAGCATGACTTTTGATGAAAAACGGACTTTTGGCTTTTTCATGTTATGGATCACTTGGGCTTAGTTAAAAGCGGTTAGAACCCTTTTCCCGCTTGGATTTTTTTTATACTTGGTTTAGTCGCTGCGCACCATTGGATAGTACTTCACCATACTTTAAAACCGGCTCCCACCATTTTATTCAGCATGACTTTTGATGAAAAACGGATTTTTGGCTTTTTCATGTTATGGATCACTTGGGCTTAGTTAAAAGCGGTTAGAACCCTTTTCCCCGCTTGGATTTTTTTAATACTTGGTTTAGTCGCTGCGCACCATTGGATAGTACGTCACCATACTTTAAAACCGGCTCCCACCATTTTATTCAGCATGACTTTTGATGAAAAACGGACTTTTGGCTTTTTCATGTTATGGATCACTTGGGCTTAGTTAAAAGCGGTTAGAACCCTTTTCCCCGCTTGGATTTCTTTTATACTTGGTTTAGTCGCTGCGCACCATTGGATAGTACGTCACCATACTTTAAAACAGGCTCCCACCATTTTATTCAGCATGACTTTTGATGAAAAACGGACTTTTGGCTTTTTCATGTTATGGATCACTTGGGCTTAGTTAAAAGCGGTTAGAACCCTTTTCCCCGCTTGGATATTTTTTATACTTGGTTTAGTCGCTGCGCACCATTGGATAGTACGTCACCATACTTTAAAACCGGCTCCCACCATTTTATTCAGCATGACTTTTGATGAAAAACGGACATTTGGTTTTTTCATGTTATGGATCACTTGGGCTTAGTTAAAAGCGGTTAGAACCCTTTTCCCCGCTTGGATCTTTTTTATACTTGGTTTAGTCGCTGCGCACCATTGGATAGTACGTCACCATACTTTAAAACCGGCTCCCACCATTTTATTCAGCATGACTTTTGATGAAAAACGGACTTTTGGCTTTTTCATGTTATGGATCACTTGGGCTTAGTTAAAAGCGGTTAGAACCCTTTTCCCCGCTTGGATTTTTTTATACTTGGTTTAGTCGCTGCGCACCATTGGATAGTACGTCACCATACTTTAAAACCGGCTCCCACCATTTTATTCAGCATGACTTTTGATGAAAAACGGACTTTTGGCTTTTTCATGTTATGGATCATTTGGGCTTAGTTAAAAGCGGTTAGAACCCTTTTCCCCGCTTGGATTTTTTTTATACTTGGTTTAGTCGCTGCGCACCATTGGATAGTACGTCACCATACTATAAAACCGGCTCCCACCATTTTATTCAGCATGACTTTTGATGAAAAACGGACTTTTAGCTTTTTCATGTTATGGATCACTTGGGCTTAGTTAAAAGCGGTTAGAACCCTTTTCCCCGCTTGGATTTTTTTATACTTGGTTTAGTCGCTGCGCACCATTGGATAGTACGTCACCATACTTTAAAACCGGCTCCCACCATTTTATTCAGCATGACTTTTGATGAAAAACGGACTTTTGGCTTTTTCATGTTATGGATCAGTTGGGCTTAGTTAAAAGCGGTTAGAACCCTTTAACCCGCTTGGATTTTTTTTATACTTGGTTTAGTCGCCGCGCACCATTGGATAGTTCGTCACCATACTTTAAAACCGGCTCCCACCATTTTATTCAGCATGACTTTTGATGAAAAACGGACTTTTGGCTTTTTCATGTTATGGATCAGTTGGGCTTAGTTAAAAGCGGTTAGAACCCTTTTCCCCGCTTGGATTTTTTTTATACTTGGTTTAGTCGCCGCGCACCATTGGATAGTACGTCACCATACTTTAAAACCGGCTCCCACCATTTTATTCAGCATGACTTTTGATGAAAAACGGACTTTTGGCTTTTTCATGTTATGGATCACTAGGGCTTAGTTAAAAAGCGGTTAGAACCCTTTTCCCCCGCTTGGATTTTTTTTATACTTGGTTTAGTCGCTGCGCACCATTGGATAGTACGTCACCATACTTTAAAACCGGCTCCCACCATTTTATTCAGCATGACTTTTGATGAAAAACGGACTTTTGGCTTTTTCATGTTATGGATCACTTGGGCTTAGTTAAAAAGCGGTTAGAACCCTTTTCCCCGCTTGGATTTTTTTTATACTTGGTTTAGTCGCTGCGCACTATTGGATAGTACGTCACCATACTTTAAAACCGGCTCCCACCATTTTATTCAGCATGACTTTTGATGAAAAACGGACTTTTGGCTTTTTCATGTTATGGATCACTTGGGCTTAGTTAAAAGCGGTTAGAACCCTGTTCCCCTCTTGGATTTTTTTATACTTGGTTTAGTCGCTGCGCACCATTGGATAGTACGTCACCATACTTTAAAACCGGCTCCCACCATTTTATTCAGCATGACTTTTGATGAAAAACGGACTTTTTGGCTTTTTCATGTTATGGATCACTTGGGCTTAGTTAAAAGCGGTTAGAACCCTTTTCCCCGCTTGGATTTTTTTTATACTTGGTTTAGTCGCTGCGCACCATTGGATAGTACGTCACCATACTTTAAAACCGGCTCCCACCATTTTATTCAGCATGACTTTTGATGAAAAACGGACTTTTGGCTTTTTCATGTTATGGATCATTTGTGATTAGTTAAAAGCGGTTAGAACCCTTTTCCCCGCTTGGATTTTTTTTATACTTGGTTTAGTCGCTGCGCACCATTGGATAGTACGTCACCATACTTTAAAACCGGCTCCCACCATTTTATTCAGCATGACTTTTGATGAAAAACGGACTTTTGGCTTTTTCATGTTACGGATCACTTGGGCTTATTTAAAAGCGGTTAGAACCCTTTTCCCCGCTTGGATTTTTTTTATCCTTGGTTTAGTCGCTGCGCACCATTGGATAGTACATCACCATACTTTAAAACCGGCTCCCACCATTTTATTCAGCATGACTTTTGATGAAAAACGGACTTTTGGCTTTTTCATGTTATGGATCACTTGGGCTTAGTTAAAAGCGGTTAGAACCCTTTTCCCCGCTTGGATTTTTTTTATACTTGGTTTAGTCGCTGCGCACCATTGGATAGTACTTCACCATACTTTAAAACCGGCTCCCACCATTTTAGTCAGCATGACTTTTGATGAAAAACGGATTTTTGGCTTTTTCATGTTATGGATCACTTGGGCTTAGTTAAAAGCGGTTAGAACCCTTTTCCCCGCTTGGATTTTTTTTATACTTGGTTTAGTCGCTGCGCACCATTGGATAGTACGTCACCATACTTTAAAACCGGCTCCCACCATTTTATTCAGCATGACTTTTGATGAAAAACGGACTTTTGGCTTTTTCATGTTATGGATCACTTGGGCTTAGTTAAAAGCGGTTAGAACCCTTTTCCCCGCTTGGATTTCTTTTATACTTGGTTTAGTCGCTGCGCACCATTGGATAGTACGTCACCATACTTTAAAACCGGCTCCCACCATTTTATTCAGCATGACTTTTGATGAAAAACGGACTTTTGGCTTTTTCATGTTATGGATCACTTGGGCTTAGTTAAAAGCGGTTAGAACCCTTTTCCCCGCTTGGATTTTTTTTATACTTGGTTTAGTCGCTGCGCACCATTGGATAGTACGTCACCATACTTTAAAACCGGCTCCCACCATTTTATTCAGCATGACTTTTGATGAAAAACGGACTTTTGGCTTTTTCATGTTATGGATCACTTGGGCTTAGTTAAAAGCGGTTAGAACCCTTTTCCCCGCTTGGATTTTTTTTATACTTGGTTTAGTCGCTGCGCACCATTGGATAGTACGTCACCATACTTTAAAACCGGCTCCCACCATTTTATTCAGCATGACTTTTGATGAAAAACGGACTTTTGGCTTTTTCATGTTATGGATCACTTGGGCTTAGTTAAAAGCGGTTAGAACCCTTTTCCCCGCTTGGATTTTTTTTATACTTGGTTTAGTCGCTGCGCACCATTGGATAGTACGTCACCATACTTTAAAACCGGTTCCCACCATTTTATTTAGCATGACTTTTGATGAAAAACGGACTTTTGGCTTTTTCATGTTATGGATCACTTGGGCTTAGTTACAAGCGGTTAGAACCCTTTTCCCCGCTTGGATTTTTTTTATACTTGGTTTAGTCGCTGCGCACCATTGGATAGTACATCACCATACTTTAAAACCGGCTCCCACCATTTTATTCAGCATGACTTTTGATGAAAAACGGACTTTTGGCTTTTTCATGTTATGGATCACTTGGGCTTAGTTAAAAGCGGTTAGAACCCTTTTCCCCGCTTGGATTTTTTTTATACTTGGTTTAGTCGCTGCGCACCATTGGATAGTACGTCACCATACGTTAAAACTGGCTCCCACCATTTTATTCAGCATGACTTTTGATGAAAAACGGACTTTTGGCTTTTTCATGTTATGGATCACTTGGGCTTAGTTAAAAGTTGTTATAACCCTTTTCCCCGCTTGGATTTTTTTTATACTTGGTTTAGTCGCTGCGCACCATTGGATAGTACGTCACCATACTTTAAAACCGGCTCCCACCATTTTATTCAGCATGACTTTTGATGAAAAACGGACTTTTGGCTTTTTCATGTTATGGATCACTTGGGCTTAGTTAAAAGCGGTTAGAACCCTTTTCCCCGCTTGGATTTTTTTTATACTTGGTTTAGTCGCTGCGCACCATTGAATAGTACGTCACCATACTTTAAAACCGGCTCCCAACATTTTATTCAGCATGACTTTTGATGAAAAACGGACTTTTGGCTTTTTCATGTTATGGATCACTTGTGCTTAGTTAAAAGCGGTTAGAACCCTTTTCCCCGCTTGGATTTTTTTTATACTTGGTTTAGTCGCTGCGCACCATTGGATAGTACGTCACCATACTTTAAAACCGGCTCCCACCATTTTATTCAGCATGACTTTTGATGAAAAACGGACTTTTGGCTTTTTCATGTTATGGATCACTTGGGCTTAGTTAAAAGCGGTTAGAACCCTTTTCCCCGCTTGGATTTTTTTTATACTTGGTTTAGTCGCTGCGCACCATTGGATAGTACGTCACCATACTTTAAAACCGGCTCCCACCATTTTATTCAGCATGACTTTTGATGAAAAATGGACTTTTGGCTTTTTCATGTTATGGATCACTTGGGCTTAGTTAAAAGCGGTTAGAACCCTTTTCCCCGCTTGGATTTTTTTTATACTTGGTTTAGTCGCTGCGCACCATTGGATAGTACGTCACCATACTTTAAAACCGGCTCCCACCATTTTATTCAGCATGACTTTTGATGAAAAACGGACTTTTGGCTTTTACATGTTATGGATCACTTGGGCTTAGTTAAAAGCAGTTAGAACCCTTTTCCCCGCTTGGATTTTTTTTATACTTGGTTTAGTCGCTGCTGTTACCATTGGATAGTACGTCACCATACTTTAAAACCGGCTCCCACCATTTTATTCCGCATGACTTTTGATGAAAAACGGACTTTTGGCTTTTTCATGTTATGGATCACTTGGGCTTAGTTAAAAGCGGTTAGAACCCTTTTCCCCGCTTGGATTTTTTTATACTTGGTTTAGTCGCTGCGCACCATTGGATAGTACGTCACCATACTTTAAAACCGGCTCCCACCATTTTATTCAGCATGACTTTTGATGAAAAACGGACTTTTGGCTTTTTCATGTTATGGATCACTTGGGCTTAGTTAAAAGCGGTTAGAACCCTTTCCCCGCTTGGATTTTTTTTATACTTGGTTTAGTCGCTGCGCACCATTGGATAGTACGTCACCATACTTTAAAACCGGCTCCCACCATTTTATTCAGCATGACTTTTGATGAAAAACGGACTTTTGGCTTTTTCATGTTATGGATCACTTGGGCTTAGTTAAAAGCGGTTAGAACCCTTTTCCCCGCTTGGATTTTTTTTATACTTGGTTTAGTCGCTGCGCACCATTGGATAGTACGTCACCATACTTTAAAACCGGCTCCCACCATTTTATTCAGCATGACTTTTGATGAAAAACGGACTTTTGGCTTTTTCATGTTATGGATCACTTGGGCTTAGTTAAAAGCGGTTAGAACCCTTTTCCCCGCTTGGATTCTTTTTATACTTGGTTTAGTCGCTGCGCACCATTGGATAGTACGTCACCATACTTTAAAACCGGCTCCCACCATTTTATTCAGCATGACTTTTGATGAAAAACGGACTTTTGGCTTTTTCATGTTATGGATCACTTGGGCTTAGTTAAAAGCGGTTAGAACCCTTTTCCCCGCTTGGATTTTTTTTATACTTGGTTTAGTCGCTGCGCACCATTGGATAGTACGTCATAATACTTTAAAACCGGCTCCCACCATTTTATTCAGCATGACTTTTGATGAAAAACGGACTTTTGGCTTTTTCATGTTATGGATCACTTGGGCTTAGTTAAAAGCAGTTAGAACCCTTTTCCCCGCTTGGATTTTTTTTATACTTGGTTTAGTCGCTGCTGTTACCATTGGATAGTACGTCACCATACTTTAAAACCGGCTCCCACCATTTTATTCCGCATGACTTTTGATGAAAAACGGACTTTTGGCTTTTTCATGTTATGGATCACTTGGGCTTAGTTAAAAGCGGTTAGAACCCTTTTCCCCGCTTGGATTTTTTTATACTTGGTTTAGTCGCTGCGCACCATTGGATAGTACGTCACCATACTTTAAAACCGGCTCCCACCATTTTATTCAGCATGACTTTTGATGAAAAACGGACTTTTGGCTTTTTCATGTTATGGATCACTTGGGCTTAGTTAAAAGCGGTTAGAACCCTTTCCCCGCTTGGATTTTTTTTATACTTGGTTTAGTCGCTGCGCACCATTGGATAGTACGTCACCATACTTTAAAACCGGCTCCCACCATTTTATTCAGCATGACTTTTGATGAAAAACGGACTTTTGGCTTTTTCATGTTATGGATCACTTGGGCTTAGTTAAAAGCGGTTAGAACCCTTTTCCCCGCTTGGATTTTTTTTATACTTGGTTTAGTCGCTGCGCACCATTGGATAGTACGTCACCATACTTTAAAACCGGCTCCCACCATTTTATTCAGCATGACTTTTGATGAAAAACGGACTTTTGGCTTTTTCATGTTATGGATCACTTGGGCTTAGTTAAAAGCGGTTAGAACCCTTTTCCCCGCTTGGATTCTTTTTATACTTGGTTTAGTCGCTGCGCACCATTGGATAGTACGTCACCATACTTTAAAACCGGCTCCCACCATTTTATTCAGCATGACTTTTGATGAAAAACGGACTTTTGGCTTTTTCATGTTATGGATCACTTGGGCTTAGTTAAAAGCGGTTAGAACCCTTTTCCCCGCTTGGATTTTTTTTATACTTGGTTTAGTCGCTGCGCACCATTGTACGTCACCATACTTTAAAACCGGCTCCCACAATTTTATTCAGCATGACTTTTGATGAAAAACGGACTTTTGGCTTTTTCATGTTATGGATCACTTGGGCTTAGTTAAAAGCGGTTAGAACCCTTTTCCCCGCTTGGATTTTTTTTATACTTGGTTTAGTCGCTGCGCACCATTGGATAGTATGTCACCATACTTTAAAACCGGCTCCCACCATTTTATTCAGCTTGACTTTTGATGAAAAACGGACTTTTGGCTTTTTCATGTTATGGATCACTTGGGCTTAGTTAAAAGCGGTTAGAACCCTTTTCCCCGCTTGGATTTTTTTTATACTTGGTTTAGTCGCTGCGCACCATTGGATAGTATGTCACCATACTTTAAAACCGGCTCCCACCATTTTATTCAGCTTGACTTTTGATGAAAAACGGACTTTTGGCTTTTTCATGTTATGGATCACTTGGGCTTAGTTAAAAGCGGTTAGAACCCTTTTCCCCGCTTGGATTTTTTTATACTTGGTTTAGTCGCTGCGCACCATTGGATAGTACGTCACCATACTTTAAAACCGGCTCCCACCATTTTATTCAGCATGACTTTTGATGAAAAACGGACTTTTGGCTTTTTCATGTTATGGATCACTTGGGCTTAGTTAAAAGCGGTTAGAACCCTTTTCCCCGCTTGGATTTTTTTTATACTTGGTTTAGTCGCTGCGCACCATTGGATAGTACGTCACCATACTTTAAAACCGGCTCCCACCATTTTATTCAGCATGACTTTTGATGAAAAACGGACTTTTGGCTTTTTCATGTTATGGATCACTTGGGCTTAGTTAAAAGCGGTTAGAACCCTTTTCCCCGCTTGGATTTTTTTTATACTTGGTTTAGTCGCTGCGCACCATTGGATAGTACGTCACCATACTTTAAAACCGGCTCCCACCATTTTATTCAGCATGACTTTTGATGAAAAACGGACTTTTGGCTTTTTCATGTTATGGATCACTTGGGCTTAGTTAAAAGCGGTTAGAACCCTTTTCCCCGCTTGGATTTTTTTTATACTTGGTTTAGTCGCTGCGCACCATTGGATAGTACGTCACCATACTTTAAAACCGGCTCCCACCATTTTATTCAGCATGACTTTTGATGAAAAACGCACTTTTGGCTTTTTCATGTTATGGATCACTTGGGCTTAGTTAAAAGCGGTTAGAACCCTTTTCCCCGCTTGGATTTTTTTATACTTGGTTTAGTCGCTGCGCATCATTGGATAGTACGTCACCATACTTTAAAACCGGCTCCCACCATTTTATTCAGCATGACTTTTGATGAAAAACGGACTTTTGGCTTTTTCATGTTATGGATCACTTGGGCTTAGTTAAAAACGGTTAGAACCCTTTTCCCCGCTTGGATTTTTTTTATACTTGGTTTAGTCGCTGCGCACCATTGGATAGTACGTCACAATACTTTAAAACCGGCTCCCACCATTTTATTCAGCATGACTTTTGATGAAAAACGGACTTTTGGCTTTCTCATGTTATGGATCACTTGTGCTTAGTTAAAAGCGGTTAGAACCCTTTTCCCCGCTTGGATTTTTTTTATACTTGGTTTAGTCGCTGCGCACCATTGGATAGTACGTCACCATACTGTAAAACCGGCTCCCACCATTTTATTCAGCATGACTTTTGATGAAAAACGGACTTTTGGCTTTTTCATGTTATGGATCACTTGGGCTTAGTTAAAAACGGTTAGAACCCTTTTCCCCGCTTGGATTTTTTTTATACTTGGTTTAGTCGCTGCGCACCATTGGATAGTACGTCACCATACTTTAAAACCGGCTCCCACCATTTTATTCAGCATGACTTTTGATGAAAAACGGACTTTTTGCTTTTTCATGTTATGGATCACTTGGGCTTAGTTAAAAGCGGTTAGAACCATTTTCCCCGCTTGGATTTTTTTTATACTTGGTTTAGTCGCTGCGCACCATTGGATAGTACGTCACCATACTTTAAAACCGGCTCCCACCATTTTATTCAGCATGACTTTTGATGAAAAACGGACTTTTGGCTTTTTCATGTTATGGATCACTTGGGCTTAGTTAAAAACGGTTAGAACCCTTTTCCCCGCTTGGATTTTTTTTATACTTGGTTTAGTCGCTGCGCACCATTGGATAGTACGTCACCATACTTTAAAACCGGCTCCCACCATTTTATTCAGCATGACTTTTGATGAAAAATGGACTTTTGGCTTTTTCATGTTATGGATCACTTGTTCTTAGTTAAAAGCGGTTAGAACCCTTTTCCCCGCTTGGATTTTTTTTGTACTTGGTTTAGTCGCTGCGCACCATTGGATAGTACGTCACCATACTTTAAAACCGGCTCCCACCATTTTATTCAGCATGACTTTTGATGAAAAACGGACTTTTGGCTTTTTCATGTTATGGATCACTTGGGCTTAGTTAAAAGCGGTTAGAACCCTTTTCCCCGCTTGGATTTTTTTTATACTTGGTTTAGTCGCTGCGCACCATTGGATAGTACGTCACCATACTTTAAAACCGGCTCCCACCATTTTATTCTGCATGACTTTTGATGAAAAACGGACTTTTGGCTTTTTCATGTTATGGATCACTTGGGCTTAGTTAAAAGCGTTTAGAACCCTTTTCCCCGCTTGGATTTTTTTTATACTTGGTTTAGTCGCTGCGCACCATTGGATAGTACGTCACCATACTTTAAAACCGGCTCCCACCATTTTATTCAGCATGACTTTTGATGAAAAACGGACTTTTGGCTTTTTCATGTTATGGATCACTTGGGCTTAGTTAAAAGCGGTTAGAACCCTTTTCCCCGCTTGGATTTTTTTTATACTTGGTTTAGTCGCTGCGCACCATTGGATAGTACGTCACCATACTTTAAAACCGGCTCCCACCATTTTATTCAGCATGACTTTTGATGAAAAACGGACTTTTGGCTTTTTCATGTTATGGATCACTTGGGCTTAGTTAAAAGCGGTTAGAACCCTTTTACCCGCTTGGATTTTTTTTATACTTGGTTTAGTCGCTGCGCACCATTGGATAGTACGTCACCATACTTTAAAACCGGCTCCCACCATTTTATTCAGCATGACTTTTGATGAAAAACGGACTTTTGGCTTTTTCATGTTATGGATCACTTGGACTTAGTTAAAAACGGTTAGAACCCTTTTCCCCCCAAGTATAAAAAAAATCCAAGCGGGGAAAAGGGTTCTAACCGCTTTTAACTAATCCCAAGTGATCCATAACATGAAAAAGCCAAAAGTCCGTTTTTCATCAAAAGTCATGCTGAATAAAATGGTGGGAGCCGGTTTTAAAGTATGGTGACGTACTATCCAATGGTGCGCAGCGACTAAACCAAGTATAAAAAAAATCCAAGCGGGGAAAAGGGTTCTAACCGCTTTTAACTAAGCCCAAGTGATCCATAACATGAAAAAGCCAAAAGTCCGTTTTTCATCAAAAGTCATGCTGAATAAAATGGTGGGAGCCGGTTTTAAAGTATGGTGACGTACTATCCAATGGTGCGCAGCGACTAAACCAAGTATAAAAAAAATCCAAGCGGGGAAAAGGGTTCTAACCGCTTTTAACTAAGCCCAAGTGATCCATAACATGAAAAAGCCAAAAGTCCGTTTTTCATCAAAAGTCATGCTGAATAAAATGGTGGGAGCCGGTTTTAAAGTATGGTGACGTACTATCCAATGGTGCGCAGCGACTAAACCAAGTATAAAAAAAATCCAAGCGGGGAAAAGGGTTCTAACCGCTTTTAACTAAGCACAAGTCATCCATAACATGAAAAAGCCAAAAGACCGTTTTTCATCAAAAGTCATGCTGAATAAAATGGTGGGAGCCGGTTTTAAAGTATGGTGACGTACTATCCAATGGTGCGCAGCGACTAAACCAAGTATAAAAAAAATCCAAGCGGGGAAAAGGGTTTTAACCGCTTTTAACTAAGCCCAACTGATCCATAACATGAAAAAGCCAAAAGTCCGTTTTTCATCAAAAGTCATGCTGAATAAAATGGTGGGAGCCGGTTTTAAAGTATGGTGAGGTAGTATCCAATGGTGCGCAGCGACTAAACCAAGTATAAAAAAAATCCAAGCGGGGAAAAGGGTTCTAACCGCTTTTAACTAAGCCCAAGTGATCCATAACATGAAAAAGCCAAAAGTCCGTTTTTCATCAAAAGTCATGCTGAATAAAATGGTGGGAGCCGGTTTTAAAGTATGGTGACGTACTATCCAATGGTGCGCAGCGACTAAACCAAGTATAAAAAAAAATCCAAGCGGGGAAAAGGGTTCTAACCGCTTTTAACTAAGCCCAAGTGATCCATAACATGAAAAAGCCAAAAGTCCGTTTTTCATCAAAAGTCATGCTGAATAAAATGGTGGGAGCCGGTTTTAAAGTATGGTGACGTACTATCCAATGGTGCGCAGCGACTAAACCAAGTATAAAAAAAATCCAAGCGGGGAAAAGGGTTCTAACCGCTTTTAACTAAGCCCAACTGATCCATAACATGAAAAAGCCAAAAGTCCGTTTTTCATCAAAAGTCATGCTGAATAAAATGGTGGGAGCCGGTTTTAAAGTATGGTGACGTACTATCTAATGGTGCGCAGCGACTAAACCAAGTATATAAAAAATCCAAGCAGGGAAAAGGGTTCTAACCGCTTTTAACTAAGCCCAACTGATCCATAACATGAAAAAGCAAAAAGTCCGTTTTTCATCAAAAGTTATGCTCAATCAAATGGTGGGAGCCGGTTTTAAAGTATGGTGACGTACTATCCAATGGTGCGCAGCGACTAAACCAAGTATAAAAAAAATCCAAGCGGGGAAAAGGGTTCTAACCGCTTTTAACTAAGCCCAACTGATCCATAACATGAAAAAGCCAAAAGTCCGTTTTTCATCAAAAGTCATGCTGAATAAAATGGTGGGAGCCGGTTTTAAAGTATGGTGACGTACTATCCAATGGTGCGCAGCGACTAAACCAAGTATAAAAAAAATCCAAGCGGGGAAAAGGGTTCTAACCGCTTTTAACTAAGCCCAACTGATCCATAACATGAAAAAGCCAAAAGTCCGTTTTTCATCAAAAGTCATGCTGAATAAAATGGTGGGAGCCGGTTTTAAAGTATGGTGACGTACTATCCAATGGTGCGCAGCGACTAAACCAAGTATAAAAAAAATCCAAGCGGGGAAAAGGGTTCTAACCGCTTTTAACTAAGCCCAACTGATCCATAACATGAAAAAGCCAAAAGTCCGTTTTTCATCAAAAGTCATGCTGAATAAAATGGTGGCAGCCGGTTTTAAAGTATGGTGACGTACTATCCAATGGTGCGCAGCGACTAAACCAAGTATAAAAAAAATCCAAGCGGGGAAAAGGGTTCTAACCGCTTTTAACTAAGCCCAACTGATCCATAACATGAAAAAGCCAAAAGTCCGTTTTTCATCAAAAGTCATGCTGAATAAAATGGTGGGAGCCGGTTTTAAAGTATGGTGACGTACTATCCAATGGTGCGCAGCGACTAAACCAAGTATAAAAAAAAATCTAAGCGGGGAAAAGGGTTCTAACCGCTTTTAACTAAGCCCAACTGATCCATAACATGAAAAAGCCAAAAGTCCGTTTTTCATCAAAAGTCATGCTGAATAAAATGGTGGGAGCCGGTTTTAAAGTATGGTGACGTACTATCCAATGGTGCGCAGCGACTAAACCAAGTATAAAAAAAATCCAAGCGGGGAAAAGGGTTCTAACCGCTTTTAACTAAGCCAAACTGATCCATAACATGAAAAAGCCAAAAGTCCGTTTTTCATCAAAAGTCATGCTGAATAAAATGGTGGGAGCCGGTTTTAAAGTATGGTGACGTACTATCCAATGGTGCGCAGCGACTAAACCAAGTATAAAAAAAATCCAAGCGGTGAAAAGGGTTCTAACCGCTTTTAACTAAGCCCAACTGATCCATAACATGAAAAAGCCAAAAGTCCGTTTTTCATCAAAAGTCATGCTGAATAAAATGGTGGGAGCCGGTTTTAAAGTATGGTGACGTACTATCCAATGGTGCGCAGCGACTAAACCAAGTATAAAAAAAATCCAAACGGGAAAAAGGGTTCTAACCGCTTTTAACTAAGCCCAACTGATCCATAAAATGAAAAAGCCAAAAGTCCGTTTTTCATCAAAAGTCATGCTGAAAAAGCCAAATGTCCGTTTTTCTTCAAAAGTTATGCTGAATAAAATGGTGGGAGCCGGTTTTAAAGTATGGTGACGTACTATCCAATGGTGCGCAGCGACTAAACCAAGTATAAAAAAAATCCAAGCGGGGAAAAGGGTTCTAACCGCTTTTAACTAAGCCCAACTGATCCATAACATGAAAAAGCCAAAAGTCCGTTTTTCATCAAAAGTCATGCTGAATAAATGGTGGAAGGCGGTTTTAAAGTATGGTGACGTACTATCCAATGGTGCGCAGCGACTAAACCAAGTATAAAAAAAATCCAAGCGGGGAAAAGGCTTCTAACCGCTTTTAACTAAGCCCAACTGATCCATAACATGAAAAAGCCAAAAGTCCGTTTTTCATCAAAAGTCATGCTGAATAAAATGGTGGGAGCCGGTTTTAAAGTATGGTGACGTACTATCCAATGGTGCGCAGCCACTAAACCAAGTATAAAAAAGATACAAGCGGGGAAAAGGGTTCTAACCGCTTTTAACTAAGCCCAACTGATCCATAACATGAAAAAGCCAAAAGTCCGTTTTTCATCAAAAGTCATGCTGAATAAAATGGTGGGAGCCGGTTTTAAAGTATGGTGACGTACTATCCAATGGTGCGCAGCGACTAAACCAAGTATAAAAAAAATCCAAGCGGGGAAAAGGGTTCTAACCGCTTTTAACTAAGCCCAACTGATCCATAACATGAAAAAGCCAAAAGTCCGTTTTTCATCAAAAGTCATGCTGAATAAAATGGTGGGAGCCGGTTTTAAAGTATGGTGACGTACTATCCAATGGTGCGCAGCGACTATACCAAGTATAAAAAAAAATCAAGCGGGGAAAAGGGTTCTAACCGCTTTTAACTAAGCCCAACTGATCCATAAAATGAAAAAGCCAAAAGTCCGTTTTTCATCAAAAGTCATGCTGAATAAAATGGTGGGAGCCGGTTTTAAAGTATGGTGACGTACTATCCAATGGTGCGCAGCGACTAAACCAAGTATAAAAAAAATCCAAACGGGGAAAAGGGTTCTAACCGCTTTTAACTAAGCCCAACTGATCCATAACATGAAAAAGCCAAAAGTCCGTTTTTCATCAAAAGTCATGCTGAATAAAATGGTGGGAGCCGGTTTTAAAGTATGGTGACGTACTATCCAATGGTGCGCAGCGACTAAACCAAGTATAAAAAAAATCCAAGCGGGGAAAAGGGTTCTAACCGCTTTTAACTAAGCCCAACTGATCCATAACATGAAAAACAAAAAAGTCCGTTTTTCATCAAAAGTCATGCTGAATAAAATGGTGGGAGCCGGTTTTAAAGTATGGTGACGTACTATCCAATCGTGCGCAGCGACTAAACCAAGTATAAAAAAATCCAAGCGGGTAAAAGGGTTCTAACCGCTTTTAACTAAGCCCAACTGATCCATAACATGAAAAAAGCCAAAAGTCCGTTTTTCATCAAAAGTCATGCTGAATAAAATGGTGGGAGCCGGTTTTAAAGTATGGTGACGTACTATCCAATGGTGCGCAGCGACTAAACCAAGTATAAAAAAAATCCAAGCGGGGAAAAGGGTTCTAACCGCTTTTAACTAAGCCCAACTGATCCATAACATGAAAAAGCCAAAAGTCCGTTTTTCATCAAAAGTCATGCTGAATAAAATGGTGGGAGCCGGTTTTAAAGTATGGTGACGTACTATCCAATGGTGCGCAGCGACTAAACCAAGTATAAAAAAAATCCAAGCGGGGAAAAGGGTTCTAACCGCTTTTAACTAAGCCCAAGTGATCCATAACATGAAAAAGCCAAAAGTCCGTTTTTCATCAAAAGTCATGCTGAATAAAATGGTGGGAGCCGGTTTTAAAGTATGGTGACGTACTATCCAATGGTGCGCAGCGACTAAACCAAGTATAAAAAAATCCAAGCGGGGAAAAGGGTTCTAACCGCTTTTAACTAAGCCCAAGTGATCCATAACATGAAAAAGCCAAAAGTCCGTTTTTCATCAAAAGTCATGCTGAATAAAATGGTGGGAGCCGGTTTTAAAGTATGGTGACGTACTATCCAATGGTGCGCAGCGACCAAACCAAGTATAAAAAAAATCCAAGCGGGGAAAAGGGTTCTAACCGCTTTTAACTAAGCCCAACTGATCCATAACATGAAAAAGCCAAAAGTCCGTTTTTCATCAAAAGTCATGCTGAATAAAATGGTGGGAGCCGGTTTTAAAGTATGGTGACGTACTATCCAATGGTGCGCAGCGACTAAACCAAGTATAAAAAAAATCCAAGCGGGGAAAAGGGTTCTAACCGCTTTTAACTAAGCCCAACTGATCCATAACATGAAAAAGCCAAAAGTCCGTTTTTCATCAAAAGTCATGCTGAATAAAATGGTGGGAGCCGGTTTTAAAGTATGGTGACGTACTATCCAATGGTGCGCAGCGACTAAACCAAGTATAAAAAAAATCCAAGCGGGGAAAAGGGTTCTAACCGCTTTTAACTAAGCCCAACTGATCCATAACATGAAAAAGCCAAAAGTCCGTTTTTCATCAAAAGTCATGCTGAATAAAATGGTGGGAGCCGGTTTTAAAGTATGGTGACGTACTATCCAATGGTGCGCAGCGACTAAACCAAGTATAAAAAAAATCCAAGCGGGGAAAAGGGTTCTAACCGCTTTTAACTAAGCCCAAGTGATCCATAACATGAAAAAGCTAAAAGTCCGTTTTTCATCAAAAGTCATGCTGAATAAAATGGTGGGAGCCGGTTTTAAAGTATGGTGACGTACTATCCAATGGTGCGCAGCAACTAAACCAAGTATAAAAAAAATCCAAGCGGGGAAAAGGGTTCTAACCGCTTTTAACTAAGCCCAAGTCATCCATAACATGAAAAAGCCAAAAGTCCGTTTTTCATCAAAAGTCATGCTGAATAAAATGGTGGGAGCCGGTTTTAAAGTATGGTGACGTACTATCCAATGGTGCGCAGCGACTAAACCAAGTATAAAAAAAATCCAAGCGGGGAAAAGGGTTCTAACCGCTTTTAACTAAGCCCAACTGATCCAAAGTCATGCTGAATAAAATGGTGGGAGCCGGTTTTAAAGTATGGTGACGTACTATCCAATGGTGCGCAGCGACTAAACCAAGTATAAAAAAAATCCAAGCGGGGAAAAGGGTTCTAACCGCTTTTAACTAAGCCCAAGTGATCCATAACATGAAAAAGCCAAAAGTCCGTTTTTCATCAAAAGTCATGCTGAATAAAATGGTGGGAGCCGGTTTTAAAGTATGGTGACGTACTATCCAATGGTGCGCAGCGACTAAACCAGGTATAAAAAAAATCCAAGCGGGGAAAAGGGTTCTAACCGCTTTAAACTAAGCCCAAGTGATCCATAACATGAAAAAGCCAAAAGTCCGTTTTTCATCAAAAGTCATGCTGAATAAAATGGTGGGAACCGGTTTTAAAGTATGGTGACGTACTATCCAATGGTGCGCAGCGACTAAACCAAGTATAAAAAAAATCCAAGCGGGGAAAAGGGTTCTAACCGCTTTTAACTAAGCCCAAGTTATCCATAACATGAAAAAGCCAAAAGTCCGTTTTTCATCAAAAGTCATGCTGAATAAAATGGTGGGAGCCGGTTTTAAAGTATGGTGACGTACTATCCAATGGTGCGCAGCGACTAAACCAAGTATAAAAAAAATCCAAGCGGGAAAAAGGGTTCTAACCGCTTTTAACTAAGCCCAAGTGATCCATAACATGAAAAAGCCAAAAGTCCGTTTTTCATCAAAAGTCATGCTGAATAAAATGGTGGGAGCCGGTTTTAAAGTATGGTGACGTACTATCTTATGGTGCGCAGCGACTAAACCAAGTATACAAAAAATCCAAGCGGGGAAAAGGGTTCTAACCGCTTTTAACTAAGCCCAAGTGATCCATAACATGAAAAAGCCAAAAGTCCGTTTTTCATCAAAAGTCATGCTGAATAAAATGGTTGGAGCCGGTTTTAAAGTATGGTGACGTACTATCCAATGGTGCGCAGCGACTAAACCAAGTATAAAAAAAATCCAAGCGGGGAAAAGGCTTCTAACCGCTTTTAACTAAGCCCAAGTGATCCATAACATGAAAAAGCCAAAAGTCCGTTTTTCATCAAAAGTCATGCTGAATAAAATGGTGGGAGCCGGTTTTAAAGTATGGTGACGTACTATCCAATGGTGCGCAGCGACTAAACCAAGTATAAAAAAAATCCAAGCGGGGAAAAGGGTTCTAACCGCTTTTAACTAAGCCCAAGTGATCCATAACATGAAAAAGCCAAAAGTCCGTTTTTCATCAAAAGTCATGCTGAATAAAATGGTGGGAGCCGCTTTTAAAGTATGGTGACGTACTATCCAATGGTGCGCAGCGACTAAACCAAGTATAAAAAAAATCCAAGCGGGGAAAAGGGTTCTAACCGCTTTTAACTAAGCCCAAGTGATCCATAACATGAAAAAGCCAAAAGTCCGTTTTTCATCAAAAGTCATGCTGAATAAAATGGTGGGAACCGGTTTTAAAGTATGGTGACGTACTATCCAATGGTGCGCAGCGACTAAACCAAGTATAAAAAAAATCCAAGCGGGGAAAAGGGTTCTAACCGCTTTTAACTAAGCCCAAGTGATCCATAACATGAAAAAGCCAAAAGTCCGTTTTTCATCAAAAGTCATGCTGAATAAAATGGTGGGAGCCGGTTTTAAAGTATGGTGACGTACTATCCAATGGTGCGCAGCGACTAAACCAAGTATAAAAAAAATCCAAGCGGGGAAAAGGGTTCTAACCGCTTTTAACTAAGCCCAAGTGATCCATAACATGAAAAAGCCAAAAGTCCGTTTTTCATCAAAAGTCATGCTGAATAAAATGGTGGGAGCCGGTTTTAAAGTATGGTGACGTACTATCCAATGGTGCGCAGCGACCAAACCAAGTATAAAAAAAATCCAAGCGGGGAAAAGGGTTCTAACCGCTTTTAACTAAGCCCAAGTGATCCATAACATGAAAAAGCCAAAAGTCCGTTTTTCATCAAAAGTCATGCTGAATAAAATGGTGGGAGCCGGTTTTAAAGTATGGTGACGTATCCAATGGTGCGCAGCGACTAAACCAAGTTTAAAAAAAATCCAAGCGGGGAAAAGGGTTCTAACCGCTTTTAACTAAGCCCAAGTGATCCATAACATGAGAAAGTCAAAAGTCCGTTTTTCATCAACAGTCATGCTGAATAAAATGGTGGGAGCCGGTTTTAAAGTATGGTGACGTACTATCCAATGGTGCGCAGCGATTAAACCAAGTATAAAAAAAATCCAAGTGGGGAAAAGGGTTCTAACCGCTTTTAACTAAGCCCAAGTGATCCATAACATGAAAAAGCCAAAAGTCCGTTTTTCATCAAAAGTCATGCTGAATAAAATGGTGGGAGCCGGTTTTAAAGTATGGTGACGTACTATCCAATGGTGCGCAGCGACCAAACCAAGTATAAAAAAAATCCAAGCGGGGAAAAGGGTTCTAACCGCTTTTAACTAAGCCCAAGTGATCCATAACATGAAAAAGCCAAAAGTCCGTTTTTCATCAAAAGTCATGCTGAATAAAATGGTGGGAGCCGGTTTTAAAGTATGGTGACGTATCCAATGGTGCGCAGCGACTAAACCAAGTTTAAAAAAAATCCAAGCGGGGAAAAGGGTTCTAACCGCTTTTAACTAAGCCCAAGTGATCCATAACATGAGAAAGCCAAAAGTCCGTTTTTCATCAACAGTCATGCTGAATAAAATGGTGGGAGCCGGTTTTAAAGTATGGTGACGTACTATCCAATGGTGCGCAGCGACCAAACCAAGTATAAAAAAAATCCAAGCGGGGAAAAGGGTTCTAACCGCTTTTAACTAAGCCCAACTGATCCATAACATGAAAAAGCCAAAAGTCCGTTTTTCATCAAAAGTCATGCTGAATAAAATGGTGGGAGCCGGTTTTAAAGTATGGTGACGTACTATCCAATGGTGCGCAGCGACTAAACCAAGTATAAAAAAAATCCAAGCGGGGAAAAGGGTTCTAACCGCTTTTAACTAAGCCCAACTGATCCATAACATGAAAAAGCCAAAAGTCCGTTTTTCATCAAAAGTCATGCTGAATAAAATGGTGGGAGCCGGTTTTAAAGTATGGTGACGTACTATCCAATGGTGCGCAGCGACTAAACCAAGTATAAAAAAAATCCAAGCGGGGAAAAGGGTTCTAACCGCTTTTAACTAAGCCCAACTGATCCATAACATGAAAAAGCCAAAAGTCCGTTTTTCATCAAAAGTCATGCTGAATAAAATGGTGGGAGCCGGTTTTAAAGTATGGTGACGTACTATCCAATGGTGCGCAGCGACTAAACCAAGTATAAAAAAAATCCAAGCGGGGAAAAGGGTTCTAACCGCTTTTAACTAAGCCCAAGTGATCCATAACATGAAAAAGCTAAAAGTCCGTTTTTCATCAAAAGTCATGCTGAATAAAATGGTGGGAGCCGGTTTTAAAGTATGGTGACGTACTATCCAATGGTGCGCAGCAACTAAACCAAGTATAAAAAAAATCCAAGCGGGGAAAAGGGTTCTAACCGCTTTTAACTAAGCCCAAGTCATCCATAACATGAAAAAGCCAAAAGTCCGTTTTTCATCAAAAGTCATGCTGAATAAAATGGTGGGAGCCGGTTTTAAAGTATGGTGACGTACTATCCAATGGTGCGCAGCGACTAAACCAAGTATAAAAAAAATCCAAGCGGGGAAAAGGGTTCTAACCGCTTTTAACTAAGCCCAACTGATCCAAAGTCGTGCTGAATAAAATGGTGGGAGCCGGTTTTAAAGTATGGTGACGTACTATCCAATGGTGCGCAGCGACTAAACCAAGTATAAAAAAAATCCAAGCGGGGAAAAGGGTTCTAACCGCTTTTAACTAAGCCCAAGTGATCCATAACATGAAAAAGCCAAAAGTCCGTTTTTCATCAAAAGTCATGCTGAATAAAATGGTGGGAGCCGGTTTTAAAGTATGGTGACGTACTATCCAATGGTGCGCAGCGACTAAACCAGGTATAAAAAAAATCCAAGCGGGGAAAAGGGTTCTAACCGCTTTAAACTAAGCCCAAGTGATCCATAACATGAAAAAGCCAAAAGTCCGTTTTTCATCAAAAGTCATGCTGAATAAAATGGTGGGAACCGGTTTTAAAGTATGGTGACGTACTATCCAATGGTGCGCAGCGACTAAACCAAGTATAAAAAAAATCCAAGCGGGGAAAAGGGTTCTAACCGCTTTTAACTAAGCCCAAGTTATCCATAACATGAAAAAGCCAAAAGTCCGTTTTTCATCAAAAGTCATGCTGAATAAAATGGTGGGAGCCGGTTTTAAAGTATGGTGACGTACTATCCAATGGTGCGCAGCGACTAAACCAAGTATAAAAAAAATCCAAGCGGGAAAAAGGGTTCTAACCGCTTTTAACTAAGCCCAAGTGATCCATAACATGAAAAAGCCAAAAGTCCGTTTTTCATCAAAAGTCATGCTGAATAAAATGGTGGGAGCCGGTTTTAAAGTATGGTGACGTACTATCTTATGGTGCGCAGCGACTAAACCAAGTATACAAAAAATCCAAGCGGGGAAAAGGGTTCTAACCGCTTTTAACTAAGCCCAAGTGATCCATAACATGAAAAAGCCAAAAGTCCGTTTTTCATCAAAAGTCATGCTGAATAAAATGGTTGGAGCCGGTTTTAAAGTATGGTGACGTACTATCCAATGGTGCGCAGCGACTAAACCAAGTATAAAAAAAATCCAAGCGGGGAAAAGGCTTCTAACCGCTTTTAACTAAGCCCAAGTGATCCATAACATGAAAAAGCCAAAAGTCCGTTTTTCATCAAAAGTCATGCTGAATAAAATGGTGGGAGCCGGTTTTAAAGTATGGTGACGTACTATCCAATGGTGCGCAGCGACTAAACCAAGTATAAAAAAAATCCAAGCGGGGAAAAGGGTTCTAACCGCTTTTAACTAAGCCCAAGTGATCCATAACATGAAAAAGCCAAAAGTCCGTTTTTCATCAAAAGTCATGCTGAATAAAATGGTGGGAGCCGCTTTTAAAGTATGGTGACGTACTATCCAATGGTGCGCAGCGACTAAACCAAGTATAAAAAAAATCCAAGCGGGGAAAAGGGTTCTAACCGCTTTTAACTGAGCCCAAGTGATCCATAACATGAAAAAGCCAAAAGTCCGTTTTTCATCAAAAGTCATGCTGAATAAAATGGTGGGAACCGGTTTTAAAGTATGGTGACGTACTATCCAATGGTGCGCAGCGACTAAACCAAGTATAAAAAAAATCCAAGCGGGGAAAAGGGTTCTAACCGCTTTTAACTAAGCCCAAGTGATCCATAACATGAAAAAGCCAAAAGTCCGTTTTTCATCAAAAGTCATGCTGAATAAAATGGTGGGAGCCGGTTTTAAAGTATGGTGACGTACTATCCAATGGTGCGCAGCGACTAAACCAAGTATAAAAAAAATCCAAGCGGGGAAAAGGGTTCTAACCGCTTTTAACTAAGCCCAAGTGATCCATAACATGAAAAAGCCAAAAGTCCGTTTTTCATCAAAAGTCATGCTGAATAAAATGGTGGGAGCCGGTTTTAAAGTATGGTGACGTACTATCCAATGGTGCGCAGCGACCAAACCAAGTATAAAAAAAATCCAAGCGGGGAAAAGGGTTCTAACCGCTTTTAACTAAGCCCAAGTGATCCATAACATGAAAAAGCCAAAAGTCCGTTTTTCATCAAAAGTCATGCTGAATAAAATGGTGGGAGCCGGTTTTAAAGTATGGTGACGTATCCAATGGTGCGCAGCGACTAAACCAAGTTTAAAAAAAATCCAAGCGGGGAAAAGGGTTCTAACCGCTTTTAACTAAGCCCAAGTGATCCATAACATGAGAAAGCCAAAAGTCCGTTTTTCATCAACAGTCATGCTGAATAAAATGGTGGGAGCCGGTTTTAAAGTATGGTGACGTACTATCCAATGGTGCGCAGCGATTAAACCAAGTATAAAAAAAATCCAAGTGGGGAAAAGGGTTCTAACCGCTTTTAACTAAGCCCAAGTGATCCATAACATGAAAAAGCCAAAAGTCCGTTTTTCATCAAAAGTCATGCTGAATAAAATGGTGGGAGCCGGTTTTAAAGTATGGTGACGTACTATCCAATGGTGCGCAGCGACCAAACCAAGTATAAAAAAAATCCAAGCGGGGAAAAGGGTTCTAACCGCTTTTAACTAAGCCCAAGTGATCCATAACATGAAAAAGCCAAAAGTCCGTTTTTCATCAAAAGTCATGCTGAATAAAATGGTGGGAGCCGGTTTTAAAGTATGGTGACGTATCCAATGGTGCGCAGCGACTAAACCAAGTTTAAAAAAAATCCAAGCGGGGAAAAGGGTTCTAACCGCTTTTAACTAAGCCCAAGTGATCCATAACATGAGAAAGCCAAAAGTCCGTTTTTCATCAACAGTCATGCTGAATAAAATGGTGGGAGCCGGTTTTAAAGTATGGTGACGTACTATCCAATGGTGCGCAGCGATTAAACCAAGTATAAAAAAAATCCAAGTGGTGAAAAGGGTTCTAACCGCTTTTAACTAATCCCAAGTGATCCATAACATGAAAAAGCCAAAAGTCCGTTTTTCATCAAAAGTCGTGCTGAATAAAATGGTGGGAGCCGGTTTTAAAGTATGGTGACGTACTCTCCAATGGTGCGCAGCGACTAAACCAAGTATAAAAAAAATCCAAGCGGGGAAAAGGGTTCTAACCGCTTTTAACTAAGCCCAAGTGATCCATAACATGAAAAAGCCAAAAGTCCGTTTTTCATCAAAAGTCATGCTGAATAAAATGGTGGGAGCCGGTTTTAAAGTATGGTGACGTACTATCCAATGGTGCGCAGCGACTAAACCAAGTATAAAAAAAATCCAAGCGGGGAAAAGGGTTCTAACCGCTTTTAACTAAGCCCAAGTGATCCATAACATGAAAAAGCCAAAAGTCCGTTTTTCATAAAAAGTCATGCTGAATAAAATGGTGGGAGCCGGTTTTAAAGTATGGTGACGTACTATCCAATGGTGCGCAGCGACTAAACCAAGTATAAAAAAAATCCAAGCGGGGAAAAGGGTTCTAACCGCTTTTAACTAAGCCCAACTGATCCATAACATGAAAAAGCCAAAAGTCCGTTTTTCATCAAAAGTCATGCTGAATAAAATGGTGGGAGCCGGTTTTAAAGTATGGTGACGTACTATCCAATGGTGCGCAGCGACTAAACCAAGTATAAAAAATATCCAAGCGGGGAAAAGGGTTCTAACCGCTTTTAACTAAGCCCAAGTGATCCATAACATGAAAAAGCCAAAAGTCCGTTTTTCATCAAAAGTCATGCTGAATAAAATGGTGGGAGCCGGTTTTAAAGTATGGTGACGTACTATTCAATGGTGCGCAGCGACTAAACCAAGTATAAAAAAAATCCAAGCGGGGAAAAGGGTTCTAACCGCTTTTAACTAAGCCCAAGTGATCCATAACATGAAAAAGCCAAAAGTCCGTTTTTCATCAAAAGTCATGCTGAATAAAATGGTGGGAGCCGGTTTTAAAGTATGGTGACGTACTTTCCAATGGTGCGCAGCGACTAAACCAAGTATAAAAAAAATCCAAGCGGGGATAAGGGTTCTAACCGCTTTTAACTAAGCCCAAGTGATCCATAACATGAAAAAGCCAAAAGTCCGTTTTTCATCAAAAGTCATGCTGAATAAAATGGTGGGAGCCGGTTTTAAAGTATGGTGACGTACTATCCAATGGTGCGCAGCGACTAAACCAAGTATACAAAAAATCCAAGCGGGGAAAAGGGTTCTAACCGCTTCTAACTAAGCCCAAGTGATCCATAACATGAAAAAGCCAAAAGTCCGTTTTTCATCAAAAGTCATGCTGAATAAAATGGTGGGAGCCGGTTTTAAAGTATGGTGACGTACTATCCAATGGTGCGCAGCGACTAAACCAAGTATAAAAAAAATCCAAGCGGGGAAAAGGGTTCTAACCGCTTTTAACTAAGCCCAAGTGATCCATAACATGAAAAAGCCAAAAGTCCGTTTTTCATCAAAAGTCATGCTGAATAAAATGGTGGGAGCCGGTTTTAAAGTATGGTGACGTACTATCCAATGGTGCGCAGCGACTAAACCAAGTATAAAAAAAATCCAAGCGAGGAAAAGGGTTCTAACCGCTTTTAACTAAGCCCAAGCGATCCATAACATGAAAAAGCCAAAAGTCCGTTTTTCATCAAAAGTCATGCTGAATAAAATGGTGGGAGCCGGTTTTAAAGTATGGTGACGTACTATCTAATGGTGCGCAGCGACTAAACCAAGTATAAAAAAAATCCAAGGGGGGAAAAGGGTTCTAACCGCTTTTAACTAAGCCCAAGTGATCCATAACATGAAAAAGCCAAAAGTCCGTTTTTCATCAAAAGTCATGCTGAATAAAATGGTGGGAGCCGGTTTTAAAGTATGGTGACGTACTATCCAATGGTGCGCAGCGACTAAACCAAGTATAAAAAAAATCCAAGCGGGGAAAAGGGTTCTAACCGCTTTTAACTAAGACCAACTGATCCATAACATGAAAAAGCCAAAAGTCCGTTTTTCATCAAAAGTCATGCTGAATAAAATGGTGGGAGCCGGTTTTAAAGTATGGTGAGGTACTTTCCAATGGTGCGCAGCGACTAAACCAAGTATAAAAAAAATCCAAGCGGGGAAAAGGGTTCTCACCGCTTTTAACTAAGCCCAACTGATCCATAACATGAAAAAGACAAAAGTCCGTTTTTCATCAAAAGTCATGCTGAATAAAATGGTGGGAGCCGGTTTTAAAGTATGGTGACGTACTATCCAATGGTGCGCAGCGACTAAACCAAGTATAAAAAAAATCCAAGCGGGGAAAAGGGTTCTAACCGCTTTTAACTAAGCCCAACTGATCCATAACATGAAAAAGACAAAAGTCCGTTTTTCATCAAAAGTCATGCTGAATAAAATGGTGGGAGCCGGTTTTAAAGTATGGTGACGTACTATCCAATGGTGCGCAGCGACTAAACCAAGTATAAAAAAAATCCAAGCGGGGAAAAGGGTTCTAACCGCTTTTAACTAAGCCCAAGTGATCCATAACATGAAAAAGCCAAAAGTCCGTTTTTCATCAAAAGTCATGCTGAATAAAATGGTGGGAGCCGGTTTTAAAGTATGGTGACGTACTATCCAATGGTGCGCAGCGACTAAACCAAGTATAAAAAAAATCCAAGCGGGGAAAAGGGTTCTAACCGCTTTTAACTAAGCCCAAGTGATCCATAACATGAAAAAGCCAAAAGTCCGTTTTTCATCAAAAGTCATGCTGAATAAAATGGTGGGAGCCGGTTTTAAAGTATGGTGACGTACTATCCAATGGTGCGCAGCGACTAAACCAAGTATAAAAAAAATCCAAGCGGGGAAAAGGGTTCTAACCGCTTTTAACTAAGCCCAACTGATCCATAACATGAAAAAGCCAAAAGTCCGTTTTTCATCAAAAGTCATGCTGAATAAAATGGTGGGAGCCGGTTTTAAAGTATGGTGACGTACTATCCAATGGTGCGCAGCGACTAAACCAAGTATAAAAAAATTCCAAGCGGGGAAAAGGGTTCTAACCGCTTTTAACTAAGCCCAACTGATCCATAACATGAAAAAGCCAAAAGTCTGTTTTTCATCAAAAGTCATGCTGAATAAAATGGTGGGAGCCGGTTTTAAAGTATGGTGACGTACTATCCAATGGTGCGCAGCGACTAAACCAAGTATTAAAAAAATCCAAGCGGGGAAAAGGGTTCTAACCGCTTTTAACTAAGCCCAACTGATCCATAACATGAAAAAGCCAAAAGTCCGTTTTTCATCAAAAGTCATGCTGAATAAAATGGTGGGAGCCGGTTTTAAAGTATGGTGACGTACTATCCAATGGTGCGCAGCGACTAAACCAAGTATAAAAAAAATCCAAGCGGGGAAAAGGGTTCTAACCGCTTTTAACTAAGCCCAAGTGATCCATAACATGAAAAAGCCAAAAGTCCGTTTTTCATCAAAAGTCATGCTGAATAAAATGGTGGGAGCCGGTTTTAAAGTATGGTGACGTACTATCCAATGGTGCGCAGCGACTAAATCAAGTATAAAAAAAATCCAAGCGGGGAAAAGGGTTCTAACCGCTTTTAACTAAGCCCAACTGATCCATAACATGAAAAAGCCAAAAGTCCGTTTTTCATCAAAAGTCATGCTGAATAAAATGGTGGGAGCCGGTTTTAAAGTATGGTGACGTACTATCCAATGGTGCGCAGCGACTAAACCAAGTATAAAAAAATTCCAAGCGGGGAAAAGGGTTCTAACCGCTTTTAACTAAGCCCAAGTGATCCATAACATGAAAAAGCCAAAAGTCCGTTTTTCATCAAAAGTCATGCTGAATAAAATGGTGGGAGCCGATTTTAAAGTATGGTGACGTACTATCTAATGGTGCGCAGCGACTAAACCAAGTATAAAAAAAATCCAAGCGGGGAAAAGGGTTCTAACCGCTTTTAACTAAGCCCAAGTGATCCATAACATGAAAAAGCCAAAAGTCCGTTTTTCATCAAAGGTCATGCTGAATAAAATGGTGGGAGCCGGTTTTAAAGTATGGTGACGTACTATCCAATGGTGCGCAGCGACTAAACCAAGTATAAAAAAAATCCAAGCGGGGAAAAGGGTTCTAACCGCTTTTAACTAAGCCCAACTGATCCATAACATGAAAAAGCCAAAAGTCCGTTTTTCATCAAAAGTCATGCTGAATAAAATGGTGGGAGCCGGTTTTAAAGTATGGTGACGTACTATCCAATGGTGCGCAGCGACTAAACCAAGTATAAAAAAATTCCAAGCGGGGAAAAGGGTTCTAACCGCTTTTAACTAAGCCCAACTGATCCATAACATGAAAAAGCCAAAAGTCCGTTTTTCATCAAAAGTCATGCTGAATAAAATGGTGGGAGCCGGTTTTAAAGTATGGTGACGTACTATCCAATGGTGCGCAGCGACTAAACCAAGTATAAAAAAAATCCAAGCGGGGAAAAGGGTTCTAACCGCTTTTAACTAAGCCCAACTGATCCATAACATGAAAAAGCCAAAAGTCCGTTTTTCATCAAAAGTCATGCTGAATAAAATGGTGGGAGCCGGTTTTAAAGTATGGTGACGTACTATCCAATGGTGCGCAGCTACTAAACCAAGTATAAAAAAAATCCAAGCGGGGAAAAGGGTTCTAACCGCTTTTAACTAAGCCCAAGTGATCCATAACATGAAAAAGCCAAAAGTCCGTTTTTCATCAAAAGTCATGCTGAATAAAATGGTGGGAGCCGGTTTTAAAGTATGGTGACGTACTATCCAATGGTGCGCAGCGACTAAACCAAGTATTAAAAAAATCCAAGCGGGGAAAAGGGTTCTAACCGCTTTTAACTAAGCCCAAGTGATCCATAACATGAAAAAGCCAAAAGTCCGTTTTTCATCAAAAGTCATGCTGAATAAAATGGTGGGAGCCGGTTTTAAAGTATGGTGACGTACTATCTAATGGTGCGCAGCGACTAAACCAAGTATAAAAAAAATCCAAGCGGGGAAAAGGGTTCTAACCGCTTTTAACTAAGCACAAGTGATCCATAACATGAAAAAGCCAAAAGTCCGTTTTTCATCAAAAGTCATGCTGAATAAAATGGTGGGAGCCGGTTTTAAAGTATGGTGACGTACTATCCAATGGTGCGCAGCGACTAAACCAAGTATAAAAAAAATCCAAGCAGGGAAAAGGGTTCTAACCGCTTTTAACTAAGACCAACTGATCCATAACATGAAAAAGCCAAAAGTCCGTTTTTCATCAAATGTCATGCTGAATAAAATGGTGGGAGCCGGTTTTAAAGTATGGTGACGTACTATCCAATGGTGCGCAGCGACTAAACCAAGTATAAAAAAAATCCAAGCGGGGAAAAGGGTTCTAACCGCTTTTAACTAAGCCCAAGTGATCCATAACATGAAAAAGCCAAAAGTCCGTTTTTCATCAAAAGTCATGCTGAATAAAATGGTGGGAGCCGGTTTTAAAGTATGGTGACGTACTATCCAATGGTGCGCAGCGACTAAACCAAGTATAAAAAAAATCCAAGCGGGGAAAAGGGTTCTAACCGCTTTTAACTAAGCCCAACTGATCCATAACATGAAAAAGCCAAAAGTCCGTTTTTCATCAAAAGTCATGCTGAATAAAATGGTGGGAGCCGGTTTTAAAGTATGGTGACATACTATCCAATGGTGCGCAGCGACTAAACCAAGTATAAAAAAATCCAAGCGGGGAAAAAGGTTCTAACCGCTTTTAACTAAGCCCAACTGATCCATAACATGAAAAAGCCAAAAGTCCGTTTTTCATCAAAAGTCATGCTGAATAAAATGGTGGGAGCCTGTTTGAAAGTATGGTGACGTACTATCCAATGGTGCGCAGCGACTAAACCAAGTATAAAAAAAATCCAAGCGGGGAAAAGGGTTCTAACCGCTTTTAACTAAGCCCAACTGATCCATAACATGAAAAAGCCAAAAGTCCGTTTTTCATCAAAAGTCATGCTGAATAAAATGGTGGGAGCCGGTTTTAAAGTATGGTGACGTATTATCCAATGGTGCGCAGCGACTAAACCAAGTATAAAAAAAATCCAAGCGGGGAAAAGGGTTCTAACCGCTTTTAACTAAGCCCAAGTGATCCATAACATGAAAAAGCCAAAAGTCCGTTTTTCATCAAAAGTCATGCTGAATAAAATGGTGGGAGCCGGTTTTAAAGTATGGTGACGTACTATCCAATGGTGCGCAACGACTAAACCAAGTATAAAAAAAATCCAAGCGATGAAAAGGGTTCTAACCGCTTTTAATTAAGCCCAAGTGATCCATAACATGAAAAAGCCAAAAGTCCGTTTTTCATCAAAAGTCATGCTGAATAAAATGGTGGGAGCCGGTTTTAAAGTATGGTGACGTACTATCCAATGGTGCGCAGCGACTAAACCAAGTATAAAAAAAATCCAAGCGGGGAAAAGGGTTCTAACCGCTTTGAACTAAGCCCAAGTGATCCATAACATGAAAACGCCAAAAGTCCGTTTTTCATCAAAAGTCATGCTGAATAAAATGGTGGGAGCCGGTTTTAAAGTATGGTGACGTACTATCCAATGGTGCGCAGCGACTAAACCAAGTATAAAAAAAATCCAAGCGGGGAAAAGGGTTCTAATCGCTTTTAACTAAGCCCAACTGATCCATAACATGAAAAAGCCAAAAGTCCGTCTTTCATCAAAAGTCATGCTGAATAAAATGGTGGGAGCCGGTTTTAAAGTATGGTGACGTACTATCCAATGATGCGCAGCGACTAAACCAAGTATAAAAAAGTCCAAGCGGGGAAAAGGGTTCTAACCGCTTTTAACTAAGCCCAAGTGATCCATAACATGAAAAAGCCAAAAGTCCGTTTTTCATCAAAAGTCATGCTGAATAAAATGGTGGGAGCCGGTTTTAAAGTATGGTGACGTACTATCCAATGGTGCGCAGCGACTAAACCAAGTATAAAAAAAATCCAAGCGGGGAAAAGGGTTCTAACCGCTTTTAACTAAGCCCAAGTGATCCATAACATGAAAAAGCCAAAAGTCCGTTTTTCATCAAAAGTCATGCTGAATAAAATGGTGGGAGCCGGTTTTAAAGTATGGTGACGTACTATCCAATGGTGCGCAGCGACTAAACCAAGTATAAAAAAAATCCAAGCGGGGAAAAGGGTTCTAACCGCTTTTAACTAAGCCCAAGTGATCCATAACATGAAAAAGCCAAAAGTCCGTTTTTCATCAAAAGTCATGCTGAATAAAATGGTGGGAGCCGGTTTTAAAGTATGGTGACGTACTATCCAATGGTGCGCAGCGACTAAACCAAGTATAAAAAAAATCCAAGCGGGGAAAAGGGTTCTAACCGCTTTTAACTAAGCCAAAGTGATCCATAACATGAAAAAGCCAAAAGTCCGTTTTTCATCAAAAGTTATGCTGAATAAAATGGTGGGAGCCGGTTTTAAAGTATGGTGACGTACTATCCAATGGTGCGCAGCGACTAAACCAAGTATAAAAAAAATCCAAGCGGGGAAAAGGGTTCTAACCGCTTTTAACTAAGCCCATTTGATCCATAACATGAAAAAGCCAAAAGTCCGTTTTTCATCAAAAGTCATGCTGAATAAAATGGTGGGAGCCGGTGTTAAAGTATGGTGACGTACTATTCAATGGTGCGCAGCGACTAAACCAAGTATAAAAAAAATCCAAGCGGGGAAAAGGGTTCTAACCGCTTTTAACTAAGCCCTAGTGATCCATAACATGAAAAAGCCAAAAGTCCGTTTTTCATCAAAAGTCATGCTGAATAAAATGGTGGGAGCG
Source organism: Unio pictorum (assembly GCA_030141615.1). Classification (NCBI taxonomy): domain Eukaryota; kingdom Metazoa; phylum Mollusca; class Bivalvia; order Unionida; family Unionidae; genus Unio; species Unio pictorum. The sequence goes on from JARLTB010000476.1 coordinate 54,157, forward strand.
GGTTTTAAAGTATGGTGACGTACTATCCAATGGTGCGCAGCGACTAAACCAAGTATAAAAAAAATCCAAGCGGGGAAAAGGGTTCTAACCGCTTTTAACTAAGCCCAAGTGATCCATAACATGAAAAAGCCAAAAGTCCGTTTTTCATCAAAAGTCATGCTGAATAAAATGGTGGGAGCCGGTTTTAAAGTATGGTGACGTACTATCCAATGGTGCGCAGCGACTAAACCAAGTATAAAAAAAATCCAAGCGGGGAAAAGGGTTCTAACCGCTTTTAACTAAGCCCAAGTGATCCATAACATGAAAAAGCCAAAAGTCCGTTTTTCATCAAAAGTCATGCTGAATAAAATGGTGGGAGCCGGTTTTAAAGTATGGTGACGTACTATCCAATGGTGCGCAGCAACTAAACCAAGTATAAAAAAAATCCAAGCGGGGAAAAGGGTTCTAACCGCTTTTAACTAAGCCCAACTGATCCATAACATGAAAAAGCCAAAAGTCCGTTTTTCATCAAAAGTCATGCTGAATAAAATGGTGGGAGCCGGTTTTAAAGTATGGTGACGTACTATCCAATGGTGCGCAGCGACTAAACCAAGTATAAAAAAAATCCAAGCGGGGAAAAGGGTTCTAACCGCTTTTAACTAAGCCCAAGTGATCCATAACATGAAAAAGCCAAAAGTCCGTTTTTCATCAAAAGTCATGCTGAATAAAATGGTGGGAGCCGGTTTTAAAGTATGGTGACGTACTATCCAATGGTGCGCAGCGACTAAACCAAGTATAAAAAAAATCCAAGCGGGGAAAAGGGTTCTAACCGCTTTTAACTAAGCCCAAGTGATCCATAACATGAAAAAGCCAAAAGTCCGTTTTTCATCAAAAGTCATGCTGAATAAAATGGTGGGAGCCGGTTTTAAAGTATGGTGACGTACTATCCAATGGTGCGCAGCGACTAAACCAAGTATAAAAAAAATCCAAGCGGGGAAAATTGTTCTAACCGCTTTTAACTAAGCCCAAGTGATCCATAACATGAAAAAGCCAAAAGTCCGTTTTTCATCAAAAGTCATGCTGAATAAAATGGTGGGAGCCGGTTTTAAAGTATGGTGACGTACTATCCAATGGTGCGCAGCGACTAAACCAAGTATAAAAAAAATCCAAGCGGGGAAAAGGGTTCTAACCGCTTTTAACTAAGCCCAAGTGATCCATAACATGAAAAAGCCAAAAGTCCGTTTTTCATCAAAAGTCATGCTGAATAAAATGGTGGGAGCCGGTTTTAAAGTATGGTGACGTACTATCCAATGGTGCGCAGCGACTAAACCAAGTATAAAAAAAATCCAAGCGGGGAAAAGGGTTCTAACCGCTTTTAACTAAGCCCAAGTGATCCATAACATGAAAAAGCCAAAAGTCCGTTTTTCATCAAAAGTCATGCTGAATAAAATGGTGGGAGCCGGTTTTAAAGATGGTGACGTACTATTCAATGGTGCGCAGCGACTAAACCAAGTGTAAAAAAAATCCAAGCGGGGAAAAGGGTTCTAACCGCTTTTAACTAAACCCAAGTGATCCATAACATGAAAAAGCCAAAAGTCCGTTTTTCATCAAAAGTCATGCTGAATAAAATGGTGGGAGCCGGTTTTAAAGTATGGTGACGTACTATCCAATGGTGCGCAGCGACTAAACCAAGTATAAAAAATAATCCAAGCGGGGAAAAGGGTTCTAACCGCTTTTAACTAAGCCCAAGTGATCCATAACATGAAAAAGCCAAAAGTCCGTTTTTCATCAAAAGTCATGCTGAATAAAATGGTGGGAGCCGGTTTTAAAGTATGGTGACGTACTATCCAATGGTGCGCAGCGACTAAACCAAGTATAAAAAAAATCCAAGCGGGGAAAAGGGTTCTAACCGCTTTTAACTAAGCCCAAGTGATCCATAACATGAAAAAGCCAAAAGTCCGTTTTTCATCAAAAGTCATGCTGAATAAAATGGTGGGAGCCGGTTTTTAAGTATGGTGACGTACTATCTAATGGTGCGCAGCGACTAAACCAAGTATAAAAAAAATCCAAGCGGGGAAAAGGGTTCTAACCGCTTTTAACTAAGCCCAAGTGATCCATAACATGAAAAAGCCAAAAGTCCGTTTTTCATCAAAAGTCATGCTGAATAAAATGGTGGGAGCCGGTTTTAAAGTATGGTGACGTACTATCCAATGATGCGCAGCGACTAAATCAAGTATAAAAAGTATCCAAGCGGGGAAAAGGGTTCTAACCGCTTTTAACTAAGCCCAAGTGATCCATAACATGAAAAAGCCAAAAGTCCGTTTTTAATCAAAAGTCATGCTGAATAAAATGGTGGGAGCCGGTTTTAGAGTATGGTGACGTACTATCCAATGGTGCGCAGCGACTAAACCAAGTATAAAAAAAATCCAAGCGGGGAAAAGGGTTCTAACCGCTTTTAACTAAGCCCAACTGATCCATAACATGAAAAATCCAAAAGTCCGTTTTTCATCAAAAGTCATGCTGAATAAAATGGTGGGAGCCGGTTTTAAAGTATGGTGACGTACTATCCAATGGTGCGCAGCGACTAAACCAAGTATAAAAAAATCCAAGCGGGGAAAAGGGTTCTAACCGCTTTTAACTAAGCCCAAGTGATCCATAACATGAAAAAGCCAAAAGTCCGTTTTTCATCAAAAGTCATGCTGAATAAAATGGTGGGAGCCGGTTTTAAAGTATGGTGACGTACTATCCAATGGTGCGCAGCGACTAAACCAAGTTTAAAAAAAATCCAAGCGGGGAAAAGGGTTCTAACCGCTTTTAACTAAGCCCAAGTGATCCATAACATGAAAAAGCCAAAAGTCCGTTTTTCATCAAAAGTCATGCTGAATAAAATGGTGGGAGCCGGTTTTAAAGTATGGTGACGTACTATTCAATGGTGCGCAGCGACTAAACCAAGTATAAAAAAAATCCAAGCGGGGAAAAGGGTTCTAACCGCTTTTAACTAAGCCCAACTGATCCATAACATTAAAAAGCCAAAAGTCCGTTTTTCATCAAAACTCATGCTGAATAAAATGGTGGGAGCCGGTTTTAAAGTATGGTGACGTACTATCCAATGGTGCGCAGCGACTAAACCAAGTATAAAAAAAATCCAAGCGGGGAAAAGGGTTCTAACCGCTTTTAACTAAGCCCAACTGATCCATAACATGAAAAAGCCAAAAGTCCGTTTTTCATCAAAAGTCATGCTGAATAAAATGGTGGGAGCCGGTTTTAAAGTATGGTGACGTACTATCCATAAGTGCGCAGCGACTAAACCAAGTATAAAAAAAATCCAAGCGGGGAAAAGGGTTCTAACCGCTTTTAACTAAGCCCAAGTGATCCATAACATGAAAAAGCCAAAAGTCCGTTTTTCATCAAAAGTCATGCTGAATAAAATGGTGGGAGCCGGTTTTAAAGTATGGTGACGTACTATCCAATGGTGCGCAGCGACTAAACCAAGTATAAAAAAAATCCAAGCGGGGAAAAGGGTTCTAACCGCTTTTAACTAAGCCCAACTGATCTATAACATGAAAAAGCCAAAAGTCCGTTTTTCATCAAAAGTCATGCTGAATAAAATGGTGGGAGCCGGTTTTAAAGTATGGTGACGTACTATCCAATGGTGCGCAGCGACTAAACCAAGTATAAAAAAAATCCAAGCGGGGAAAAGGGTTCTAACCGCTTTTAACTAAGCCCAACTGATCCATAACATGAAAAAGCCAAAAGTCCGTTTTTCATCAAAAGTCATGCTGAATAAAATGGTGGGAGCCGGTTTTAAAGTATGGTGACGTACTATCCAATGGTGCGCAGCGACTAAACCAAGTATAAAAAAAATCCAAGCGGGGAAAAGGGTTCTAACCGCTTTTAACTAAGCCCAAGTGATCCATAACATGAAAAAGCCAAAAGTCCGTTTTTCATCAAAAGTCATGCTGAATAAAATGGTGGGAGCCGTTTTAAAGTATGGTGACGTACTATCCAATGGTGCGCAGCGACTAAACCAAGTATAAAAAAAATCCAAGCGGGGAAAAGGGTTCTAACCGCTTTTAACTAAGCCCAAGTGATCCATAACATGAAAAAGCCAAAAGTCCGTTTTTCATCAAAAGTCATGCTGAATAAAATGGTGGGAGCCGGTTTTAAAGTATGGTGACGTACTATCCAATGGTGCGCAGCGACTAAACCAAGTATAAAAAAAATCCAAGCGGGGAAAAGGGTTCTAACCGCTTTTAACTAAGCCCAAGTGATCCATAACATGAAAAAGCCAAAAGTCCGTTTTTCATCAAAAGTCATGCTGAATAAAATGGTGGGAGCCGGTTTTAAAGTATGGTGACGTACTATCCAATGGTGCGCAGCGACTAAACCAAGTATAAAAAAAATCCAAGCGGGGAAAAGGGTTTTAACCGCTTTTAACTAAGCCCAACTGATCCATAACATGAAAAATCCAAAAGTCCGTTTTTCATCAAAAGTCATGCTGAATAAAATGGTGGGAGCCGGTTTTAAAGTATGGTGACGTACTATCCAATGGTGCGCAGCGACTAAACCAAGTATAAAAAAAATCCAAGCGGGGAAAAGGGTTCTAACCGCTTTTAACTAAGCCCAACTGATCCATAACATGAAAAAGCCAAAAGTCCGTTTTTCATCAAAAGTCATGCTGAATAAAATGGTGGGAGCCGGTTTTAAAGTATGGTGACGTACTATCCAATGGTGCGCAGCGACTAAACCAAGTATAAAAAAAATCCAAGCGGGGAAATGGGTTTTAACCGCTTTTAACTAAGCCCAACTGATCCATAACATGAAAAAGCCAAAAGTCCGTTTTTCATCAAACGTCATGCTGAATAAAATGGTGGGAGCCGGTTATAAAGTATGGTGACGTACTATCCAATGGTGCGCAGCGAATAAACCAAGTATAAAAAAAATCCAAGCGGGGAAAAGGGTTCTAACCGCTTTTAACTAAGCCCAACTGATCCATAACATGAAATAGCCAAAAGTCCGTTTTTCATCAAAAGTCATGCTGAATAAAATGGTGGGAGCCGGTTTTAAAGTATGGTGACGTACTATCCAATGGTGCGCAGCGACTAAACCAAGTATAAAAAAATCCAAGCGGGGAAAAAGGTTCTAACCGCTTTTAACTAAGCCCAAGTGATCCATAACATGAAAAAGCCAAAAGTCCGTTTTTCATCAAAAGTCATGCTGAATAAAATGGTGGGAGCCGGTTTTAAACTATGGTGACGTACTATCCAATGGTGCGCAGCGACTAAACCAAGTATAAAAAAAATCCAAGCGGGGAAAAGGGTTCTAACCGCTTTTAACTAAGCCCAAGTGATCCATAACATGAAAAAGCCAAAAGTCCGTTTTTCATCAAAAGTCATGCTGAATAAAATGGTGGGAGCCGGTTTTAAAGTATGGTGACGTACTATTCAATGGTGCGCAGCGACTAAACCAAGTATAAAAAAAATCCAAGCGGGGAAAAGGGTTCTAACCGCTTTTAACTAAGCCCAAGTGATCCATAACATGAAAAAGCCAAAAGTCCGTTTTTCATCAAAAGTCATGCTGAATAAAATGGTGGGAGCCGGTTTTAAAGTATGGTGACGTACTATACAAAGGTGCGCAGCGACTAAACCAAGTATAAAAAAAATCCAAGCGGGGAAAAGGGTTCTAACCGCTTTTAACTAAGCCCAACTGATCCATAACATGAAAAAGCCAAAAGTCCGTTTTTCATCAAAAGTCATGCTGAATAAAATGGTGGGAGCCGGTTTTAAAGTATGGTGACGTACTATCCAATGGTGCGCAGCGACTAAACCAAGTATAAAAAAAATCCAAGCGGGGAAAAGGGTTCTAACCGCTTTTAACTAAGCCCAAGTGATCCATAACATGAAAAAGCCAAAAGTCCGTTTTTCATCAAAAGTCATGCTGAATAAAATGGTGGGAGCCGGTTTTAAAGTATGGTGACGTACTATCCAATGGTGCGCAGCGACTAAACCAAGTATAAAAAAAATCCAAGCGTGGAAAAGGATTCTAACCGCTTTTAACTAAGCCCATATGATCCATAACATGAAAAAGCCAAAAGTCCGTTTTTCATCAAAAGTCATGCTGAATAAAATGGTGGGAGCCGGTTTTAAAGTATGGTGACGTACTATCCAATGGTGCGCAGCGACTAAACCAAGTATAAAAAAAATCCAAGCGGGGAAAAGGGTTCTAACCGCTTTTAACTAAGCCCAACTGATCCATAACATGAAAAAGCCAAAAGTCCGTTTTTCATCAAAACTCATGCTGAATAAAATGGTGGGAGCCGGTTTTAAAGTATGGTGACGTACTATCCAATGGTGCGCAGCGACTAAACGAAGTATAAAAAAATCCAAGCGGGGAAAAGGGCTCTAACCGCTTTTAACTAAGCCCAAGTGATCCATAACATGAAAAAGCCAAAAGTCCGTTTTTCATCAAAAGTCATGCTGAATAAAATGGTGGGAGCCGGTTTTAAAGTATGGTGACGTACTATCCAATGGTGCGCAGCGACTAAACCAAGTTTAAAAAAAATCCAAGCGGGGAAAAGGGTTCTAACCGCTTTTAACTAAGCCCAAGTGATCCATAACATGAAAAAGCCAAAAGTCCGTTTTTCATCAAAAGTCATGCTGAATAAAATGGTGGGAGCCGGTTTTAAAGTATGGTGACGTACTATTCAATGGTGCGCAGCGACTAAACCAAGTATAAAAAAAATCCAAGCGGGGAAAAGGGTTCTAACCGCTTTTAACTAAGCCCAACTGATCCATAACATGAAAAAGCCAAAAGTCCGTTTTTCATCAAAACTCATGCTGAATAAAATGGTGGGAGCCGGTTTTAAAGTATGGTGACGTACTATCCAATGGTGCGCAGCGACTAAACCAAGTATAAAAAAAATCCAAGCGGGGAAAAGGGTTCTAACCGCTTTTAACTAAGCCCAACTGATCCATAACATGAAAAAGCCAAAAGTCCGTTTTTCATCAAAAGTCATGCTGAATAAAATGGTGGGAGCCGGTTTTAAAGTATGGTGACGTACTATCCATAAGTGCGCAGCGACTAAACCAAGTATAAAAAAAATCCAAGCGGGGAAAAGGGTTCTAACCGCTTTTAACTAAGCCCAAGTGATCCATAACATGAAAAAGGAAAAAGTCCGTTTTTCATCAAAAGTCATGCTGAATAAAATGGTGGGAGCCGGTTTTAAAGTATGGTGACGTACTATCCAATGGTGCGGAGCGACTAAACCAAGTATAAAAAAAATCCAAGCGGGGAAAAGGGTTCTAACCGCTTTTAACTAAGCCCAACTGATCCATAACATGAAAAAGCCAAAAGTCCGTTTTTCATCAAAAGTCATGCTGAATAAAATGGTGGGAGCCGGTTTTAAAGTATGGTGACGTACTATCCAATGGTGCGCAGCGACTAAACCAAGTATAAAAAAAATCCAAGCGGGGAAAAGGGTTCTAACCGCTTTTAACTAAGCCCAACTGATCCATAACATGAAAAAGCCAAAAGTCCGTTTTTCATCAAAAGTCATGCTGAATAAAATGGTGGGAGCCGGTTTTAAAGTATGGTGACGTACTATCCAATGGTGCGCAGCGACTAAACCAAGTATAAAAAAAATCCAAGCGGGGAAAAGGGTTCTAACCGCTTTTAACTAAGCCCAAGTGATCCATAACATGAAAAAGCCAAAAGTCCGTTTTTCATCAAAAGTCATGCTGAATAAAATGGTGGGAGCCGTTTTAAAGTATGGTGACGTACTATCCAATGGTGCGCAGCGACTAAACCAAGTATAAAAAAAATCCAAGCGGGGAAAAGGGTTCTAACCGCTTTTAACTAAGCCCAAGTGATCCATAACATGAAAAAGCCAAAAGTCCGTTTTTCATCAAAAGTCATGCTGAATAAAATGGTGGGAGCCGGTTTTAAAGTATGGTGACGTACTATCCAATGGTGCGCAGCGACTAAACCAAGTATAAAAAAAATCCAAGCGGGGAAAAGGGTTCTAACCGCTTTTAACTAAGCCCAAGTGACCCATAACATGAAAAAGCCAAAAGTCCGTTTTTCATCAAAAGTCATGCTGAATAAAATGGTGGGAGCCGGTTTTAAAGTATGGTGACGTACTATCCAATGGTGCGCAGCGACTAAACCAAGTATAAAAAAAATCCAAGCGGGGAAAAGGGTTCTAACCGCTTTTAACTAAGCCCAACTGATCCATAACATGAAAAATCCAAAAGTCCGTTTTTCATCAAAAGTCATGCTGAATAAAATGGTGGGAGCCGGTTTTAAAGTATGGTGACGTACTATCCAATGGTGCGCAGCGACTAAACCAAGTATAAAAAAAATCCAAGCGGGGAAAAGGGTTCTAACCGCTTTTAACTAAGCCCAACTGATCCATAACATGAAAAAGCCAAAAGTCCGTTTTTCATCAAAAGTCATGCTGAATAAAATGGTGGGAGCCGGTTTTAAAGTATGGTGACGTACTATCCAATGGTGCGCAGCGACTAAACCAAGTATAAAAAAAATCCAAGCGGGGAAATGGGTTTTAACCGCTTTTAACTAAGCCCAACTGATCCATAACATGAAAAAGCCAAAAGTCCGTTTTTCATCAAACGTCATGCTGAATAAAATGGTGGGAGCCGGTTATAAAGTATGGTGACGTACTATCCAATGGTGCGCAGCGAATAAACCAAGTATAAAAAAAATCCAAGCGGGGAAAAGGGTTCTAACCGCTTTTAACTAAGCCCAACTGATCCATAACATGAAATAGCCAAAAGTCCGTTTTTCATCAAAAGTCATGCTGAATAAAATGGTGGGAGCCGGTTTTAAAGTATGGTGACGTACTATCCAATGGTGCGCAGCGACTAAACCAAGTATAAAAAAATCCAAGCGGGGAAAAAGGTTCTAACCGCTTTTAACTAAGCCCAAGTGATCCATAACATGAAAAAGCCAAAAGTCCGTTTTTCATCAAAAGTCATGCTGAATAAAATGGTGGGAGCCGGTTTTAAACTATGGTGACGTACTATCCAATGGTGCGCAGCGACTAAACCAAGTATAAAAAAAATCCAAGCGGGGAAAAGGGTTCTAACCGCTTTTAACTAAGCCCAAGTGATCCATAACATGAAAAAGCCAAAAGTCCGTTTTTCATCAAAAGTCATGCTGAATAAAATGGTGGGAGCCGGTTTTAAAGTATGGTGACGTACTATTCAATGGTGCGCAGCGACTAAACCAAGTATAAAAAAAATCCAAGCGGGGAAAAGGGTTCTAACCGCTTTTAACTAAGCCCAAGTGATCCATAACATGAAAAAGCCAAAAGTCCGTTTTTCATTAAAAGTCATGCTGAATAAAATGGTGGGAGCCGGTTTTAAAGTATGGTGACGTACTATACAAAGGTGCGCAGCGACTAAACCAAGTATAAAAAAAATCCAAGCGGGGAAAAGGGTTCTAACCGCTTTTAACTAAGCCCAACTGATCCATAACATGAAAAAGCCAAAAGTCCGTTTTTCATCAAAAGTCATGCTGAATAAAATGGTGGGAGCCGGTTTTAAAGTATGGTGACGTACTATCCAATGGTGCGCAGCGACTAAACCAAGTATAAAAAAAATCCAAGCGGGGAAAAGGGTTCTAACCGCTTTTAACTAAACCCAACTGATCCATAACATGAAAAAGCCAAAAGTCCGTTTTTCATCAAAAGTCATGCTGAATAAAATGGTGGGAGCCGGTTTTAAAGTATGGTGACGTACTATCCAATGGTGCGCAGCGACTAAACCAAGTATAAAAAAAATCCAAGCGGGGAAAAGGGTTCTAACCGCTTTTAACTAAGCCCAAGTGATCCATAACATGAAAAAGCCAAAAGTCCGTTTTTCATCAAAAGTCATGCTGAATAAAATGGTGGGAGCCGGTTTTAAAGTATGGTGACGTACTATCCAATGGTGCGCAGCGACTAAACCAAGTATAAAAAAAATCCAAGCGTGGAAAAGGATTCTAACCGCTTTTAACTAAGCCCAACTGATCCATAACATGAAAAAGCCAAAAGTCCGTTTTTCATCAAAAGTCATGCTGAATAAAATGGTGGGAGCCGGTTTTAAAGTATGGTGACGTACTATCCAATGGTGCGCAGCGACTAAACCAAGTATAAAAAAAATCCAAGCGGGGAAAAGGGTTCTAACCGCTTTTAACTAAGCCCAAGTGATCCATAACATGAAAAAGCCAAAAGTCCGTCTTTCATCAAAAGTCATGCTGAATAAAATGGTGGGAGCCGGTTTTAAAGTATGGTGACGTACTATCCAATGGTGCGCAGCGACTAAACCAAGTATAAAAAAAATCCAAGCGGGGAAAAGGGTTCTAACCGCTTTTAACTAAGCCCAAGTGATCCATAACATGAAAAAGCCAAAAGTCCGTTTTTCATCAAAAGTCATGCTGAATAAAATGGTGGGAGCGGGTTTTAAAGTATGGTGACGTACTATCCAATAGTGCGCAGCGACTAAACCAAGTATAAAAAAAATCCAAGCGGGGAAAAGGGTTCTAACCGCTTTTAACTAAGCCCAAGTGATCCATAAAATGAAAAAGCCAAAAGTCCGTTTTTCATCAAAAGTCATGCTGAATAAAATGGTGGGAGCCGGTTTTAAAGTATGGTGACGTACTATCCAATGGTGCGCAGCGACTAAACCAAGTATAAAAAAAATCCAAGCGGGGAAAAGGGTTCTAACCGCTTTTAACTAAGCCCAAGTGATCCATAACATGAAAAAGCCAAAAGTCCGTTTTTCATCAAAAGTCATGCTGAATAAAATGGTGGGAGCCGGTTTTAAAGTATGGTGACGTACTATCCAATGGTGCGCAGCGACTAAACCAAGTATAAAAAAAATCCAAGCGGGGAAAAGGGTTCTAACCGCTTTTAACTAAGCCCAAGTGATCCATAACATGAAAAAGCCAAAAGTCCGTTTTTCATCAAAAGTCATGCTGAATAAAATGGTGGGAGCCGGTTTTAAAGTATGGTGACGTACTATCCAATGGTGCGCAGCGACTAAACCAAGTATAAAAAAAATCCAAGCGGGGAAAAGGGTTCTAACCGCTTTTAACTAAGCCCAACTGATCCATAACATGAAAAAGCCAAAAGTCCGTTTTTCATCAAAAGTCATGCTGAATAAAATGGTGGGAGCCGTTTTTAAAGTATGGTGACGTACTATCCAATGGTGCGCAGCGACTAAACCAAGTATAAAAAAATCCAAGCGGGGAAAAGGGTTCTAACCGCTTTTAACTAAGCCCAAGTGATCCATAACATGAAAAAGCCAAAAGTCCGTTTTTCATCAAAAGTCATGCTGAATAAAATGGTGGGAGCCGGTTTTAAAGTATGGTGACGTACTATCCAATGGTGCGCAGCGACTAAACCAAGTATAAAAAAAATCCAAGCGGGGAAAAGGGTTCTAACCGCTTTTAACTAAGCCCAAGTGATCCATAACATGAAAAAGCCAAAAGTCCGTTTTTCATCAAAAGTCATGCTGAATAAAATGGTGGGAGCCGGTTTTAAAGTATGGTGACGTACTATCCAATAGTGCGCAGCGACTAAACCAAGTATAAAAAAAATCCAAGCGGGGAAAAGGGTTCTAACCGCTTTTAACTAAGCCCAACTGATCCATAACATGAAAAAGCCAAACGTCCGTTTTTCATCAAAAGTCATGCTGAATAAAATGGTGGGAGCCGGTTTTAAAGTATGGTGACGTACTATCCAATGGTGCGCAGCGACTAAACCAAGTATAAAAACAATCCAAGCGGGGAAAAGGGTTCTAACCGCTTTTAACTAAGCCCAAGTGATCCATAACATGAAAAAGCCAAAAGTCCGTTTTTCATCAAAAGTCATGCTGAATAAAATGGTGGGAGCCGGTTTTAAAGTATGGTGACGTACTATCCAATGGTGCGCAGCGACTAAACCAAGTATAAAAAAAATCCAAGCGGGGAAAAGGGTTCTAACCGCTTTTAACTAAGCCCAAGTGATCCATAACATGAAAAAGCCAAAAGTCCGTTTTTCATCAAAAGTCATGCTGAATAAAATGGTGGGAGCCGGTTTTAAAGTATGGTGACGTACTATCCAATGGTGCGCAGCGACTAAACCAAGTATAAGAAAAATCCAAGCGGGGAAAAGGGTTCTAACCGCTTTTAACTAAGCCCAAGTGATCCATAACATGAAAAAGCCAAAAGTCCGTTTTTCATCAAAAGTCATGCTGAATAAAATGGTGGGAGCCGGTTTTAAAGTATGGTGACGTACTATCCAATGGTGCGCAGCGACTAAACCAAGTATAAAAAAAATCCAAGCGGGGAAAAGGGTTCTAACCGCTTTTAACTAAGCCCAAGTGATCCATAACATGAAAAAGCCAAAAGTCCGTTTTTCATCAAAAGTCATGCTGAATAAAATGGTGGGAGCCGGTTTTAAAGTATGGTGACGTACTATCCAATGGTGCGCAGCGACTAAACCAAGTATAAAAAAAATCCAAGCGGGGAAAAGGGTTCTAACCGCTTTTAACTAAGCCCAACTGATCCATAACATGAAAAAGCCAAAAGTCCGTTTTTCATCAAAAGTCATGCTGAATAAAATGGTGGGAGCCGGTTTTAAAGTATGGTGACGTACTATCCAATGGTGCGCAGCGACTAAACCAAGTATAAAAAAAATCCAAGCGGGGAAAAGGGTTCTAACCGCTTTTAACTAAGCCCAAGTGATCCATAACATGAAAAAGCCAAAAGTCCGTTTTTCATCAAAAGTCATGCTGAATAAAATGGTGGGAGCCGGTTTTAAAGTATGGTGACGTACTATCCAATGGTGCGCAGCGACTAAACCAAGTATAAGAAAAATCCAAGCGGGGAAAAGGGTTCTAACCGCTTTTAACTAAGCCCAAGTGATCCATATCATGAAAAAGCCAAAAGTCCGTTTTTCATCAAAAGTCATGCTGAATAAAATGGTGGGAGCCGGTTTTAAAGTATGGTGACGTACTATCCAAAGGTGCGCAGCGACTAAACCACGTATAAAAAAAATCCAAGCGGGGAAAAGGGTTCTAACCGCTTTTAACTAAGCCCAAGTGATCCATAACATGAAAAAGCCAAAAGTCCGTTTTTCATCAAAAGTCATGCTGAATAAAATGGTGGGAGCCGGTTTTAAAGTATGGTGACGTACTATCCAATGGTGCGCAGCGACTAAACCAAGTATAAAAAAAATCCAAGCGGGGAAAAGGGTTCTAACCGCTTTTAACTAAGCCCAAGTGATCCATAACATGAAAAAGCCAAAAGTCCGTTTTTCATCAAAAGTCATGCTGAATAAAATGGTGGGAGCCGGTTTTAAAGTATGGTGACGTACTATCCAATGGTGCGCAGCGACTAAACCAAGTATAAAAAAAAATCCAAGCGGGGAAAAGGGTTCTAACCGCTTTTAACTAAGCCCAAGTGATCCATAACATGAAAAAGCCAAAAGTCCGTTTTTCATCAAAAGTCATGCTGAATAAAATGGTGGGAGCCGGTTTTAAAGTATGGTGACGTACTATCCAATGGTGCGCAGCGACTAAACCAAGTATAAAAAAAATCCAAGCGGGGAAAAGGGTTCTAACCGCTTTTAACTAAGCCCAAGTGATACATAACATGAAAAAGCCAAAAGTCCGTTTTTCATCAAAAGTCATGCTGAATAAAATGGTGGGAGCCGGTTTTTAAGTATGGTGACGTACTATCTAATGGTGCGCAGCGACTAAACCAAGTATAAAAAAAATCCAAGCGGGGAAAAGGGTTCTAACCGCTTTTAACTAAGCCCAAGTGATCCATAACATGAAGAAGCCAAAAGTCCGTTTTTCATCAAAAGTCATGCTGAATAAAATGGTGGGAGCCGGTTTTAAAGTATGGTGACGTACTATCCAATGATGCGCAGCGACTAAATCAAGTATAAAAAGTATCCAAGCGGGGAAAAGGGTTCTAACCGCTTTTAACTAAGCCCAAGTGATCCATAACATGAAAAAGCCAAAAGTCCGTTTTTCATCAAAAGTCATGCTGAATAAAATGGTGGGAGCCGGTTTTAGAGTATGGTGACGTACTATCCAATGGTGCGCAGCGACTAAACCAAGTATAAAAAAAATCCAAGCGGGGAAAAGGGTTCTAACCGCTTTTAACTAAGCCCAACTGATCCATAACATGAAAAAGCCAAAAGTCCGTTTTTCATCAAAACTCATGCTGAATAAAATGGTGGGAGCCGGTTTTAAAGTATGGTGACGTACTATCCAATGGTGCGCAGCGACTAAACCAAGTATAAAAAAATCCAAGCGGGGAAAAGGGTTCTAACCGCTTTTAACTAAGCCCAAGTGATCCATAACATGAAAAAGCCAAAAGTCCGTTTTTCATCAAAAGTCATGCTGAATAAAATGGTGGGAGCCGGTTTTAAAGTATGGTGACGTACTATCCAATGGTGCGCAGCGACTAAACCAAGTTTAAAAAAAATCCAAGCGGGGAAAAGGGTTCTAACCGCTTTTAACTAAGCCCAAGTGATCCATAACATGAAAAAGCCAAAAGTCCGTTTTTCATCAAAAGTCATGCTGAATAAAATGGTGGGAGCCGGTTTTAAAGTATGGTGACGTACTATTCAATGGTGCGCAGCGACTAAACCAAGTATAAAAAAAATCCAAGCGGGGAAAAGGGTTCTAACCGCTTTTAACAAAGCCCAACTGATCCATAACATGAAAAAGCCAAAAGTCCGTTTTTCATCAAAACTCATGCTGAATAAAATGGTGGGAGCCGGTTTTAAAGTATGGTGACGTACTATCCAATGGTGCGCAGCGACTAAACCAAGTATAAAAAAAATCCAAGCGGGGAAAAGGGTTCTAACCGCTTTTAACTAAGCCCAACTGATCCATAACATGAAAAAGCCAAAAGTCCGTTTTTCATCAAAAGTCCTGCTGAATAAAATGGTGGGAGCCTGTTTTAAAGTATGGTGACGTACTATCCAATGGTGCGCAGCGACTAAACCAAGAATAAAAAAAATCCAAGCGGGGAAAAGGGTTCTAACCGATTTTAACTAAGCCCAACTGATCCATAACATGAAAAAGCCAAAAGTCCGTTTTTCATCAAAAGTCATGCTGAATAAAATGGTGGGAGCCGGTTTTAAAGTATGGTGACGTACTATCCAATGGTGCGCAGCGACTAAACCAAGTATAAAAAAAATCCAAGCGGGGAAAAGGGTTCTAACCGCTTTTAACTAAGCCCAACTGATCCATAACATGAAAAAGCCAAAAGTCCGTTTTTCATCAAAAGTCATGCTGAATAAAATCGTGGGAGCCGGTTTTAAAGTATGGTGACGTACTATCCAATGGTGCGCAGCGACTAAACCAAGTATAAAAAAAATCCAAGCGGGGAAAAGGGTTCTAACCGCTTTTAACTAAGCCCAACTGATCCATAACATGAAAAAGCCAAAAGTCCGTTTTTCATCAAAAGTCATGCTGAATAAAATGGTGGGAGCCGGTTTTAAAGTATGGTGACGTACTATCCAATGGTGCGCAGCGACTAAACCAAGTATAAAAAAAATCCAAGCGGGGAAAAGGGTTCTAACCGCTTTTAACTAAACCCAACTGATCCATAACATGAAAAAGCCAAAAGTCCGTTTTTCATCAAAAGTCATGCTGAATAAAATGGTGGGAGCCGGTTTTAAAGTATGGTGACGTACTATCCAATGGTGCGCAGCGACTAAACCAAGTATTAAAAAAATCCAAGCGGGGAAAAGGGTTCTAACCGCTTTTAACTAAGCCCAACTGATCCATAACATGAAAAAGCCAAAAGTCCGTTTTTCATCAAAAGTCATGCTGAATAAAATGGTGGGAGCCGGTTTTAAAGTATGGTGACGTACTATCCAATGGTGCGCAGCGACTAAACCAAGTATAAAAAAAATCCAAGCGGGGAAAAGGGTTCTAACCGCTTTTAACTAAGCCCAACTGATCCATAACATGAAAAAGCCAAAAGTCCGTTTTTCATCAAAAGTCATGCTGAATAAAATGGTGGGAGCATGTTTTAAAGTATGGTGACGTACTATCCAATGGTGCGCAGCGACTAAACCAAGAATAAAAAAAATCCAAGCGGGGAAAAGGGTTCTAACCGCTTTTAACTAAGCCCAACTGATCCATAACATGAAAAAGCCAAAAGTCCGTTTTTCATCAAAAGTCATGCTGAATAAAATGGTGGGAGCCGGTTTTAAAGTATGGTGACGTACTATCCAATGGTGCGCAGCGACTAAACCAAGTATAAAAAAAATCCAAGCGGGGAAAAGGGTTCTAACCGCTTTTAACTAAGCCCAACTGATCCATAACATGAAAAAGCCAAAAGTCCGTTTTTCATCAAAAGTCATGCTGAATAAAATGGTGGGAGCCGGTTTTAAAGTATGGTGACGTACTATCCAATGGTGCGCAGCGACTAAACCAAGTATAAAAAAAATCCAAGCGGGGAAAAGGGTTCTAACCGCTTTTAACTAAGCCCAACTGATCCATAAGCAGCAGAGAGGGTGAACAGACCACGATTTCAAGCAAAAATAAGGCTTCCAGATAACGTTTTCGAGCAAAAAATGGCCTATACACTACGTTTTCAAGCAAAATATAAGACTTCCAACGAAATCTCATTTAACCAAAAAAAAAGTCTCCATTTTTGCAAAAACGGAGATTTTACGATTTTGCTCGCAATGATGTGGTCATTCACCCTCTCTGCTGCTAGAACTTTCAGTTCTGGGTTAACAAAAAATAATAAATGATTTGATCCAGTCCTTAGGACGAAAATCCTTTGAAATTGCAAAGCAATTTAGGATTACACAAACAAACTAATCGCTAACACCTCTTCTTGTAAATCAATCAGATTATTTGACTGGTCGGTGAGTTTGAAATTAATTCTGGTTAATGAATTATTATGGCATCGCATGTAGACAGGATTAATTGGGTTTTCAATAATTAGGAATCCTGGAGGAGCTGTTGGTGAAAACGAATAAAGAATATATCCCTGCTGAGCTTGATTTGATTGTTCGAGATTAATCTGATAGCTTCCTTCGATAACATCACATACTAAATTGAGCGCAATCACTGAGGATATATTCACGTTGAACGGAGCGATATGCCTGCCACCACCATCTGGATCATTATTATGTTTGAGGATTTTTATTTCCCCTGATGCTGTTTTTTTCCATGCATCATGAATTATTTTAAAACCAAAATCGATGGTGTCACTGAGAAGTTTTTTTAGTTCTGGTACGTTATATCCTGGTAGTTTGAATGTGGGGATATCTTCAACGCGGATTTTATAGTCTTTTGCAAATCCTGTTCTCGATTTGGGATTATCGTCATCTAATATATCCTGAATAATTTTTAGGTTAAATACTTCCATATCGTCGATAATTTTGTTGCATGTTTCTACGACGCTGATAAATTCATCTCGGGTGAGAGAGCCGGATTTAAGAGATATTAACAACAGCGATAAATCATTATTCATTGCTGTGAAATTTTCAATAATTCTAGGTTCGTTAACAGATTGAAATCCCTCTTCCTCTTGTCTAACTGCGCTGCGTACGAAATAAAAAAAACTTCTAGTGTTTTCGCTCTCTCTATAACTCTTTATTGGATTATCAGGTTTTATTCTGTCGGTGATATAATCAGATTTTTGTGGTTCTGGTAAATCAACGGTTTTTTCCACTGGTGGTAATTCAGGCCATCCTAGTACGGTTCTTATTGAGCTTTGATAGATATCTACAACGTATCCTTCTGTGCTTATTTCAATGGCAGATGATAGCGTCGGCTCATGAACCGTTATAGCGATTTTCGATTCTGTTCCAGTAATCGATTTTATTCTACGCGCGAATTCATTATTGATTTGTTCGATTTGGTATGACCCTGTTGGTATCGAAACGACGTTCCAGTCTGGGGTTCCGTCGGGTTTATTCTTATTTGCAAATACCAGTGAATTATTCGGTTGTTGACCACCAAATGATTTTGATCTGATATTAGGCCAACTGTGATACACTCGTAGTTTTGCTAGCGCTATCTCCTTCACGGGGACTGGGCTAGGGAAATTCACACTGAATTCAGGATTCGTTGATGTTATTGATATCATGCTTGTTTGTACTGGGTTCGTGTTCTCCACTACTCGTTGAAGTAATTCCATCGGTGTTGTCATTGTTATTATACTCATGATTTATTTCTAATTTTGGTATCGAGGAATCATAAATACTGACCATCACTGAGAACTCACAATCTGGTATGGTTGAGATTATTGAGATCATTTTGGTTTTTGGGTTCGTGTTTTCCGATTCCATCAGTGTTGTCATTGTTATTATATTCATGTTGTCGCTCTAATTTTGATATCGCTGAATCAAAAATACTGACCATCGCTGAGAATTCACTATCTGATATAATTGTATTATCGAGTGACGATGATATCATCAATGATAATTGCGAATATGCGGTTGATGCAATATGAAATTGAAGTAAGTAATTCTGTAGTTTACTCTGGCTGCATGATGATATCTTTTTTGCTATCCCGGTTGATATACCCCCGATTGTAGCCACCGCAGAAATGCAAATTGGAACTACGACCGGGGCAATCATTATAACCGATGCAAGTATTATTCCGGCGCCAGCGAGAACGCTTGACACCGAGTACACAATAACATCAATTGCGGTGATTCTTCGTCGGTATTTTTTTATTTTTATTTGATACTCCTCAGTGAGGGTTTTGAGTCTATTCTGAAATTCTCTGACCTGATCATAGCGACATTGCGTTGATGAAATCATTGTTATTTTAAAAACACTAGTGTTTTCAATTAATTATCTTCCGGGGAGTAGATCGGGGGGGGGGGGGGTAGTTTACTTCACCTACGAATTCTAAACACCAGACTATGTGTTTTCTAACGGTGTTATCAACCGCGACAATCTCAAATTCTTCTTCTCCCCCCGCGATAATTACTGTCGCGGTGCCACCAAAGTAGGTTTTACCTTTCACGATGATATCAAATTGCTTGTTAGAGATTAACGTCATCCTGTAGATACCATGGGGCCACTTCCCGATATTGACTTTCAATTTAGCATTAGAGTTTTTTATCCAATCAAAGGTCCCATGCTTTACCCTTTCAGATTTTTCTTTTAGTTTAAGAATATCGTCAATAGCGCTTTTAATTTCAGCGAGGGTCGGGCCTGTCAACGATGTGGTTTCAGAAACAGGTGTTCTCCCTAGAAATCTATCAACGATGGTATTAAGTGTTGTTTGTCTCACCATAAACATATTAATATCTTTGAGAGTTATCGTAGATGTAGCCGGGACACCAAAGAAACTATTAGCGATGTAGGCATTGTGAGTGTGCTTGCCGATAAACTCACTGATTTCAGCGAGAGTCATTCCTGCCACAAGCGGGTTTCCAAAGAATCTACCAACAATGTCGTTAGTGGGTTTTTGATCTTCTATTAGTTTAGAAATCTCGAGATAACTTGCCTTGATTTCTGAAGCAGTCATCATCCTTCCAGCTTCCTTGTTAGCGAAGAATGAATTCAACAAGTCTTTAATTTCAGCGAGAGTCATGCCAACCACAAGCGGGGTTCCAAAGAATTTATGTATGACATTTTTGCGAAAATTATTATAACCTCGTATAAGATCATTTAGCTCACGTTCGTTGGTAACAATCGCGTCGGTGATCGTAGACACAAGTGCGCCTGGTTTAAGTCGTCCGTCGTTGGAATACAACGCAATAGAGTTTTCAGTGGCGTCTTGCTGCCGTTTTAAAATGTCATCCGCGGATATATTACTGGCTTTAAGTCGTCCGTCGTTGGAATACAACGCAATAGAGTTTTCAGTGGCGTCGCGCTGCCGTATCAAAATGTCATTCAATGACATATCACTGGATTTCAATTTACCCTGTTTGTCCTGAAATACAACTATTTCATTAGGATCAACATTTGTTAAATTTAACGTCTCAGCGATTTCATCTTTGATTAGTTTTTTTACATCCTTGATAGAATCAGGGGATGCAGTGTCATCGGGTTTGGGTTTCAAAGATCTCCCCCAAATATCAATCATGTTATTATAAAACTCTTTCTCTCTCTAAAATCGTTTCGATTTCCAGCGATTACTAGTGTATTCATTAACGACAACATGTGGTGGTTTTCCGCTTGGATTACTCAAGGAGTTAGAAATAGCGTTAAGGACATTTAATACTTCGCTGCCACATATTGGTGGGTCAATCATCGTTTGTGTTGGTAGCGTAGAATACCAAGTCTTCACTGGAAGGGTTTTTATATAACGCAAAAACTCTTTTGGTGGGGCTAATCCATATGAATCAAAATAGACAATCCCACGTGGATCAATAGCGTATGCAACCCAGTGAGTTCCGGGTCCGGTGCTGTTATCTAAATTAATGATTCCGGTTTCAACGCTGTTTGGTTGATGAGGTAATTGATCTTTCATAAAGACACCTCTGAAGTTTTTAATCGCGAGTTTTTTAGCAGCATCGAGTAAATCAAAATTGGACATGGGAACCATCGAAGATTTCTGAATCATAGACTCTCCAGTTAATAAATCGTTCCTGGTAGTCTTAGACCCTTTCCGCTGTACCACGAATACGGGGTTCCTGGTAGTCTTAGACCCAATCCGTGAACGGATCGTCCCTTTTTTTTATATCCTTTCCCAGTTGCATTCTTTAGTGCCATTCCTGCTGCAGTACCAACGGCTCCTAACGCCGCTGCTTTAGCCACCGCTGGGGCTGCTGCTGCAATCAATGCTGGTATTGCAGCTAACAATGGAAATATACCGCCTGTTTTAATCATATTTTTGATAGCAGCCGCAGAGAGAGTAATCTGAACACCTTTTTTGGCTGCAAGTGCATCATTGAAATGTTTTATTTGACGAGTTGTCAGCGATAGTTTATTTGCACCACCAGTCATTTGGTTGGGTTTCAACGTGATTGTGGTTCCACATCGCTTAGCCGATTCTGATTGCAATTTTTTGATTTGACCAGGAGTTAACGCAACACTAATAACACTATATGACATTATACATAATTGATTGATTCTAATGGAAAAATCGTTTACATGTTTTCCACTGGTGCATCTACCACTCTCATTCTTCCACCAACACCTTCAAGTAGCATTGATTTATCACTGAGAATGACAGCAACCGCTCTATAATCAGCAATAGCACCACGAGTCACATTAGCTCTAAAATGTATATCAACAACAGATTGTCTCATCAAATCGAGATGTTCCAGTGAGAAGTAATAGATCGGATACAGATTTTTAAAATCATATTGTGATATTTGTAGACCAGTATCCACATTTTGATCGCGTGCCATAAATGACAACAGACGATGATAAACTCGTGCAATATGATTTTCTCTGTAATTAAGTTGTATATCCTCGGATGGTTCCTGCTGGCCGTTTATTCTCAGTGAGACGTCTTTCACACCTAATTGATCAAATATCATATGGCTGGAGAGTTGATTGCCAACTCGTGTGTTATCCTGTAACGCTACGAATATATGACGTGGCGCAGCAACACCTTGTTTTGATGCTAGGTTCCAAGTGAATAACCCGTTGATATTTGATTGCTTCACATCTGTACTCACTGATAACCAACTTAGTAATGACTTTCCTCCTTGGTCCATAAATGATAGTAATCGTTCTTCTGCGGTGATTGCTGGAGTCAACACTGGCATCCACAATGATATTTTTGTTAAATTGACTTTACCGGCATCAGCATTGGGATTTGCAGCATCTGCTGGAATCCTCCAAATCGCGTCGTTATCATCACCCTTTCGTACAAGCGATACTGTATGCTTCGCCCCATAAATAACTTTTCGGACGTTTCTACAGAATCCAAATATGTGATGCAGTGGAATCGCGCATGAAAATGATTTACGCGCTCCTTGCAACATTGAAATACGTGTTGCAGCTCCTAGATTGAAGTTAGGATCGTTGTTTATAATCATATTCTCGACATCAACATTAGCAGCACCAGCATTATTCTGTGGTCGTCTTATAATAAATTGATTTCCTCCAGCGGTATTTTTAACATCCTTTGCAAACATCATAGAGGGTCCTGCTGATCTTGTATAATCATCGGAATATCTCGCTAACCCGATTATTGTTGTAGCCACATCAACGTCACGATCTATGGACTCAATTTCTTTTCCATCAATGAGATATCTAGCACTCTCAAATAACGCCATAATACCATTATTAACAAAACCGACTTGAGGACCAGCTGGATACTCTGTATCATTTGTTCTTATAATCTCTCCTTCGATTTCGATAAACGCTTCACAGGGCAAAAAGTATTTACTGGTATCATGGACTTGAAGATCAATTCTTGCTCGACTATTTGAGTCTATTGCATGATAGGCGTAATATTGATAATCGCGTACAGAATCATCCTTGCGAACTGGGGCATCTATATCAAACGCTGGATCAGGTGACTGTTTGAACATTTTATTCTATTTATCAGAGTCTAAATCGCGATTTTCCATTTCATCGTCGTAGTTTTTTAAAGCCACTTCCTGCTATCATATTTGCAATATTGCTTTGGTCGGGGGTTAAAACCATGGACGCTAGTTTTTCATCTACTGCGTTATTTATAATTCTACTAACACTTGCAGGCATTTCCGCTGTAGAGGGTAACGGTTTTGAAAATCCTTTGGATTTCATCCGTGATTTCACTAATGATGTTATTTTATTCTTTGCGGCTGAAAACGCTTTTCCAGCAAAATCTCCAACAGCACTAATACCCTTATCACGAATAACATCAACTGCTTTCATTCCTAATTGTTTAGCCAACGGCATCACTTTTGGAGCCATTCTCGCAAATAATCCTAAAATGGTATTACCTAAACCATCTCCGTAGTATGCTCTATAAACCGGAAACCGTGAATTAACTACGTAGACGGGGGTTGGTTTATCATGATTGTAGTGTATGATCATTATTTGAAATCAGAAACAATTTTTCAATTGTTATTTATCTAATCGAATGACTTTTCAATTCAGTCACTATGATACCCACTTTCCACTAACTCGCCAATGAAATCTCGATATGTGCTGATATCCATGATACCATCCTGAAATAATCGTCTACAGATATCAGCTGCTTCATTAATTATTTCTGGAAAGTTATTTCCGGCTCGTTTCCCACCGATGAGAACCTCTAATCGTGATATATCACTGAGAACACTACCAGGACATGAAACGCTAGCGTTTTCAACTAGACCACTCCCCAGAAATTTCTTCTCATCGTATGGCTGTCATATTTGGAGTTGAAATTTTTTCTTGAAGTCTCTGTATTCCTTCATCCTTCTATCTAAACCCCCAGTATTTATTTCATACACTATATCAGCCCATTCATTATGTGACATTCTATAATCCGAATAATTGTCCGTGAAAAACTTCTCTTGTGAATCATAGTTGTTAGCAGCGAATTCACCTAAATTGTCTATATCCTCGTTGAGAATTTGTTGTTTAGCGCTCTCGGTAAATATAATTGATTTAGGTAGTCCACTAACTAGTTCTTCCTGAAATTCTTTAAATTTTTGTTTCGAAGCGGTTGATATATCCTGAGGAAGTGATTGCAAGGATTTTTTTGTTTGTTTAGTTCTTTTTGCTATTTTTTCTAACACAGGAATAAGACCCTCTTCTTTTCTTTTACCGTCAGGATCATCTCCCAGTATAGCACGCTCTATCTCCTTCGTTGCTGTGGTTACTGGTTTAAACAATTCTTCAGATCCCGCAGCAAAATCAGTCTGAAGACTCTGTCGTTGTTGTAGTTTATTCCGTACAGAGTCACGAATTGGTACAAATCTCTTAATTGCATCCAGTCGTTCACGAGCCAATCGGGTTGTTAATGCTTCATTGACCATTATTTGAAATCAGAAACAATTTTTCAATTGCAAAACAATTTTTCAATCCGACCTAACACGATCGGATGGTCATGGAAGTGTTATTTCATCCTATAACAGCTTCGTTCATCGATGGCGAAACTATCATAATTGTATATAAATAATAACAATACTGATAGTTTCGCCATTCTATTTTTGATCAATCCGAACCAGCCATCAATTTTTTATTCACTGATTTTGACATTATCAATCAAAAAATGCTAAAAAAAATGAAAATCTCTCTGAGGGACGGTCACAATCAAATAATGATAATGGTCGGTCAATCAAATAATGATAAATGGTCAATCAAAATTGTTCATTTTCTTGAATTAACGCCCGTAGGTTTCTAACTTTAGAATTAACCTCCTTTTTCAATTCGTATTCGTACCCCAATTCTTTTCGTATTCGTTCTACGATGGTATACAACGGAGCGAACACACTTACGTCACTGGAAAATGCGAGAGAGTCCCGAATAGAATTCTGAATTCTTTTGATGAGCGCATACTTCTTTGGTAGCATGTATTTATTGTTGTTAACTCCGTATTCAATATCCTGAAAATCAGACATGATTTGATCAGGATTTAACCCATCTGATAGTTCAATATCCCAACTTTTCAATTTTGAAATCTCGGATAAAATGCTATTCATGTTTTCAGAATTCATTATTCTATAATAATGATATATTTCTAAATGAAAAATATGACGCATTAGACGTAACTAAATCGAATTTTCTGTCCAGTCCCCTTTGAAATCGCAGATCGATAAATTCCCTCTGCAACATTTCGTACTGAGGGTGAACAAACATCGAAATGCCTACCGGCGCTGGTTATTGATTGAAATATTTTTTCTTCGTTAGTTATCGTATTCAAAGATTTCACAGGTCTCTTCCCAACCGTTTTGCATTTTCCAGTCTCTCCTCGTTTGGTATTCTCACTTTGTGTGATAGCCTGCAGATTTGATAAAGAATTGTTCTTTGGATTAGAATCGATATGATCAATAACAAAATCATCCTCGATCAATCCACTGAAACATTCATACACGAAACGATGATTGAGATAAAATTTCTTTCCAGCGCGAAACTTCAAATACCCCATACCATTATCAGAACCGACTGGTTTCTTCAGTCTACGATTTCTTACAACACCATCACTGGATGCTTCATAATTTGTGATCACAGGGTGTTGTCTGAATTCTTGGTTCATTCGTATACATAATACTATTGTTTGTCTAATTCATTGTTTGGTTTAATGATAAATCTTTCGATGTAGTCTTGAGGGGTTCTTATGATTTTATCCTTGATACTGACTTTGTCAGCGTCAAGAATACTGACTTTGTCAGCGTCAGGGACTTTGTCAGCGTCAGGGTCATAATTTCTGATTGATTGTCCATTTTTTATTCTTTTATCATAATAACGCTTCAACTCCCTGTATCGCTTACCACCGCAATTCAAACACAACTGAGATTTTCCCCTGACCCCAACCCCACATCGAATACAGGGTAACGGACCAAGGCTTCCACGACGAAAGCTTTGCATATGATACCCACAAAACTCATTTCTGCATGATTTGTTACACGGGGTTATTGATCCAATCATAAGCCACTTACAGTGATTCATTATATAAAAATCTTTCATTTAAATGCTTGTTTTAATTATAGCATGAGGGAATTAAGGAGAACGCCTTCGAAAAATGCTGAATTCAATGTTGATAAGGAGTTTAAGAGATTATTAAAAATTAATCCTAAATTTAATATCGATAGACCCAAAAAACCCAAAAAACGTCCAAGAGACGGAAATATGAAAGAGTTTAAGAGATTATTAAAAATTAATCCTAAATTTAATATCGATAGACCCAAGAAACGTAACAAACGTCCAAGAGACGGAAACATGAAAGAGTTTGAGATTATTAAAAATTAATCCTAAATTTAATATCGATAGACCCAAAAAACGTAACAAACGTGTAGTAGACGGAAACATGAAAGATTTTCAACAATCTCTTAAACTCTTTCATATTTCCGTCTCTTGGACGTTTTTTGGGTTTTTTGGTTTATCGCGATTAAATCTAGGATTGATTTTCAACAATCTCTTAAACTCTTTCATGCTTCCGTCTACTACACGTTTTTTGGGTCTATCGAGATTAAATTTAGGATTAATTTTGTTACGTTTTTTGGGTCTATCAATATTAAATCTAGGATTGATTTTCAACATTCTCTTAAACTCTTTCATGTTTCCGTCTACTACACGTTTGTTACGTTTTTTGGGTCTATCGATATTAAATTTAGGATTAATTTTTAATAATCTCAAACTCTTTCATGTTTCCGTCTCTTGGACGTTTGTTACGTTTCTTGGGTCTATCGATATTAAATTTAGGATTAATTTTTAATAATCTCTTAAACTCTTTCATATTTCCGTCTCTTGGACGTTTTTTGGGTTTTTTGGGTCTATCGATATTAAATTTAGGATTAATTTTTAATAATCTCTTAAACTCCTTATCAACATTGAATTCAGCATTTTTCGAAGGCGTTCTCCTTAATTCCCTCATGCTATAATTAAAACAAGCATTTAAATGAAAGATTTTTATATAATGAATCACTGTAAGTGGCTTATGATTGGATCAATAACCCCGTGTAACAAATCATGCAGAAATGAGTTTTGTGGGTATCATATGCAAAGCTTTCGTCGTGGAAGCCTTGGTCCGTTACCCTGTATTCGATGTGGGGTTGGGGTCAGGGGAAAATCTCAGTTGTGTTTGAATTGCGGTGGTAAGCGATACAGGGAGTTGAAGCGTTATTATGATAAAAGAATAAAAAATGGACAATCAATCAGAAATTATGACCCTGACGCTGACAAAGTCCCTGACGCTGACAAAGTCAGTATTCTTGACGCTGACAAAGTCAGTATCAAGGATAAAATCATAAGAACCCCTCAAGACTACATCGAAAGATTTATCATTAAACCAAACAATGAATTAGACAAACAATAGTATTATGTATACGAATGAACCAAGAATTCAGACAACACCCTGTGATCACAAATTATGAAGCATCCAGTGATGGTGTTGTAAGAAATCGTAGACTGAAGAAACCAGTCGGTTCTGATAATGGTATGGGGTATTTGAAGTTTCGCGCTGGAAAGAAATTTTATCTCAATCATCGTTTCGTGTATGAATGTTTCAGTGGATTGATCGAGGATGATTTTGTTATTGATCATATCGATTCTAATCCAAAGAACAATTCTTTATCAAATCTGCAGGCTATCACACAAAGTGAGAATACCAAACGAGGAGAGACTGGAAAATGCAAAACGGTTGGGAAGAGACCTGTGAAATCTTTGAATACGATAACTAACGAAGAAAAAATATTTCAATCAATAACCAGCGCCGGTAGGCATTTCGATGTTTGTTCACCCTCAGTACGAAATGTTGCAGAGGGAATTTATCGATCTGCGATTTCAAAGGGGACTGGACAGAAAATTCGATTTAGTTACGTCTAATGCGTCATATTTTTCATTTAGAAATATATCATTATTATAGAATAATGAATTCTGAAAACATGAATAGCATTTTATCCGAGATTTCAAAATTGAAAAGTTGGGATATTGAACTATCAGATGGGTTAAATCCTGATCAAATCATGTCTGATTTTCAGGATATTGAATACGGAGTTAACAACAATAAATACATGCTACCAAAGAAGTATGCGCTCATCAAAAGAATTCAGAATTCTATTCGGGACTCTCTCGCATTTTCCAGTGACGTAAGTGTGTTCGCTCCGTTGTATACCATCGTAGAACGAATACGAAAAGAATTGGGGTACGAATACGAATTGAAAAAGGAGGTTAATTCTAAAGTTAGAAACCTACGGGCGTTAATTCAAGAAAATGAACAATTTTGATTGACCATTTATCATTATTTGATTGACCGACCATTATCATTATTTGATTGTGACCGTCCCTCAGAGAGATTTTCATTTTTTTTAGCATTTTTTGATTGATAATGTCAAAATCAGTGAATAAAAAATTGATGGCTGGTTCGGATTGATCAAAAATAGAATGGCGAAACTATCAGTATTGTTATTATTTATATACAATTATGATAGTTTCGCCATCGATGAACGAAGCTGTTATAGGATGAAATAACACTTCCATGACCATCCGATCGTGTTAGGTCGGATTGAAAAATTGTTTTGCAATTGAAAAATTGTTTCTGATTTCAAATAATGGTCAATGAAGCATTAACAACCCGATTGGCTCGTGAACGACTGGATGCAATTAAGAGATTTGTACCAATTCGTGACTCTGTACGGAATAAACTACAACAACGACAGAGTCTTCAGACTGATTTTGCTGCGGGATCTGAAGAATTGTTTAAACCAGTAACCACAGCAACGAAGGAGATAGAGCGTGCTATACTGGGAGATGATCCTGACGGTAAAAGAAAAGAAGAGGGTCTTATTCCTGTGTTAGAAAAAATAGCAAAAAGAACTAAACAAACAAAAAAATCCTTGCAATCACTTCCTCAGGATATATCAACCGCTTCGAAACAAAAATTTAAAGAATTTCAGGAAGAACTAGTTAGTGGACTACCTAAATCAATTATATTTACCGAGAGCGCTAAACAACAAATTCTCAACGAGGATATAGACAATTTAGGTGAATTCGCTGCTAACAACTATGATTCACAAGAGAAGTTTTTCACGGACAATTATTCGGATTATAGAATGTCACATAATGAATGGGCTGATATAGTGTATGAAATAAATACTGGGGGTTTAGATAGAAGGATGAAGGAATACAGAGACTTCAAGAAAAAATTTCAACTCCAAATAAGACAGCCATACGATGAGAAGAAATTTCTGGGGAGTGGTCTAGTTGAAAACGCTAGCGTTTCATGTCCTGGTAGTGTTCTCAGTGATATATCACGATTAGAGGTTCTCATCGGTGGGAAACGAGCCGGAAATAACTCTCCAGAAATAATTAATGAAGCAGCTGATATCTGTAGACGATTATTTCAGGATGGTATCATGGATATCAGCACATATCGAGATTTCATTGGCGAGTTAGTGGAAAGTGGGTATCATAGTGACTGAATTGAAAAGTCATTCGATTAGATAAATAACAATTGAAAAATTGTTTCTGATTTCAAATAATGATCATACACTACAATCATGATAAACCAACCCCCGTCTACGTAGTTAATTCACGGTTTCCGGTTTATAGAGCATACTACGGAGATGGTTTAGGTAATACCATTTTAGGATTATTTGCGAGAATGGCTCCAAAAGTGATGCCGTTGGCTAAACAATTAGGAATGAAAGCAGTTGATGTTATTCGTGATAAGGGTATTAGTGCTGTTGGAGATTTTGCTGGAAAAGCGTTTTCAGCCGCAAAGAATAAAATAACATCATTAGTGAAATCACGGATGAAATCCAAAGGATTTTCAAAACCGTTACCCTCTACAGCGGAAATGCCTGCAAGTGTTAGTAGAATTATAAATAACGCAGTAGATGAAAAACTAGCGTCCATGGTTTTAACCCCCGACCAAAGCAATATTGCAAATATGATAGCAGGAAGTGGCTTTAAAAAACTACGACGATGAAATGGAAAATCGCGATTTAGACTCTGATAAATAGAATAAAATGTTCAAACAGTCACCTGATCCAGCGTTTGATATAGATGCCCCAGTTCGCAAGGATGATTCTGTACGCGATTATCAATATTACGCCTATCATGCAATAGACTCAAATAGTCGAGCAAGAATTGATCTTCAAGTCCATGATACCAGTAAATACTTTTTGCCCTGTGAAGCGTTTATCGAAATCGAAGGAGAGATTATAAGAACAAATGATACAGAGTATCCAGCTGGTCCTCAAGTCGGTTTTGTTAATAATGGTATTATGGCGTTATTTGAGAGTGCTAGATATCTTATTGATGGAAAAGAAATTGAGTCCATAGATCGTGACGTTGATGTGGCTACAACAATAATCGGGTTAGCGAGATATTCCGATGATTATACAAGATCAGCAGGACCCTCTATGATGTTTGCAAAGGATGTTAAAAATACCGCTGGAGGAAATCAATTTATTATAAGACGACCACAGAATAATGCTGGTGCTGCTAATGTTGATGTCGAGAATATGATTATAAACAACGATCCTAACTTCAATCTAGGAGCTGCAACACGTATTTCAATGTTGCAAGGAGCGCGTAAATCATTTTCATGCGCGATTCCACTGCATCACATATTTGGATTCTGTAGAAACGTCCGAAAAGTTATTTATGGGGCGAAGCATACAGTATCGCTTGTACGAAAGGGTGATGATAACGACGCGATTTGGAGGATTCCAGCAGATGCTGCAAATCCCAATGCTGATGCCGGTAAAGTCAATTTAACAAAAATATCATTGTGGATGCCAGTGTTGACTCCAGCAATCACCGCAGAAGAACGATTACTATCATTTATGGACCAAGGAGGAAAGTCATTACTAAGTTGGTTATCAGTGAGTACAGATGTGAAGCAATCAAATATCAACGGGTTATTCACTTGGAACCTAGCATCAAAACAAGGTGTTGCTGCGCCACGTCATATATTCGTAGCGTTACAGGATAACACACGAGTTGGCAATCAACTCTCCAGCCATATGATATTTGATCAATTAGGTGTGAAAGACGTCTCACTGAGAATAAACGGCCAGCAGGAACCATCCGAGGATATACAACTTAATTACAGAGAAAATCATATTGCACGAGTTTATCATCGTCTGTTGTCATTTATGGCACGCGATCAAAATGTGGATACTGGTCTACAAATATCACAATATGATTTTAAAAATCTGTATCCGATCTATTACTTCTCACTGGAACATCTCGATTTGATGAGACAATCTGTTGTTGATATACATTTTAGAGCTAATGTGACTCGTGGTGCTATTGCTGATTATAGAGCGGTTGCTGTCATTCTCAGTGATAAATCAATGCTACTTGAAGGTGTTGGTGGAAGAATGAGAGTGGTAGATGCACCAGTGGAAAACATGTAAACGATTTTTCCATTAGAATCAATCAATTATGTATAATGTCATATAGTGTTATTAGTGTTGCGTTAACTCCTGGTCAAATCAAAAAATTGCAATCAGAATCGGCTAAGCGATGTGGAACCACAATCACGTTGAAACCCAACCAAATGACTGGTGGTGCAAATAAACTATCGCTGACAACTCGTCAAATAAAACATTTCAATGATGCACTTGCAGCCAAAAAAGGTGTTCAGATTACTCTCTCTGCGGCTGCTATCAAAAATATGATTAAAACAGGCGGTATATTTCCATTGTTAGCTGCAATACCAGCATTGATTGCAGCAGCAGCCCCAGCGGTGGCTAAAGCAGCGGCGTTAGGAGCCGTTGGTACTGCAGCAGGAATGGCACTAAAGAAAGCAACTGGGAAAGGATATAAAAAAAAGGGACGATCCGTTCACGGATTGGGTCTAAGACTACCAGGAACCCCGTATTCGTGGTACAGCGGAAAGGGTCTAAGACTACCAGGAACGATTTATTAACTGGAGAGTCTATGATTCAGAAATCTTCGATGGTTCCCATGTCCAATTTTGATTTACTCGATGCTGCTAAAAAACTCGCGATTAAAAACTTCAGAGGTGTCTTTATGAAAGATCAATTACCTCATCAACCAAACAGCGTTGAAACCGGAATCATTAATTTAGATAACAGCACCGGACCCGGAACTCACTGGGTTGCATACGCTATTGATCCACGTGGGATTGTCTATTTTGATTCATATGGATTAGCCCCACCAAAAGAGTTTTTGCGTTATATAAAAACCCTTCCAGTGAAGACTTGGTATTCTACGCTACCAACACAAACGATGATTGACCCACCAATATGTGGCAGCGAAGTATTAAATGTCCTTAACGCTATTTCTAACTCCTTGAGTAATCCAAGCGGAAAACCACCACATGTTGTCGTTAATGAATACACTAGTAATCGCTGGAAATCGAAACGATTTTAGAGAGAGAAAGAGTTTTATAATAACATGATTGATATTTGGGGGAGATCTTTGAAACCCAAACCCGATGACACTGCATCCCCTGATTCTATCAAGGATGTAAAAAAACTAATCAAAGATGAAATCGCTGAGACGTTAAATTTAACAAATGTTGATCCTAATGAAATAGTTGTATTTCAGGACAAACAGGGTAAATTGAAATCCAGTGATATGTCATTGAATGACATTTTGATACGGCAGCGCGACGCCACTGAAAACTCTATTGCGTTGTATTCCAACGACGGACGACTTAAAGCCAGTAATATATCCGCGGATGACATTTTAAAACGGCAGCAAGACGCCACTGAAAACTCTATTGCGTTGTATTCCAACGACGGACGACTTAAACCAGGCGCACTTGTGTCTACGATCACCGACGCGATTGTTACCAACGAACGTGAGCTAAATGATCTTATACGAGGTTATAATAATTTTCGCAAAAATGTCATACATAAATTCTTTGGAACCCCGCTTGTGGTTGGCATGACTCTCGCTGAAATTAAAGACTTGTTGAATTCATTCTTCGCTAACAAGGAAGCTGGAAGGATGATGACTGCTTCAGAAATCAAGGCAAGTTATCTCGAGATTTCTAAACTAATAGAAGATCAAAAACCCACTAACGACATTGTTGGTAGATTCTTTGGAAACCCGCTTGTGGCAGGAATGACTCTCGCTGAAATCAGTGAGTTTATCGGCAAGCACACTCACAATGCCTACATCGCTAATAGTTTCTTTGGTGTCCCGGCTACATCTACGATAACTCTCAAAGATATTAATATGTTTATGGTGAGACAAACAACACTTAATACCATCGTTGATAGATTTCTAGGGAGAACACCTGTTTCTGAAACCACATCGTTGACAGGCCCGACCCTCGCTGAAATTAAAAGCGCTATTGACGATATTCTTAAACTAAAAGAAAAATCTGAAAGGGTAAAGCATGGGACCTTTGATTGGATAAAAAACTCTAATGCTAAATTGAAAGTCAATATCGGGAAGTGGCCCCATGGTATCTACAGGATGACGTTAATCTCTAACAAGCAATTTGATATCATCGTGAAAGGTAAAACCTACTTTGGTGGCACCGCGACAGTAATTATCGCGGGGGGAGAAGAAGAATTTGAGATTGTCGCGGTTGATAACACCGTTAGAAAACACATAGTCTGGTGTTTAGAATTCGTAGGTGAAGTAAACTACCCCCCCCCCCGATCTACTCCCCGGAAGATAATTAATTGAAAACACTAGTGTTTTTAAAATAACAATGATTTCATCAACGCAATGTCGCTATGATCAGGTCAGAGAATTTCAGAATAGACTCAAAACCCTCACTGAGGAGTATCAAATAAAAATAAAAAAATACCGACGAAGAATCACCGCAATTGATGTTATTGTGTACTCGGTGTCAAGCGTTCTCGCTGGCGCCGGAATAATACTTGCATCGGTTATAATGATTGCCCCGGTCGTAGTTCCAATTTGCATTTCTGCGGTGGCTACAATCGGGGGTATATCAACCGGGATAGCAAAAAAGATATCATCATGCAGCCAGAGTAAACTGCAGAATTACTTACTTCAATTTCATATTGCATCAACCGCATATTCGCAATTATCATTGATGATATCATCGTCACTCGATAATACAATTATATCAGATAGTGAATTCTCAGCGATGGTCAGTATTTTTGATTCAGCGATATCAAAATTAGAGCGACAACATGAATATAATAACAATGACAACACTGATGGAATCGGAAAACACGAACCCAAAAACCAAAATGATCTCAATAATCTCAACCATACCAGATTGTGAGTTCTCAGTGATGGTCAGTATTTATGATTCCTCGATACCAAAATTAGAAATAAATCATGAGTATAATAACAATGACAACACCGATGGAATTACTTCAAGGAGTAGTGGAGAACACGAACCCAGTACAAACAAGCATGATATCAATAACATCAACGAATCCTGAATTCAGTGTGAATTTCCCTAGCCCAGTCCCCGTGAAGGAGATAGCGCTAGCAAAACTACGAGTGTATCACAGTTGGCCTAATATCAGATCAAAATCATTTGGTGGTCAACAACCGAATAATTCACTGGTATTTGCAAATAAGAATAAACCCGACGGAACCCCAGACTGGAACGTCGTTTCGATACCAACAGGGTCATACCAAATCGAACAAATCAATAATGAATTCGCGCGTAGAATAAAATCGATTACTGGAACAGAATCGAAAATCGCTATAACGGTTCATGAGCCGACGCTATCATCTGCCATTGAAATAAGCACAGAAGGATACGTTGTAGATATCTATCAAAGCTCAATAAGAACCGTACTAGGATGGCCTGAATTACCACCAGTGGAAAAAACCGTTGATTTACCAGAACCACAAAAATCTGATTATATCACCGACAGAATAAAACCTGATAATCCAATAAAGAGTTATAGAGAGAGCGAAAACACTAGAAGTTTTTTTTATTTCGTACGCAGCGCAGTTAGACAAGAGGAGGAGGGATTTCAATCTGTTAACGAACCTAGAATTATTGAAAATTTCACAGCAATGAATAATGATTTATCGCTGTTGTTAATATCTCTTAAATCCGGCTCTCTCACCCGAGATGAATTTATCAGCGTCGTAGAAACATGCAACAAAATTATCGACGATATGGAAGTATTTAACCTAAAAATTATTCAGGATATATTAGATGACGATAATCCCAAATCGAGAACAGGATTTGCAAAAGACTATAAAATCCGCGTTGAAGATATCCCCACATTCAAACTACCAGGATATAACGTACCAGAACTAAAAAAACTTCTCAGTGACACCATCGATGTTGGTTTTAAAATAATTCATGATGCATGGAAAAAAACAGCATCAGGGGAAATAAAAATCCTCAAACATAATAATGATCCAGATGGTGGTGGCAGGCATATCGCTCCGTTCAACGTGAATATATCCTCAGTGATTGCGCTCAATTTAGTATGTGATGTTATCGAAGGAAGCTATCAGATTAATCTCGAACAATCAAATCAAGCTCAGCAGGGATATATTCTTTATTCGTTTTCACCAACAGCTCCTCCAGGATTCCTAATTATTGAAAACCCAATTAATCCTGTCTACATGCGATGCCATAATAATTCATTAACCAGAATTAATTTCAAACTCACCGACCAGTCAAATAATCTGATTGATTTACAAGAAGAGGTGTTAGCGATTAGTTTGTTTGTGAAATCCTAAATTGCTTTGCAATTTCAAAGGATTTTCGTCCTAAGGACTGGATCAAATCATTTATTATTTTTTGTTAACCCAGAACTGAAAGTTCTAGCAGCAGAGAGGGTGAATGACCACATCGTTGCGAGCAAAATCGTAAAATCTCCGTTTTTGCAAAAATGGAGACTTTTTTTTTGGTTAAATGAGATTTCGTTGGAAGTCTTATATTTTGCTTGAAAACGTAGTGTATAGGCCATTTTTTGCTCGAAAACGTTATCTGGAAGCCTTATTTTTGCTTGAAATCGTGGTCTGTTCACCCTCTCTGCTGCTTATGGATCAGTTGGGCTTAGTTAAAAGCGGTTAGAACCCTTTTCCCCGCTTGGATTTTTTTTATACTTGGTTTAGTCGCTGCGCACCATTGGATAGTACGTCACCATACTTTAAAACCGGCTCCCACCATTTTATTCAGCATGACTTTTGATGAAAAACGGACTTTTGGGTTTTTCATGTTATGGATCAGTTGGGCTTAGTTAAAAGCGGTTAGAACCCTTTTCCCCGCTTGGATTTTTTTTATACTTGGTTTAGTCGCTGCGCACTATTGGATAGTACGTCACCATACTTTAAAACCGGCTCCCACCATTTTATTCAGCATGACTTTTGATGAAAAACGGACTTTTGGCTTTTTCATGTTATGGATCAGTTGGGCTTAGTTAAAAGCGGTTAGAACCCTTTTCCCCGCTTGGATTTTTTTTTATACTTGGTTTAGTCGCTGCGCACCATTGGATAGTACGTCACCATACTTTAAAACCGGCTCCCACCATTTTATTCAGCATGACTTTTGATGAAAAACGGACTTTTGGCTATTTCATCTTATGGATCAGTTGGGCTTAGTTAAAAGCGGTTAGAACCCTTTTCCCCGCTTGGATTTTTTTTATACTTGGTTTAGTCGCTGCGCACCATTGGATAGTACGTCACCATACTTTAAAACCGGCTCCCACCATTTTATTCAGCATGACTTTTGATGAAAAACGGACTTTTGGCTTTTTCATGTTATGGATCAGTTGGGCTTAGTTAAAAGCGGTTAGAACCCTTTTCCCCGCTTGGATTTTTTTTATACTTGGTTTAGTCGCTGCGCACCATTGGATAGTACGTCACCATACTTTAAAACCGGCTCTAACCATTTTATTCAGCATGACTTTTGATGAAAAACGGACTTATGGCTTTTTCATGTTATGGATCAGTTGGGCTTAGTTAAAAGCGGTTAGAACCCTTTTCCCCGCTTGGATTTTTTTTATACTTGGTTTAGTCGCTGCGCACCATTGGATAGTACGTTACCATACTTTAAAACCGGCTCCCACCATTTTATTCAGCATGAATTTTGATGAAAAACGGACTTTTGGCTTTTTCATGTTATGGATCAGTTGGGCTTAGTTAAAAGCGGTTAGAACCCTTTTCCCCGCTTGGATTTTTTTAATACTTGGTTTAGTCGCTGCGCACCATTGGATAGTACGTCACCATACTTTAAAACCGGCTCCCACCATTTTATTCAGCATGACTTTTGATGAAAAACGGACTTTTGGCTTTTTCATGTTATGGATCAGTTGGGCTTAGTTAAAAGCGGTTAGAACCCTTTTCCCCGCTTGGATTTTTTTTATACTTGGTTTAGTCGCTGCGCACCATTGGATAGTACGTCACCATACTTTAAAACCGGCTCCCACCATTTTATTCAGCATGACTTTTGATGAAAAACAGACTTTTGGCTTTTTCATGTTATGGATCAGTTGGGCTTAGTTAAAAGCGGTTAGAACCCTTTTCCCCGCTTGGATTTTTTTTATACTTGGTTTAGTCGCTGCGCACCATTGGATAGTACGTCACCATACTTTAAAACCGGCTCCCACCATTTTATTCAGCATGACTTTTGATGAAAAACGGACTTTTGGCTTTTTCATGTTATGGATCAGTTGGGCTTAGTTAAAAGCGGTTAGAACCCTTTTCCAAGCTTGGATTTTTTTTATACTTGGTTTAGTCGCTGCGCACCATTGGATAGTACGTCACCATACTCCATACTTTAAAACCGGCTCCCACCATTTTATTCAGCATGACTTTTGATGAAAAACGGACTTTTGGCTTTTTCATGTTATGGATCAGTTGGGCTTAGTTAAAAGCGGTTAGAACCCTTTTCCCCGCTTGGATTTTTTTTATACTTGGTTTAGTCGCTGCGCACCA
This sequence comes from Unio pictorum, assembly GCA_030141615.1. Taxonomy (NCBI): domain Eukaryota; kingdom Metazoa; phylum Mollusca; class Bivalvia; order Unionida; family Unionidae; genus Unio; species Unio pictorum. Next base: position 91,536 of record JARLTB010000476.1, read on the forward strand.
TTGGATAGTACGTCACCATACTTTAAAACCGGCTCCCACCATTTTATTCAGCATGACTTTTGATGAAAAACGGACTTTTGGCTTTTTCATGTTATGGATCAGTTGGGCTTAGTTAAAAGCGGTTAGAACCCTTTTCCCCGCTTGGATTTTTTTTATACTTGGTTTAGTCGCTGCGCACCATTGGATAGTACGTCACCATACTTTAAAACCGGTTCCCACCATTTTATTCAGCATGACTTTTGATGAAAAACGGACTTTTGGCTTTTTCATGTTATGGATCAGTTGGGCTTAGTTAAAAGCGGTTAGAACCCTTTTCCCCGCTTGGATTTTTTTTATACTTGGTTTAGTCGCTGCGCACCATTGGATAGTACGTCACCATACTTTAAAACCGGCTCCCACCATTTTATTCAGCATGACTTTTGATGAAAAACGGACTTTTGGCTTTTCCATGTTATGGATCAGTTGGGCTTAGTTAAAAGCGGTTAGAACCCTTTTCCCCGCTTGGATTTTTTTTATACTTGGTTTAGTCGCTGCGCACCATTGGATAGTACGTCACCATACTTTAAAACCGGCTCCCACCATTTTATTCAGCATGACTTTTGATGAAAAACGGACTTTTGGCTATGGATCAGTTGGGCTTAGTTAAAAGCGGTTAGAACCCTTTTCCCCGCTTGGATTTTTTTTATACTTGGTTTAGTCGCTGCGCACCATTGGATAGTACGTCACCATACTTTAAAACCGGCTCCCACCATTTTATTCAGCATGACTTTTGATGAAAAACGGACTTTTGGCTTTTTCATGTTATGGATCACTTGGGCTTAGTTAAAAGCGGTTAGAACTCTTTTCCCCGCTTGGATTTTTTTTATACTTGGTTTAGTCGCTGCGCACCATTGGATAGTACGTCACCATACTTTAAAACCGGCTCCCACCATTTTATTCAGCATGACTTTTGATGAAAAACGGACTTTTGGCTTTTTCATGTTATGGATCACTTGGGCTTAGTTAATAGCGGTTAGAACCCTTTTCCTCGCTTGGATTTTTTTTATACTTGGTTTAGTCGCTGCGCACCATTGGATAGTACGTCACCATACTTTAAAACCGGCTCCCACCATTTTATTCAGCATGACTTTTGATGAAAAACGGACTTTTGGCTTTTTCATGTTATGGATCACTTGGGCTTAGTTAAAAGCGGTTACAACCCTTTTCCCCGCTTGGATTTTTTTTATACTTGGTTTAGTCGCTGCGCACCATTGGATAGTACGTCACCATACTTTAAAACCGGCTCCCACCATTTTATTCAGCATGACTTTTGATGAAAAACGGACTTTTGGCTTTTTCATGTTATGGATCAGTTGGGCTTAGTTAAAAGCGGTTAGAACCCTTTTCCCCGCTTGGATTTTTTTTATACTTGGTTTAGTCGCTGCGCACCATTGGATAGTACGTCACCATACTTTAAAACCGGCTCCCACCATTTTATTCAGCATGACTTTTGATGAAAAACGGACTTTTGGCTTTTTCATGTTATGCATCAGTTGGGCTTAGTTAAAAGCGGTTAGAACCCTTTTCCCCGCTTGGATTTTTTTTAAACTTGGTTTAGTCGCTGCGCACCATTGGATAGTACGTCACCATACTTTAAAACCGGCTCCCACCATTTTATTCAGCATGACTTTTGATGAAAAACGGACTTTTGGCTTTTTCATGTTATGGATCACTTGGGCTTAGTTAAAAGCGGTTAGAACCCTTTTCCCCGCTTGGATTTTTTTTATACTTGGTTTAGTCGCTGCGCACCATTGGATAGTACGTCACCATACTTTAAAACCGGCTCCCACCATTTTATTCAGCATGACTTTTGATGAAAAACGGACTTTTGGCTTTTTCATGTTATGGATGACTTGGGCTTAGTTAAAAGCGGTTAGAACCCTTTTCCCCGCTTGGATTTTTTTTATACTTGGTTTAGTCGATGCGCACCATTGGATAGTACGTCACCATACTTTAAAACCGGCTCCCACCATTTTATTCAGCATGACTTTTGATGAAAAACGGACTTTTGGCTTTTTCATGTTATGGATCACTTGGGCTTAGTTAAAAGCGGTTAGAATCCTTTTCCCCGCTTGGATTCTTTTTATACTTGGTTTAGTCGCTGCGCACCATTGGATAGTACGTCACCATACTTTAAAACCGGCTCCCACCATTTTATTCAGCATGACTTTTGATGAAAAACGGACTTTTGGCTTTTTCATGTTATGGATCACTTGGGCTTAGTTAAAAGCGGTTAGAACCCTTTTCCCCGCTTGGATTTTTTTATACTTGGTTTAGTCGCTGCGCACCATTGGATAGTACGTCACCATACTTTAAAACCGGCTCCCACCATTTTATTCAGCATGACTTTTGATGAAAAACGGACTTTTGGCTTTTTCATGTTATGGATCACTTGGGCTTAGTTAAAAGCGGTTAGAACCCTTTTCCCCGCTTGGATTTTTTTTATACTTGGTTTAGTCGCTGCGCACCATTGGATAGTACGTCACCATACTTTAAAACCGGCTCCCACCATTTTATTCAGCATGACTTTTGATGAAAAACGGACTTTTGGCTTTTTCATGTTTTGGATCACTTGGGTTTAGTTAAAAGCGGTTAGAACCCTTTTCCCCGCTTGGATTTTTTTTATACTTGGTTTAGTCGCTGCGCACCATTGGATAGTACGTCACCATACTTTAAAACCGGCTCCCACCATTTTATTCAGCATGACTTTTGATGAAAAACGGACTTTTGGCTTTTTCATGTTATGGATCACTTGGGCGTAGTTAAAAGCGGTTAGAACCCTTTTCCCCGCTTGGATTTTTTTTTATACTTGGTTTAGTCGCTGCGCAGCATTGGATAGTACGTCACCATACTTTAAAACCGGCTCCCACCATTTTATTCAGCATGACTTTTGATGAAAAACGGACTTTTGGCTTTTTCATGTTATGGATCACTTGGGCTTAGTTAAAAGCGGTTACAACCCTTTTCCCCGCTTGGATTTTTTTTATACTTGGTTTAGTCGCTGCGCACCATTGGAAAGTACGTCACCATACTTTAAAACCGGCTCCCACCATTTTATTCAGCATGACGTTTGATGAAAAACGGACTTTTGGCTTTTTCATGTTATGGATCACTTGGGCTTAGTTAAAAGCGGTTAGAACCCTTTTCCCCGCTTGGATTTTTTTTATACTTGGTTTAGTCGCTGCGCACTATTGGATAGTACGTCACCATACTTTAAAACCGGCTCCCACCATTTTATTCAGCATGACTTTTGATGAAAAACGGACTTTTGGCTTTTTCATGTTATGGATCACTTGGGCTTAGTTAAAAGCGGTTAGAACCCTTTTCCCCGCTTGGATTTTTTTTATACTTGGTTTAGTCGCTGCGCACCATTGGATAGTACGTCACCATACTTTAAAACCGGCTCCCACCATTTTATTCAGCATGACTTTTGATGAAAAACGGACTTTTGGCTTTTTCATGTTATGGATCACTTGGGCTTAGTTAATAGCGGTTAGAACCCTTTTCCCCGCTTGGATTTTTTTTATACTTGGTTTAGTCGCTGCGCACCATTGGATAGTACGTCACCATACTTTAAAACCGGCTCCCACCATTTTATTCAGCATGACTTTTGATGAAAAACGGACTTTTGGCTTTTTCATGTTTTGGATCACTTGGGCTTAGTTAAAAGCGGTTAGAACCCTTTTCCCCGCTTGGATTTTTTTTATACTTGGTTTAGTCGCTGCGCACCATTGGATAGTACGTCACCATACTTTAAAACCGGCTCCCACCATTTTATTCAGCATGACTTTTGATGAAAAACGGACTTTTGGCTTTTTCATGTTATAGATCACTTGGGCTTAGTTAAAAGCGGTTAGAACCCTTTTCCCCGCTTGGATTTTTTTTATACTTGGTTTAGTCGCTGCGCACCATTGGATAGTACGTCACCATACTTTAAAACCGGCTCCCACCATTTTATTCAGCATGACTTTTGATGAAAAACGGACTTTTGGCTTTTTCATGTTATGGATCACTTGGGCTTAGTTAAAAGCGGTTAGAACCCTTTTCCCCGCTTGGATTTTTTTTATACTTGGTTTAGTCGCTGCGCACCATTGGATAGTACGTCACCATACTTTAAAACCGGCTCCCACCATTTTATTCAGCATGACTTTTGATGAAAAACGGACTTTTGGCTTTTTCATGTTATGGATCACTTGGGCTTAGTTAAAAGCGGTTAGAACCCTTTTCCCCGCATGGATTTTTTTTATACTTGGTTTAGTCGCTGCGCACCATTGGATAGTACGTCACCATACTTTAAAACCGGCTCCCACCATTTTATTCAGCATGACTTTTGATGAAAAACGGACTTTTGGCTTTTTCATGTTATGGATCACTTGGGCTTAGTTAAAAGCGGTTAGAACCCTTTTCCCCGCTTGGATTTTTTTTATACTTGGTTTAGTCGCTGCGCACCATTGGATAGTACGTCACCATACTTTAAAACCGGCTCCCACCATTTTATTCAGCATGACTTTTGATGAAAAACGGACTTTTGGCTTTTCCATGTTATGGATCAGTTGGGCTTAGTTAAAAGCGGTTAGAACCCTTTTCCCCGCTTGGATTTTTTTTATACTTGGTTTAGTCGCTGCGCACCATTGGATAGTACGTCATCATACTTTAAAACCGGCTCCCACCATTTTATTCAGCATGACTTTTGATGAAAAACGGACTTTTGGCTTTTTCATGTTATGGATCACTTGGGCTTAGTTAAAAGCGGTTAGAACCCTTTTCTCCGCTTGGATTTTTTTTATACTTGGTTTAGTCGCTGCGCACCATTGGATAGTACGTCACCATACTTTAAAACCGGCTCCCACCATTTTATTCAGCATGACTTTTGATGAAAAACGGACTTTTGGCTTTTTCATGTTATGGATCACTTGGGCTTAGTTAAAAGCGGTTAGAACCCTTTTCCCCGCTTGGATTTTTTTATACTTGGTTTAGTCGACGCGCACCATTGGACAGTACGTCACCATACTTTAAAACCGGCTCCCACCATTTTATTCAGCATGACTTTTGATGAAAAACGGACTTTTGGCTTTTTCATGTTATGGATCAGTTGGGCTTAGTTAAAAGCGGTTAGAACCCTTTTCCCCGCTTGGATTTATTTTATACTTGGTTTAGTCGCTGCGCACCATTGGATAGTACGTCACCATACTTTAAAACCGGCTCCCACCATTTTATTCAGCATGACTTTTGATGAAAAACGGACTTTTGGCTTTTTCATGTTATGGATCATTGGGCTTAGTTAAAAGCGGTTAGAACCCTTTTCCCCGCTTGGATTTTTTTTATACTTGGTTTAGTCGCTGCGCACCATTGGATAGTACGTCACCATACTTTAAAACCGGCTCCCACCATTTTATTCAGCATGACTTTTGATGAAAAACGGACTTTTGGCTTTTTCATGTTATGGATCACTTGGGCTTAGTTAAAAGCGGTTGGAACCCTTTTCCCCGCTTGGATTTTTTTTATACTTGGTTTAGTCGCTGCGCACCATTGGATAGTACGTCACCATACTTTAAAACCGGCTCCCACCATTTTATTCAGCATGACTTTTGATGAAAAACGGACTTTTGGCTTTTTCATGTTATGGATCACTTGGGCTTAGTTAAAAGCGGTTAGAACCCTTTTCCCCGCTTGGATTTTTTTTTATACTTGGTTTAGTCGCTGCGCACCATTGGATAGTACGTCACCATACTTTAAAACCGGCTCCCACCATTTTATTCAGCATGACTTTTGATGAAAAACGGACTTTTGGCTTTTTCATGTTATGGATCACTTGGGCTTAGTTAAAAGCGGTTAGAACCCTTTTCCCCGCTTGGATTTTTTTTATACTTGGTTTAGTCGCTGCGCACCATTGGATAGTACGTCACCATACTTTAAAACCGGCTCCCACCATTTTTTTCAGCATGACTTTTGATGAAAAACGGACTTTTGGCTTTTTCATGTTATGGATCAGTTGGGCTTAGTTAAAAGCGGTTAGAACCCTTTTCCCCGCTTGGATTTTTTTTATACTTGGTTTAGTCGCTGCGCACCATTGGATAGTACGTCACCATACTTTAAAACCGGCTCCCACCATTTTATTAAGCATGACTTTTGATGAAAAACGGACTTTTGGCTTTTTCATGTTATGGATCACTTAGGCTTAGTTAAAAGCGGTTAGAACCCTTTTCCCCACTTGGATTTTTTTTATACTTGGTTTAGTCGCTGCGCACCATTGGATAGTACGTCACCATACTTTAAAACCGGCTCCCACCATTTTATTCAGCATGACTTTTGATGAAAAACGGACTTTTGGCTTTTTCATGTTATGGATCACTTGGGCTTAGTTAAAAGCGGTTAGAACCCTTTTCCCCGCTTGGATTTTTTTTATACTTGGTTTAGTCGCTGCGCACCATTGGATAGAACGTCACCATACTTTAAAACCGGCTCCCACCATTTTATTCAGCATGACTTTTGATGAAAAACGGACTTTTGGCTTTTTCATGTTATGGATCACTTGGGCTTAGTTAAAAGCGGTTAGAACCCTTTTCCCCGCTTGGATTTTTTTTATACTTGGTTTAGTCGCTGCGCACCATTGGATAGTACGTCACCATACTTTAAAACCGGCTCCCACCATTTTATTCAGCATGACTTTTGATGAAAAACGGACTTTTGGCTTTTTCATGTTATGGATCAGTTGGGCTTAGTTAAAAGCGGTTAGAACCCTTTTCCCCGCTTGGATTTTTTTTCTACTTGGTTTAGTCGCTGCGCACCATTGGATAGTACGTCACCATACTTTAAAACCGGCTCCCACCATTTTATTCAGCATGACTTTTGATGAAAAACGGACTTTTGGCTTTTTCATGTTATGGATCACTTGGGCTTAATTAAAAGCGGTTAGAACCCTTTTCCCCGCTTGGATTTTTTTTATACTTGGTTTAGTCGCTGCGCACCATTGGATAGTACGTCACCATACTTTTAAAACCGGCTCCCACCATTTTATTCAGCATGACTTTTGATGAAAAACGGACTTTTGGCTTTTTCATGTTATGGATCACTTGGGCTTAGTTAAAAGCGGTTAGAACCCTTTTCCCCGCTTGGATTTTTTTTATACTTGGTTTAGTCGCTGCGCACCATTGGATAGTACGTCACCATACTTTAAAACCGGCTCCCACCATTTTATTCAGCATGACTTTTGATGAAAAACGGACTTTTGGCTTTTTCATGTTATGGATCACTTGGGCTTAGTTAAAAGCGGTTAGAACCCTTTTCCCCGCTTGGATTTTTTTAATACATGGTTTAGTCGCTGCGCACCATTGGATAGTACGTCACCATACTTTAAAACCGGCTCCCACCATTTTATTCAGCATGACTTTTGATGAAAAACGGACTTTTGGCTTTTTCATGTTATGGATCACTTGGGCTTAGTTAAAAGCGGTTAGAACCCTTTTCCCCGCTTGGATTTTTTTTATACTTGGTTTAGTCGCTGCGCACCATTGGATAGTACGTCACCATACTTTAAAACCGGCTCCCACCATTTTATTCAGCATGACTTTTGATGAAAAACGGACTTTTGGCTTTTTCATGTTATGGATCACTTGGTCTTAGTTAAAAGCGGTTAGAACCCTTTTCCCCGCTTGGATTTTTTTTATACTTGGTTTAGTCGCTGCGCACCATTGGATAGTACGTCACCATACTTTAAAACCGGCTCCCACCATTTTATTCAGCATGACTTTTGATGAAAAACGGACTTTTGGCTTTTTCATGTTATGGATCACTTGGGCTTAGTTAAAAGCGGTTAGAACCCTTTTCCCCGCTTGGATTTTTTTTATACTTGGTTTAGTCGCTGCGCACCATTGGATAGTACGTCACCATACTTTAAAACCGGCTCCCACCATTTTATTCAGCATGACTTTTGATGAAAAACGGACTTTTGGCTTTTTCATGTTATGGATCACTTGGGCTTAGTTAAAAGCGGTTAGAACCCTTTTCCCCGCTTGGATTTTTTTTATACTTGGTTTAGTCGCTGCGCACCATTGGATAGTACGTCACCATACTTTAAAACCGGCTCCCACCATTTTATTCAGCATGACTTTTGATGAAAAACGGACTTTTGGCTTTTTCATGTTATGGATCACTTGGGCTTAGTTAAAAGCGGTTAGAACCCTTTTCCCCGCTTGGATTTTTTTTATACTTGGTTTAGTCGCTGCGCACCATTGGATAGTACGTCACCATACTTTAAAACCGGCTCCCACCATTTTATTCAGCATGACTTTTGATGAAAAACGGACTTTTGGCTTTTTCATGTTATGGATCACTTGGGCTTAGTTAAAAGCGGTTAGAACCCTTTTCCCCGCTTGGATTTTTTTTATACTTGGTTTAGTCGCTGCGCACCATTGGATAGTACGTCACCATACTTTAAAACCGGCTCCCACCATTTTATTCAGCATGACTTTTGATGAAAAACGGACTTTTGGCTTTTTCATGTTATGGATCACATGGGCTTAGTTAAAAGCGGTTAGAACCCTTTTCCCCGCTTGGATTTTTTTTATACTTGGTTTAGTCGCTGCGCACCATTGGATAGTACGTCACCATACTTTAAAACCGGCTCCCACCATTTTATTCAGCATGATTTTTGATGAAAAACGGACTTTTGGCTTTTTCATGTTATGGATCACTTGGGAGTAGTAATAGGGGGCACTCTAGCGTCAAGGGAAAATCCAGTCAAAAAGTGCTTGGGCCAATCTAGCGTCAAGGGGAATTTAACATGGTGGGTCTATCTAGCGTCAAGGGGAATTTAACAGGGTGGGCCTATCTAGCGTCAAGGGGAATTGAACATGGGAACTATTTGGGCCTATCTAGCGTCATGGGAAATTGAACAGGGTGGGTCTATCTAGCGTCAAGGGAAATTGAACATGAGAATTATTTGGGTCTATCTAGCGTCAAGGGACATGGAACAGGGTGGGTGTATATAGGGACAAGGGAAAAAAAGGGTGGCAATGAAAGCTACTATCTTTTCGAGGCAAATGAGTGGCCCTGAAAAGGGCCGTTATGTGAAATGTTAACGTTGTCTTGTTAACATAGAGGACATCTCACAGATCTTCTTCTCTTCCTTAAACTTCTCCTTACTGTGGGTCCATAGAAGAGAACTCTCTTCAAGCAACCTTGTCTTTCCACATAGACTCTTCTCTTCCAATAGGCTGTCTCCGTCCTATGAATGACACTCCATGATGATCTGACATACATGGGTATGTCAGTCCTAAACAGCATACTTGACACAAGGGTTGACGATTCAACATTAGTCCACATCTTCTGATGAGAACAGGTGAAGCGAATGCTGTGTACTGCGGTTATTTATAGGGGAAGAGCGGATTGAAACGGATTGAGTGTATCCACCAATCCAAACGTGCGTTACAAAAGTCAGTCACAGCCATCCAATCGGAAGAGAGCAGTCTGTGACGTCACCTTTTCTATATAGAGGTACTAGCGCCTGTGCGCAGTCAATCGATTCAAGAGAGTTGTCAATCATGGCGGACAGTAAGAAGACAATGAATTGGAGTGAGACAGGAGTAGAGACAGCAAGTCATGGACCAACAGTGACTACTAAAGTCATGACAAATCTACATCCAGAAGAAGTGGATTTTAACTGGGATATTGTGGATTTTTTAACATCGCAAGAATTTATTCCGGAACCTTCGTTGCCTTCTGTATCTTCTTATGGACACGTCGATGATTTTAAGCAGAGACAAAAAGAAGAATTGGAGCGATTTTTACAACAACAGAAAGTAGAAGAACAAGCGTTTCTTATGCAACAGCAGGAAGAAGAAGAAGCAAGAAGAAAACACCAGGAAGAAACAGTAGCAGCAGCAGCAACGGAGAAGAATGAAGACCAAGGACAGAAAGAAAATAGTGAAAATCAAACGGTCACGACGGTACTTTTAGATATTTTAGCTGAGTTAAGGAGTCTGAAACAAATGTATCAGACTTCTTTATCACGACCGAAGAGAAAAAGACCTTCTCGAGCGAAACAACCCGATCTCTCTGTGACTACGTCTACCTTACTACCGTTAGTGATTTCTACCAAATCATTGACAGGAACCACCAATCCCGAAGTAGGCCTTGGCCGTGGCAAAGGCTTAAGACAGCTCAAGAGGATTTCGTCCCGTTTCTGAGTTTGTTTTGTTTTAAACACACAAAACACCAACGGTCCTTTTCAGGGCCACTCCAATTATTTCGAAAAGAAATACTATGTCAATTGCCTATTTCAATGAAAACTCAAAAGTCCTTTTTATTATATTTTTTTAAAAACCCATGATGTACGTGTGAGTGAAGGAATGTGTGAGTGTAGGTAATTATACTATCAAATCAAAACCAAGAGACACTTACTTTTTTTCTCTCTGGTGTATTCTAGTACAAACGTCACAATTCAATATCACAACATAACACAAGACCACTTTAAAAAAGTTCATAAGTTTTCTTCTGTTTCACTCTTTCTGTTTTTTCATTTTCTTTACTGTCACAGCTTTTTCTTCTTCCTCTTCACTTTCGTTTCGTCTTTCTTTCTTGTTTTTGTGAACGTGACGGGGTTCTTCCTTGGGGGAGGGTACCTCTTCCTCCTCTTCCTCCTGTTCAGAATTCCTTTCTCCCTCCTCCTCTTGTTCCTGTTGTTTCTTAGGGCAGTTTGGAGACCAATGTCCTTTCTCTTTACAATAATAACAGGTATCTTGACTTTTGTCTCTATTGTACCCTTTTCTGTTTTTGTCACGGTCTGAACATTCTGTAGCCCAATGTCCTTTCTTCTTACAGATATAGCAAGTATCTTGACTTTTATCTCGATAGGAAGGAGAGTAGGCCGTAGGCTGGTCTGAAGAAAACTTTCGTATGACCCCACGTAAAGCTCTGATGAGAAGTTCTACTTGTGTAGGTTCTTCCATCGTTCTGGTCAATGTGAGAGTGAAATGAATACTGAACGGTTAGACACTAACCCTTTATATATGCACGGATCGGACATGAATATATAGGGGTTATGGTCTTTAAAAGGTAGTCATTTGACTTTTTGCAGACAAGATGAAAAGACCACATCATGTTGTGGAGAAAGGAAAAGACAGTAAGAGACAGAAACGTAATGTATCGCCTAGCACAGTAGCTGAAGTCTTGGCTCAAATTCATGCCAGTGATTTTGAAGATGACATGAGTGAGCCCGAATTTACACCCAGACAATCGACGTCCAAGCAAAGTACACCACCCTTAGTAAACCCTGAAAATTACTTTCACATTCGAGAGACGGAAAAGCGTTCCTCTCGAAAATTTAGAACAACGGCTTACACGTATGCCGTAAAGTTTAAAGATTTCAAGTCCAATGTACCTTTGGAGAATACAGATGGGTTCATTACCGAGGTGTGGGATTCTGTGTTAACCGCACTGAAACAGCAATGTCAAGCCAAAGAAGACGATCGTTTGAGACTTTCTATTCATCACGATAATTTAAAGTCTCCCGTTTGGATCGAATTTACTAACCCATCACAATTAACACCTTCCAAAGTCATCGACAAAATTCAACATGTGCAACAATCCAACGACAAGTTTCACATTGACGACGGAAAAGCCACACTGTTCATGACCCACGTGTCTCTTCCCCAGGGGACCGGACGCAAAAAAGTATTATTGGTCAACAACCTTCGCAACACCAAACTAAGCCTCGTCCGAATTAACAATCCTCAAGACCAGATGTGTTTAGCCCGTGCTGTCGTCGTGGGACGAACGTATGCCAACAAGAACGATACGGCAGAATGGAAAAGAGCCTGGAAAACTATTCAACAATCGGATTGAGCCAAACAACGAAGTGAAGCAGAACTCCTGTTACAGCAAGCGGGGATATCCAAAGACACCCCTTGCGGCATTCCAGAAATGCAAAAATTGCAAGACGTCTTGGCTTCACATTACACTTTGAAAGTACACCCTCAAGAAGTGCGTGGACCTCTTTTGTTTCGAGGTCACGATTTCAAAGACGGAAAATACATTCACGTCTATCATCACGACGATCATTTTGATACCATTACCAGTATCACTGGATTCCTGGGATACAGTTACTACTGTGAAAAATGTGACTATGGTTATAACAATCGAGAACAACACAAACATTGTGGATCGAAATGTGAGGGATGTTTGGCCTCTCAACCTTGTCTGGACCAAGGACAAGAAAGAGTACATTGCTCTGCTTGTCAGCGCGCTTTTGTCAGTCCTACCTGTTACCAACAACATTTGAAGATGCAAGGTTCACAGCAGAAAAGTGCTTGTCAGCTTTTGAGATTGTGTCCTACTTGTGGACAAGGCATACGTACCAATAGTGCCAAGTTACACGTTTGTCGAGGGAAGAAACGATGTCACATTTGTCACCAAATTGTGGACTTGGAACACGAATGCTTCATTCAAAAATATCAACCCCAACCAAAAGATACCCAGAAGAAAGGGAATTTTATCTTTTTTGATTTTGAATGCATGCAAGAAACTGGTATTCACATTCCTAATTTCTGCGTGGCTCACCGTGCGTGCGAGCAGTGCATCCAAGAACCTATCTTTAGTCATTGCCCTCACTGCAGCAAGATTCCTGGAGGACGTGAAAAAATCTTTCGAGGACCAAACACGCTAGCCGATTTTGCCCAATGGATCTTAAACCCCATTGACGAAACGTGGAGTCCAGAAGACATTGAATGTTACGGCAATTGTCATTGCCATGCCACAGTCATGGCTCACAATTTCTCGGGATACGATGGGCAATTTCTGCTCAGATACTATGCAGAACAAAGTACCGAACGACCTCAAGTGACTTTAAACGGAGCCAAAATCATTTCTATGCAAGTAGGACAAATACAGTTTAAAGATTCGATGTACTTGGCCATGCCTTTGAGTCGCATGCCTAAAACGTTTGGTATGACAGAATTGGCCAAAGGTTATTTTCCACACTTTTTCAATACCGAAGCCAATCAACATGCCGTTCTACCCCATTTGCCCGAGGCTGACGACTACGACCCCGACAACATGCGCACCGAACAACGAGAAGCTTTCCATGCTTGGTACCAGACTCACGCCTCGGACCCTTTTGATTTTCAAGAAGAAATGTTAAAGTATTGTCGATCTGACGTGGACATTTTACGACGTTGTTGTGGAAAATTTCGAGAATTGTTCCTGGAGTACGGAGGGATCGATCCTTTGAAAGAAGCTTGTACCATCGCCAAAGCGTGTTCCTTAGTGTACCGAAAACGCTTTATGTCTGAAAATACTCTAGCGGTCATCAGTCCTCAAACGACGAACTTTGTCAAACGTCAATACTCGGTCAAAGCCCTACGCTGGCTCCATTACTTGTGCGACAAGGAAGACAAATGGATCCAGCACGCTCGCAACGGAGGAGGCGAAAAGACCATTGGAACGTATTCGGTAGATGGCTGGGACTTAGAAAACCCTCAGATCGTGTACGAGTTTAACGGATGCTTATTTCACGGATGCCCCCTATGCTACCCTCAGCGTAACACCAAAAATCAGTTTTTACAACGAACCATGGAAGACTTGTACCAGACCACGTGTCAGCGACGTTTGAAGCTAGAACAGCAAGGATACCAGGTGGTGGAAATGTGGGAACACGAGTACGATCTGCGTTTGAAAACCGATCCCGAGTTTAAACGCATCGTAGAAAGTTACAAGTGGGTGGACCCATTGAACCCTCGGGATAGTTTGTACGGAGGACGAACGAATGCTACCTGTTTACTGTACCAGGCGGACGAGAAGAAAGGAGAAGAAATCAAATACTTGGACGTGTGTTCACTGTATCCTTACGTGTGCAAATATTGTCACTTTCCCGTAGGGCATCCAGAATTGATGACAGAACACATTGACCTGGATCACATTCGTCAGTACGAAGGATTGATCAAGTGTAAAGTCTTACCACCCACAGACTTGTACCATCCCGTTTTACCTCACCATTGCCAAGGAAAACTGATGTTTCCTTTGTGTCGCACATGTGCCGAAACGTGCAACCAAGACCAACCTTGTCATCACACTCAGGAAGAACGTGCCTTGACAGGAACGTGGGTGAGCGTGGAATTGTTTAAAGCTCTGGACCTGGGATACCGACTGTTAGAAGTGTACGAAATTTACCACTTTCCCAAAACACAACAATACCGCAAGGGCGACGAGAGACAGAAAGGTATTTTTGCAGACTACGTGGATGCCTTTTTAAAACTAAAACAAGAAGCTAGTGGCTATCCTTCCTGGTGTCACACTCCCGAAGACCAAAAGAAATTCAAAGAAAAATATCGGGAGCAGGAAGGTATCACTTTAGACCACATCGAGAAAAACGAAGGAAGGCGGTCGTTTGCCAAAGTGATGCTCAATTGCTTGTGGGGTAAAATGGCACAACGCCCGTCTTTACCCAAGACGGAGTATTTGTCCGAACCGTCTCGCTACTTCCAGATGATTCACGACCCAACCAAAGTCATGAAACACGTGGACGTCATTCGTGAGGACTTGATTTTAGTCAATTACGAAGAAGAACTAGACTTTGTAGAAGCCGACAAATTTGGAAATGTTATCATTGCGGCTTACGTGACAGCCCACGCTCGCTTAAAATTGTACGAAGTGTTAGAACTGTTAGGAGATCGTGTGTTGTATTTTGACACGGACAGTTGCATCTACATTCACCGACCGAACCAGTGTAACCCTGTCATCGAAGGAGACCGTTTAGGAGCCTGGACCGATGAACATCCCGACGACAAGATTCTAAGTTTTGCAAGTGGCGGTCCTAAAAATTACGGCTACGAATACCGAGACCCCCAAGGAGAAATGCACACCGAATGTAAAGTGAAAGGATTGACTCTTAATTATCGCACCAGTCGAGTGGTGAACTTTAACGTACTACAAGAAGCCTTACAGTCGGGACAGGATGAAACGTTTCAAGTGACTACCCACGAACCGCACAAGATTGTCCGTTTACCCACACACCAAATCGTTAGCCGACCTTTGGAAAAAGTCTATCAAATCGTGTACCAAAAAAGAGTACGACTTCCCAATCACTTCACTCTCCCGTACGGTCACGTTGACATTGGGCAGCATATAAAAAGGGACATCGTCCAAGACCAATAGTTCATTTGTCACTACAACGACCCAGCGAAAAGAAGATGAATCCATTTAAACAGACATCATTCAAGTTTGGGGATTGTAAAACAAATGTACCTTCCCCAAGTGAGAAAAGTACTGGATGGATAAGACCCATGCATTGCAACGGAAGATGTCCGGAAGGAAACTGTAAGTGTCCTTGCGGTATGCACTGTAATTGCGTTACAGAGTGCGATGGTGAACCGTACGATTGTAGTGATGCCAGGCGCTGTGACGTTAGCGATTCAGCTGGATATCGTGGGAACTTTGCTATGACTACTACCCCTATATCTACCGTGGAAAGTGATGCTGTGCGTGTCAAACCTGAGGGATGCGAAAGCGGTGCCACACGTTATCGTGGACTCCTAGGAATTTCACCGTACCTACATCGAATAGAAGTGAGGAGAGTCGAATATTCGTTCCCGACGAGTTTGCCTGAATACTGCCACTTTAAAAGTCGATTCCAAACCTTCAAAGATAAATGGCCAAAATATCTGCCTGGACCAACTCCTGAAGAATTAGCCAGAGCTGGATTTTTCTACTTGGGCGAAGGAGATAAAGTCAAGTGTTTCAGTTGTGGTGTATCCATTTACGAGTGGGAACAGAAAGATTCCGCTTACTTGGAACATGCTCGATGGTCTCCGAATTGTCAATACCTACCTTTAGTGGGACCTAGTGATTGGAAGTGACACTACTACTGTTCCATGTCGTGTAACACACCTAGACCAGTATATAATATAAAACATTATATTCAAGGATTACCACACGAATTGCAAGAGAAGATCTACAAGGACGTTTGGCAAGGTCTTGCTAAAGAAAAATCGCAATGGGGGACTGTAGAACTTTTGTGTCGTGAAATTCACAAGAGGCAAGTGACAAAAATTAACCAACGTGTTAGATTTCTCTGGATCAAGGGTATTTTTTTGCTCTGTTACCAATTTACTACGTTTACCTCTGAAGATGCTTTGATCCTTCTTAACCGTTACCCTGAATGGCAGTGGGACGAAATTACACGTTATATTAATCACTTTCGCTTTCGGAGCAAATTTAATTCTATGTTTAATTCTGGGTTGAATCTACACTTGTAATCTTCGACCTAAAGAAGTATAAAAGAGAACGGCCATGCCACAACCTTTATCATTGGTGATCCAACAGATTCCGTGGAAGGATATCAATGAGAAGATTCACACAGTGAAAGATTACGAACACTTATTACAAGAACTATACCCTATGAATTGGGGTCGACGTGTCGTGTGTGTTTTAGTAACTTGCTTTCTGGGATTTCGTTTACCTGCCGATTCCTTGTGGACACTTTACGAACACTACCTATCAAAAAAATAAGAGAGTATGGTGACTCCTTTAAATGTCCACGAGAGACTTATTCTGTTCAAAGCCTTACGTTTTCATCTGGATACGTCTCGACCTTTCCAAGAAAAAAAGATTCGTCAACTTTTACGTACGGAAGCAGTGTACGAAGATGTGTGTGTAGCTTGTGATTTACACCCTCATTGGACAGATGTACGTCACTGGAAAAGTTGGGATTTTGAGGCTTGGACAAACGAAGTATCCCATTATGCCCAAGCGTTGTGTTCCTAAAATTCATCGTCGTGTGAAAAAAGTCACTTTTAATCCTGTGTTAGTAACAGTACCAGAAGAAGAAGAAGAAAAAGAATCTATCACCCAAGACAATCCTTCTGTTCAAGACAGAACTGTCATGGACATTCCCCCACAAAGACCCTTTCGAGAAGACACCTATGTGACTATACCTCCTGTAGAGGAAACTATAAGAACATTACATACTACCTCTAGGACACCTTCGTTACCCAAACCACGTTGTACAGTGACTTGTTTATATTCCACTTTGATCGTTTGCCTATGTATTTTATTCCTGTATTTATCCATTTGGCTTTTATGTTTTCGTGTTGTTCAAATTTAAACATGTATTGAAATAAACGTGTCTTGAAAAAAGTATAAAAACCTCTTGTCTTGTCTGTTGTTGTGTCAATACTGACATACCACTACACGACTATGGCTCACTCTACTCTTTCTACTACTCCTTCCTCCTCGACATTCAAAGTCATTGACGAACACTTAGATCAGGCTAGTTGGAAAGCCTTGTATCTTCGTCATCCTTTTAACATGTTAATTTCTGGACCGAGCGGTTCAGGCAAAACCGAATTTGTCAAACGTTTGATCGAACATAAACATCATTTGATCGATCGTCCACCTCAACGCATCGTGTGGTGTTACAAAGAGTGGCAATCAGCATACAGCCTCTTGCAAGAAAGTCAAGGTGATTCCATTGTGTTTGTAGCAGGCATTCCTAAAGAAGACGAGGGGATTGTGTCTGACCCTAGTCAAACTCATTGGGTCATTTTTGACGACATGTTAGGAGAAGACGAAGAAGAAATTAAACTGTGGTTTACACGTAAAGGGCATCATCGTAATGCCAGTGTCATTTACATTACACAAAATTTATTTCAACAAAGTAAAGCCCATCGTACCATTAGTCTCAATGCTCATTACGTGGTCTTGTTTAAAAGTCCTCGAGATAAATCACAAGTGCAAGTTTTAGCCAAACAGTTAGGAACACCTTGGCTAACTCATGCGTACGATGATGCCACTCAAACGCCACACGCCTATTTACTCGTGGATTTAAAACCCACTACCCCTGATTATTTGCGATTTCGTACCGATTTGTTTCACGACTGGTGTCAAGACGGAGGACCTGTCGTGTACACGTCCTCCTCGTCGACATAACACTATGAACCACTAAAAAAATCTATAAAAACCTTGGGTTACTTTGACCTGGTCTCATACATCGTCAACATGACGTCCCTTCAGTCTCATCTTCCGATCAAATTGATTCGTGCCTTGTACGGCATCAGTCGCGAAAAAAATCCACAAAGACGTGCTCACGTCTTAGAAGCCAGTCTCAAAGAAGTCTTACGATGGTTTACGGTGACAGCACGTCAAATACTACAAGGCATCATTCACATTCCACATCAAACCAAACGCTTTTTTGACAGAAACAAAGTAGCCTTGACGCAACTGGCCAATCCTCGCATCGACACTCACACCAAAAAGCAAATCATATTGAAACCTGGAGGTAGTGGTTCTCTAGGAGGTGTCATCATTCGTTCCCTTTTAAAATGGGATCCCAATACTCCCAAAGTTCACCCCAAGAAGAAAACAAAAAAAGCCAAACAAACCCCTAAGAAAAAGAACAAGGGTACCAAGACCAAAGCACAGAAAAAGAAAAGTCCACAGAAAAAAGCGGTCACCCGCAAAAGAGGCACTTCGGCCAGGACACAACCTTACCTTCGTCAACCACGACCTGTAAGAAAAGATCTACAAGGACGTTTGGCAGGGACTACGTTGCCAGTAGCCTCAGGGACTGCCACTTCTCCGTTGCGGGTGATGCCAGCCAAACCCAATTTGACACCCGTTTTTCCTAATTTGATGAAACATTGGAAATCTGCGTCTCCCAAAACGTCTCCTCCACCGGAGACACCCTCGTCCACCTTAGCGGCAGTAGCAGCTGCTCACAGAGTACCTGCCCCGAAAGTCAAAGTCCAAGAAAGATCTGGCATGTTAAAGAGTTTACTAGATTTGTCCAAACAAGAACTGTCCCGATTGAGTCCGTTACGAACTCCTTCACGACGTGTGTTACCTGCCATGAAGTTGATACGACGGATAGATAATCAGTGGCGACGCATTCCAGTATAAAATATGAGTTGAAGACCACGACGTGAATCAGTATTTTTTCTGTACCACTGCTGAACACTCAAGAATGCCTCCTCAAAAACATGCACACCACCACTGCCACCCTCGTCGTTCTGCTGTCCAAAAAGGAAAAGGAAAAAGACAATCTCGTCATCCCACCAAAGGCTTAAAAACCAAACATCGACGTCCTTTCCTCCAAAGACGTAGTCTTTTAAAGAAAAAGAAGAGTCACCAAAAAGGAGGATCCTTTGGTAATTTTTTGAAAGACATTGTTACCTTTTTGACGAAGCGGTAGTTCCCAAAAAAGTAGATTAAAGAGAGTGTGTACCAAGTCATTGACACTAGTAATATTGTGAAACGAACAAGCAAAGATGTCACCTCGCAGAAAACATTCTTCTTCACCTCACAAAGGAAAGAAAAGGAAAGGACGTTTAGGCAAACATCGACACGTTCGTCGTCCAAACCCTCAAAAGAAAATACCCGTCCGTCAAAAGAAAAAGATACTGGTGCAACGCGGAGGATTTTTCCTACCCCATGAGCTCTTTCCAGAAAAAGTGATGCCACTTATAAATCAAGTGATGGCACAACAAAAAAAAAAAGATAAAAGAGGGTGTGTTTCAAGTCATGGACGTCAGTGGCATTGTGGAACGAACAAGCAAAGATGTCACCTCACAAAAAACATTCTTCTTCATCCCACAAGGGAAAGAAAAAGAAAGGACTACCTCCTCGTCTAGTCAAACACGGAGATTTGTTGTCTGTCCTGTCCAAAGCCTCTTCACCCATGCGAAAGCAAATCATTAAAACGGCTTCCAAAGATGTCATCGATACCGTGTGCGAATGTTGTTTGAATGTCTTGAAAGGCACGATACCTTTGTCTTCACACCAGAAAAAATGCTTAGCCAAACATCAACACGTTCTTCGTCAAATGGTCCAAAAGAAAATACCCGTCCGTCAAAAGAAAAAAATGTTGGTGCAACGAGGAGGATTTTTACCCTTTCTTCTTCCTGTGTTGGGAGGATTCGCGAAATCCGGTATCCTATCCAGCATATTACCAGGTTTTTTACAAGGGATGACACAAGGGATGTCCCCAGGGATGCACCAAGGGATGTCCCCAAGGTATGGGTAGCAATATGTATGATCCTTCCAGAAGACAAAAGGGACTCATGGAGCACCACGATCTCAGACGTAACCTTTGGAAGCCCATGGAAGGACGAAAACTGACTTTGGTTCCTTACAAACGATGGATGGAATACCATCGTTGGCAAGAACAACGTACCCCCCATTTACCACCCAATCCTGATTTGAACGAGATGTCCCAATTACAACACGAATTGCAATCCTTGATCCATCGCCACGATTTATCCGAAACCGAAAAATCACAAAAGTACGGTCAACTCTTGAAACGGCTACAACTCTTTCATCAGAAAGCTGTGGAACAAACAGCTCAACCCACTTTGTCCGATTTTAAGGCTCTAATGAATAACCCGTCACCCTCACCCTCTAGAGTAGTTAAAACAGACGTTACCCCACCATTACCCAAGGAAGAAGAACCCCATGATCTCTTTCAAACACCCACTACCACTCCCATTCCGAGTAAGATTGCCGCTTCCTTGTTAACCCCTTCTCCCACTCCCCCACGAGAAGAGCTCAAAACTTGGGTTAAAAAGATGATGGCTACTCCTTCTGCGACAGATGTGAAAAAGAAAGAAAGGAAAGCAGAAGTGAGAAAAGAAAAGAAGGCCAAAGAAGCTATCCCATTACCTCCGCCACCACCAGTACCCTCGACGTCAACTCCTGTAGCACATCGGACACGTAAAACCGTTTCCAAACAACCCGCATTTCGTCCCACCCAAAGCAGTATCCTCGAAGAGTGGGTCCCTTATTAACAACAAACCATGGAGAAGGTATTAGCCAGCATTTACTACGATCCAGCTCACCCTGCAGGTTACGGAGGCATTCATAAATTGTATCGTGCTGCCAAAACTCGCCTGAAAAAGCTCCGTTTACCAGCAGTACAACGATGGTTACAAGAACAAGCGACGTACACTTTACACAAACCCATTCGACGAAAATTTCACAGAAGTCGCACTCAAGTGGAAGGCATCGATCATCAATGGCAAGCCGATTTAGCTGATGTCTCTCATTTAGCCACCTACAATCGTGGCTACAAATATTTGTTTTGTGTCATCGACGTCTTTTCTAAATTTGCCTGGGTCGTACCATTGACATCCAAATCGAGCGGAGAGTTAGTACGAGCTTTGCAACTGGTGTTGAAACAAAGTGGTCGTCACCCTCTTCGATGGCAAACCGACAAAGGTACCGAATTTCTGAACCAAGCTTTCCAACGAGAATTAAAAAAACGTGACATTCATTTTTTCACCACCGAAAATCCTGAAACCAAAGCCAGTATCGTGGAACGTTTTCAACGTACCTTGAAAGAACGCATGTGGAAATATTTTACGCATCAACACACTCTCAAGTACATCGACGTCTTACCACACTTAGTCCAAGCCTACAATCAATCTTACCATAGAAGCATTGGACGTGCCCCACAAGAGGTGACACCCGACAACGAAGTCACTGTTTTTGAGCGTCTGTTTGGTACGTCCTGGACGAGGGCTGTCCCCAAAAAAGGTAGAGAAGTGTTAACCCCGGGAGATTGGGTACGCATTGGCAAAACCAAACGCACTTTCGACAAAGGTTACTTACCCAACTGGACCACCGAATTGTTTCGTGTGACTGGACGAGTGCGCGATCGTCATCCTACCGTCTATAAATTGGAAGACATGAACGGAGAAGTATTAAAAGGAACATTTTACTTGCCTGAGTTACAACGTGTCACCAAAAAAGAAGACGACGTGTACGACATTGAAAGCATTCTCGAACGAAGAACCCGTAAAGTAGGAAAACGTCGTGTCAAAGAAGTCAAAGTACGTTGGAAAGGATATCCTCCTAGTTTTGATTCTTGGATTGACGCTGCCCAAGTCATCGACTATAAAAAGAAGTGACCATCATGCCCTTCAATACAGCTTCAGTGACCACAGTGACTACTCCTTCACCCACGTCATCTCTGCAAGATTTACAAAAGCAACCCTTGTGGGTGTGGTGTGGAGAACGTGTCCCTAAAACGCAAATCGTTTTTTTCTGTCAAATCTTTGTGGTATATTGTGTCATCGGTGCAGCCATTGCTAATTTGAGTTTGCAACAAGGAGACAAACAATTGTGGACCATTTTACTCAGCAGTTGCATCGGGTATCTTCTTCCCAATCCTTCCCTGAAATACTCTTACAACGGGAACAACAGTAACAATATTGGGAGCCTTGCATCCAACGTTAGTCCTTCTCCTGACAGTCACCCTTCCAATCACAATCCTCTTTTAGACACTCCTTTAACCTCGAGTGACTCCTCGGACAGAACAACATTGGAATTATGAACAACACTATTAACCAATTTTACTTAACGTTACCCAGTGACAGTTCCATGAAGGTGTTTCCTAACAACACGTTATGCTGTTACACAGCTAAATTACTTCAAGCCATGCATTTGGATCAAGATGCTCATTGGGAAGTAGCTTTAGTGGAAATAATACACCCGACACAAATCAAAAACATCGTCGAAAATCAAAACTTTTTCACAGTAGAAGTGTTTGACGAGCAATTGCAGAAAGTCTTAGATGAACGAGGCATCACTGGCATTGACACCAAGAAATCAGATAGTCCCACAACTAAAACCCTGTCCACTCATGTGATCAGTATTCCTCCAGGCTATTATTTTAGCGGTCAACATTTAGTGACTACACTTACTACCAGGTTCAATGTTGTGTTTGGTAAAGCCATGGATAAACTATCCCCCAGAAAAAGTGTTACCTTTGCGTACTATCAAGTGGCTCGTCGTCTCATGATCAAATTTTCAGAGGATAAAATGATAGGCATTACTTTTTGTCCTGAATTGTATGCTATATTAGGTGGAGACACCGAGTTGCTCAAGAAGAGAAATGAGAAAACACAACTCATAGACGGTAACTCGGATGTTGCGAAATATTTTAAATTCCCTGTAGAAATGAACCAAGGACTCAACTTGATGTTTGTGTGCTCCGATGTGGTGGAGTACAACGTGGTAGGACACACCTCTGTACCGTTACTACGTGTCATTCCTTTCAAAGTGGATTCTGTCGTCGCCGCTGACGAGGAAGGTGGAAATACCTATCACGTTCACCGCGAATTTGTACATCCTCATTATTTACCCGTCAGTAAGTCGTATTTCGACAGTGTCAACATTACTATAAAAGGAGAACTAGGTCAAAATATTCCATTTACCAAAGGGAAAGTCACAGTGAAACTCCATTTTCAAAAACGATTCTCCAACAACTGAAAAAGTGATGTATCCTGTGTACCAAGGAGTCACTCGACAACGAGGACATGGTTTAGGAGATATGTTTAAATCAGCCTTTCGTTCCGTGGTCCCTGTTTTAAAACCGATGGTGACACGAGGATTGCACACCTTAAAAGATGCCGCATTGACTCACGGCAAAGATTTTCTTTACAATGTTCTCATTGACAAACAAAACCCCAAAGAAGCTTTTTTGAGAGCAGGCAAAAATGCCTTGCTTCAAACGGGTAAAGAGATTTTGGGTCGACGAGAAAGTCCTATAAATGCCCTGAACGGTACCGAGTCTGGCATTCCTGCTTCCCTGACGACACAGCAAGGACAAGGCAGAAAGCGACGACGAAGACACCCTTTCAAAAGTCTCCGTACCTCTAAAGTGAGAAAGACGAAGAAAAAAAGAACCGCTCGAGACTTAGACATTTTTGATTATTAAAAGTGAAGAAAAAAACATAAAGAAAAAATGATGCACCAAGAATCTTGTGCCTGTTCCAAGTCGGAACTAGATCTCTTTGCCATGCCACCCACGATGATGACCATGCAAGAAGCCCAATGGGTTGAATTTCATCCCGTCTCCTCTTTGACGGATTCAGCTCCCATCGAGTTTGAAATCAAAGGACAACCCGAAGATTACATCGATCTCAACAACAGTTACTTGTATTTGAAACTGAAAGTAACCAAAACGGACGGCTCCGCTCTAGCAGCCGATACCCAAGCAGCTCCCGTCAACAATTTCATGCATTCCTTGTTCAGCGAAGTGGATTTGTACATGAATAACAAACTGGTCAGTAGTAGCATGGATACTTACCCTTACCAAGCGTACCTTGAAAATCTCTTGACGTACGGAAAAGAAGCCAAGAACACTCATTTAGATGCTTGCGTGGTATGGAAACCTGACACCGCAGAAAAGTTTAACATCACAACGTTGACGGCAGATGACAATTCTCACAATGTGGGTTTTAACGACCGTCGAAAGAAAATTGACCGAGGGCGTAGTTTAGAACTGTTCGATCGTTTGCATTTGGACATGTGGTTTCAAGAAAAGTATTTGCTGAACGGGGTGGATATTCGCTTGAGACTAAATCGTAGCAGTGCTGCTTTCCATTTCATGGCTACTGAACCTGCTGATCCTAATCAGCACGCTCACCACTGTAAAACCAGTATCCAAGATGCCAAGTTATACGTGCGTCGTGTGGAAGTGTTACCTAAAGTGGGAAATGATATCAGTCACACTTTGAGCAGAACGACAGCCAAGTATCCGATACGACGCGTGGAAGTCAAAACTTTCACCATTGCCACTGGACTCCGATCTAAGATCGAAGATCATCTGTTCCAAGGACAGTTACCCAAACGTTTATTCATTGGTATCGTCAGCAATGCAGCCTTCAACGGGGCCTACACTCAAAATCCATTCCAGTTTCATCACTACAATGTATCCAAAATCGAAGTGAGTCGCGATGGCAAAACTTTGTGTACCAGGCCCTTCGAACCCAACTTTGCCCTGAAGAATTACTTGAGGTCGTACTTGTCACTGTACGAAGCCACAGGACAGTTAGGAACCAACACCAGTCACGGTATTTCCTACGAAGATTATGCAGGAGGTTACGCTTTGTGGGCTTTTGATTTCACTCCAGACCAAGGCAGTGACGAGGGACATTTCCACCCTATAAAATCTGGACAACTGCGTGTGGAACTTCAGTTTGAAAAGGCTCTTACCGAAATGGTAAATGTCATTCTGTATGCCGAATTCGATAATACCATAGAAATCAACAGTTTGAGAGAAGTCATTCTAGATTATTAGACACTATGGAAGACCCTTGTCCTTCTTTGAATAGTGGAGAATCCATGGAATGGGAGGTTACAGAAAAAGCAGATCCCCAAGACCAAAAAGAAGAAGTAGTGATCATGCAATCCAGATGGCCAGAACAGGAACAACAGTTAGTGGCTTGTTTTGCACAACACTTGGAAGATAAAATGAGAGACATGATTAAAAAAGATTGTTATGGATGTCAAATCGATCATCCCAGTCAAATTCAACACGATAAATGTATGATGATGAGTCAAGAAGAAAAATTGGATGATTATCTGAACGAAGCTTGGAGTCTCATCTCCGAAGAAGCCGTGTTACTTCAGTGGTATAAAGGCTTACGTGATCATTCCTCTCCTCCATTGTTTGCTCGAGAAATCGATCGCATCGAAGCTCTCTTGGCCAAAAGTAAGGAGACGAAGCAAACCATCAGTTACTT
Source organism: Unio pictorum (assembly GCA_030141615.1). Taxonomy (NCBI): domain Eukaryota; kingdom Metazoa; phylum Mollusca; class Bivalvia; order Unionida; family Unionidae; genus Unio; species Unio pictorum. Next base: position 117,092 of record JARLTB010000476.1, read on the forward strand.
GTCAGACCGTTTCAAAAACAAAAAGTCTGGATTGAATTGATGACTTATCATCACCTGTGAAGAAAGGAGAGAAAAAAACAAGGCTACACAACAAAAAATGGATACCTGGGAACTTTATTATCTTTTGAACCGTAGTTCATACACTGCTTCTTGGAATCCTGTCGTGTGTGCTAAAGATGAACTACCTCATCGCAAACCTCAAGAGAATCAAGCTTATGTCATCAACACAGATGACAGTCATCTTCCAGGAACTCACTGGGTAGCAGTCTACTTTCCTCAAGAGGGTTGTGCGGAGTATTTTGATTCGTATGGATTGCCCCCTTTCGAAGATGATATCATTGACTTTATGAGAAGAAATGCCCAGACGACACGATTCAATAATGTGAAATTACAAAGCACAGATTCTATGGTGTGTGGACAATATTGTATCTATTATCTGCATCATCGCAGTCTTGGATATTCTTTAGAACATTTAGTGACTTATTTTGATCGTCATTCGTCTCGAAACGATGACAAAGTAGATCGATGGTTTTGTGACCATTATGGCTATCTGTTGTCTTTAGCTAGGAAACGTAGTGTACATCAATTGCCCAATGACTTCCAACAGTGGAAATCTCAATTTAATTCACAACGTTGTCAACCATGTCAAAGATAATGTATTAGTGTTATGGAAGAAAAAAATCTTTGTTATTTGAAAAAAATGTTTGTTATTTGAAAATAATGTTTGTTAGTTGAAAAAATTGTGTTTGTTAGTTGAATAAAATTGTGTTTGTTATTTGAAAATAATGTTTGTTATTTGAATAAAAATGTTGTGTTTTGAAACCAATGCGTCTGTCGTTTATTTTACATTTGTATTCATATAAATGTTCTTTGACTTTTCTTTCTATCCCTCACATCAAACCATCTAAACGTTTCAAAACCCTAAACCGTCGAGGGGTGTTTTCCATCACGTCCGCGCTTGAACCATATAAAGCAGGGGTAGTCTCCAGTCTGACCATCCATTGTTTGACTCATCCTCCTACGAAGATGTGCTCAAGACTAGCTAAGCTGAACGAAGCTTATGTCACTCTGCATCGTATCAGACACAATCTGATGCCAAAGCCTGAAGAGATAGAGAATGTGAGAATGCTACAAGAAACGGAAGACCTCATAGAAGAACTCTTCAGAGAGGAAATTCAAAAAGAGAAAGATGAATGGACTGAGAAGTATCGACTTCAAAAGCAGCAGAGAGAACAGAGAGAACAGCAGCAGCAGCAACAGCAACAGCAACAACAGCAGCAGGAACCAGACAGAAGTTTTGTCGACTGTCGTGTGGACACGAAAGAATTCTCTTTCTCTTTCCGAAGAAGCAGACCCTATCGTGTAGCCAAACGAGGACGCAATCTTAGACGATAAAAGATTGTCATCCTTCCTCGTACACACAAACACAAAAAAACAGCCCTTTTCAGGGCTACCCAATATTCTCGAAAAGAATTAATCATTCAATTTGCTTATGGTATGTGAGGAAGTTAGAAAAAAATAGAAGTGAGTCTATAATCACTATCTCATTTTACTTTTGTTTTGAAGTGCGTCTATAAGCACAACGTATTTTTTCAAAATAACTTGTTCAATGTATAGTTAATATGAGTCAAGTATAAAAGTGAGGGGTGTTTTCTTTTAAGTCAGCGTGTTTTGTTTTTTTTTGGTAATGATAGGGATAATGTAAGTTTTTTGGAACGTAAGGGGGTGTTTTCCATCACGTCCGCGCTTGTGCTATATATAAAAAAGCACTCGTCAGTCTGGCTACCCATCGTTGGCGCATCAACACCAAAGATGAATAGAGTACAGAAATAAAGAGAACTTCAAATGCATCTGGAGAATGCTAGACGTCTCCTGGACGAACTGGCAATGGAGGCCGAAGAAGAAGAGACCAGAATTAAAGAAGAGGAGGAGAGAAAAAAGAAAGAAGAGGAGAAGGAAATGAAAATGTCAATTTTGCCTCACCGTATGATGAGGCAAACTAGTGAAGTCAAGCCTATAGTGAGGACACCTTCGCCAGAACCAGTTCGTCCACTACAGGTGCAGCCCCCACTGTCTCAGCCGCAACAACCACAGACTCATCCACGGTTGCGGAATAGAGGCAGAAATGAAGCGACTTTCACTATCCCTCAAACAGAAGATTGGGATAGTGAAGCCACTCATTTTCCCTCTGCGCTCCCAATCACAAGAGTGAATTGGGAGAATGATTGGAGTAGGAGATGTGTGTGTGGGGCTAGACCTGGGAGATGCCAGCATTAGCCAGGTGTAATTTGAAGTTTAAAAAACAGCCCTTCTCAGGGCTACCCAAATAACTAGAAAAGAAATACTATGTCAATTGCCAATGGGTGTGAGAGAGGAGTAGTGTGATTATAAACACTGACTCTATTTAGATGGTACAGGGTGTGATTTTGGATAGTATATAGTAGGGTTTGTTTTGGCTGCTTCCCCGTGTGTGTGGTTAGTATAGGGTGTGATTTTGGATAGTAAATAGTAGGGTTTGTTTTGGCTGCTTCCCCGTGTGTGTGGTTAGTATAGGGTGTAATTTTGGATAGTATATAATAGGATTTGTGAATAGTATCTAATATGACAAGTGAATGTAGGGGGTGTTTACTTTCACGTCCGTGCTTAAGATATATATACGCAATCGTCGGTCCTTGGAGCCATTCAATTTTGAACACATCAAGATGAATTTTGAATTGTTTATCCAACTAAGAGACAGCTGGTTTGGGATCCTTGATGCAGAATATCAAGTGGAAAGACTTGAGGAAGAATTTCAGAGTAACCATGGCTTTGTAAGCCAACTGAAATTAGCAAGAGATTTATTAGAAGGTATGATAGAGGAGGAAGACCAGAAATTAAGAAGACGTATTAAAAGAAAATATATAAGAATAGGGGACTTGAAACAAGCACTTGATCATGTCATCAAAGTCAGGTGTTTTCTAGAAGAAACATTACATCTGATAGAGTGGGAATATGTGAAGTGGGGTCTAGACAGGCTAAAGAAAGCAGAAGCAATGATGAGAATGGTGATGGAAGAAGAAAAGAAGAAAACGGGAATCATTGGTAAAATCAAAAGGTGGTGGAACAATGGCAGAAAAAAAAAGAAGAAGAAGTATCCAAAGGCTCTTTTCAGAGCCACTCATAAGTCTCGAAAAGATAATAGCTTTCATTGCCACCCTTTTTTTCCCTTGTCCCTATATAGACCCACCCTGTTCCATGTCCCTTGACGCTAGATAGACCCACCCTGTTCAATTTCCCATGACGCTAGATAGGCCCAAATAGTTCCCATGTTCAATTCCCCTTGACGCTAGATAGGCCCACCCTGTTAAATTCCCCTTGACGCTAGATAGACCCACCATGTTAAATTCCCCTTGACGCTAGATTAGCCCAAGCACTCTTTGACTGGATTTTCCCTTGACGCTAGAGTGCCCCCTATTACTACTCTTGGGCTTAGTTAAAAGCGGTTAGAACCCTTTTCCCCGCTTGGATTTTTTTTATACTTGGTTTAGTCGCTGCGCACCATTGGATAGTACGTCACCATACTTTAAAACCGGCTCCCACCATTTTATTCAGCATGACTTTTGATGAAAAACGGACTTTTGGCTTTTTCATGTTATGGATCACTTGGGCTTAGTTAAAAGCGGTTAGAACCCTTTTCCCTGCTTGGATTTTTTTTATACTTGGTTTAGTCGCTGCGCACCATTGGATAGTACGTCACCATACTTTAAAACCGGCTCCCACCATTTTATTCAGCATGACTTTTGATGAAAAACGGACTTTTGGCTTTTTCATGTTATGGATCACTTGGGCTTAGTTAAAAGCGGTTAGAACCCTTTTCCCCGCTTGGATTTTTTTTATACTTGGTTTAGTCGCTGCGCACCATTGGATAGTACGTCACCATACTTTAAAACCGGCTCCCACCATTTTATTCAGCATGACTTTTGATGAAAAACGGACTTTTGGCTTTTTCATGTTATGGATCACTTGGGCTTAGTTAAAAGCGGTTAGAACCCTTTTCCCCGCTTGGATTTTTTTTATACTTGGTTTAGTCGCTGCGCACCATTGGATAGTACGTCACCATACTTTAAAACCGGCTCCCACCATTTTATTCAGCATGACTTTTGATGAAAAACGGACTTTTGGCTTTTTCATGTTATGGATCACTTGGGCTTAGTTAAAAGCGGTTAGAACCCTTTTCCCCGCTTGGATTTTTTTTATACTTGGTTTAGTCGCTGCGCACCATTGGATAGTACGTCACCATACTTTAAAACCGGCTCCCACCATTTTATTCAGCATGACTTTTGATGAAAAACGGACTTTTGGCTTTTTCATGTTATGGATCACTTGGGCTTAGTTAAAAGCTGTTAGAACCCTTTTCCCCGCTTGGATTTTTTTTATACTTGGTTTAGTCGCTGCGCACCATTGGATAGTACGTCACCATACTTTAAAACCGGCTCCCACCATTTTATTCAGCATGACTTTTGATGAAAAACGGACTTTTGGCTTTTTCATGTTATGGATCACTTGGGCTTAGTTAAAAGCGGTTAGAACCCTTTTCCCCGCTTGGATTTTTTTTATACTTGGTTTAGTCGCTGCGCACCATTGGATAGTACGTCACCATACTTTAAAACCGGCTCCCACCATTTTATTCAGCATGACTTTTGATGAAAAACGGACTTTTGGCTTTTTCATGTTATGGATCACTTGGGCTTAGTTAAAAGCGGTTAGAACCCTTTTCCCCGCTTGGATTTTTTTTATACTTGGTTTAGTCGCTGCGCACCATTGGATAGTACGTCACCATACTTTAAAACCGGCTCCCACCATTTTATTCAGCATGACTTTTGATGAAAAACGGACTTTTGGCTTTTTCATGTTATGGATCAGTTGGGCTTAGTTAAAAGCGGTTAGAACCCTTTTCCCCGCTTGGATTTTTTTTATACTTGGTTTAGTCGCTGCGCACCATTGGATAGTACGTCACCATACTTTAAAACCGGCTCCCACCATTTTATTCAGCATGACTTTTGATGAAAAACGGACTTTTGGCTTTTTCATGTTATGGATCACTTGGGCTTAGTTAAAAGCGGTTAGAACCCTTTTCCCCGCTTGGATTTTTTTTATACTTGGTTTAGTCGCTGCGCACCATTGGATAGTACGTCACTATACTTTAAAACTGGCTCCCACCATTTTATTCAGCATGACTTTTGATGAAAAACGGACTTTTGGCTTTTTCATGTTATGGATCACTTGGGCTTAGTTAAAAGCGGTTAGAACCCTTTTCCCCGCTTGGATTTTTTTTATACTTGGTTTAGTCGCTGCGCACCATTGGATAGTACGTCACCATACTTTAAAACCGGCTCCCACCATTTTATTCAGCATGACTTTTGATGAAAAACGGACTTTTGGCTTTTTCATGTTATGGATCACTTGGGCTTAGTTAAAAGCGGTTAGAACCCTTTTCCCCGCTTGGATTTTTTTTATACTTGGTTTAGTCGCTGCGCACCATTGGATAGTACGTCACCATACTTTAAAACCGGCTCCCACCATTTTATTCAGCATGACTTTTGATGAAAAACGGACTTTTGGCTTTTTCATGTTATGGATCACTTGGGCTTAGTTAAAAGCGGTTAGAACCCTTTTCCCCGCTTGGATTTTTTTTATACTTGGTTTAGTCGCTGCGCACCATTGGATAGTACGTCACCATACTTTAAAACCGGCTCCCGCCATTTTATTCAGCATGACTTTTGATGAAAAACGGACTTTTGGCTTTTTCATGTTATGGATCACTTGGGCTTAGTTAAAAGCGGTTAGAACCCTTTTCCCCGCTTGGATGTTTTTTATACTTGGTTTAGTCGCTGCGCACCATTGGATAGTACGTCACCATACTTTAAAACCGGCTCCCACCATTTTATTCAGCATGACTTTTGATGAAAAACGGACTTTTGGCTTTTTGATGTTATGGATCACTTGGGCTTAGTTAAAAGCGGTTAGGACCCTTTTCCCCGCTTTTAATTTTTTTTATACTTGGTTTAGTCGCTGCGCACCATTGGATAGTACGTCACCATACTTTAAAACCGGCTCCCACCATTTTATTCAGCATGACTTTTGATGAAAAACGGACTTTTGGCTTTTTCATGTTATGGATCACTTGGGCTTAGTTAAAAGCGGATAGAACCCTTTTCCCCGCTTGGACTTTTTTTATACTTGGTTTTGTCGCTGCGCACCATTGGATAGTACGTCACCATACTTTAAAACCGGCTCCCACCATTATATTCAGCATGACTTTTGATGAAAAACGGACTTTTGGCTTTTTCATGTTATGGATCACTTGGGCTTAGTTAAAAGCGGTTAGAACCCTTTTCCCCGCTTGGATTTTTTTTATACTTGGTTTAGTCGCTGCGCACCATTGGATAGTACGTCACCATACTTTAAAACCGGCTCCCACCATTTTATTCAGCATGACTTTTGATGAAAAACGGACTTTTGGCTTTTTCATGTTATGGATCACTTGGGCTTAGTTAAAAGCGGTTAGAACCCTTTTCCCCGCTTGGATTTTTTTTATACTTGGTTTAGTCGCTGCGCACCATTGGATAGTACGTCACCATACTTTAAAACCGGCTCCCACCATTTTATTCAGCATGACTTTTGATGAAAAACGGACTTTTAGCTTTTTCATGTTATGGATCACTTGGGCTTAGTTAAAAGCGGTTAGAACCCTTTTCCCCGCTTGGATTTTTTTTATACTTGGTTTAGCCGCTGCGCACCATTGGATAGTACGTCACCATACTTTAAAACCGGCACCCACCATTTTATTCAGCATGACTTTTGATGAAAAACGGACTTTTGGCTTTTTCATGTTATGGATCACTTGGGCTTAGTTAAAAGCGGTTAGAACCCTTTTCCCCGCTTGGATTTTTTTTATACTTGGTTTAGTCTCTGCGCACCATTGGATAGTACGTCACCATACTTTAAAACCGGCTCCCACCATTTTATTCAGCATGACTTTTGATAAAAAACGGACTTTTGGCTTTTTCATGTTATGGATCACTTGGACTTTGTTAAAAGCGGTTAGAGCCCTTTTCCCCGCTTGGATTTTTTTTATACTTGGTTTAGTCGCTGCGCACCATTGGATAGTACGTCACCATACTTTAAAACCGGCTCCCACCATTTTATTCAGCATGACTTTTGATGAAAAACGGACTTTTGGCTTTTTCATGTTATGGATCACTTGGGCTTAGTTAAAAGCGGTTAGAACCCTTTTCCCCGCTTGGATTTTTTTTATACTTGGTTTAGTCGCTGCGCACCATTGGATAGTACGTCACCATACTTTAAAACCGGCTCCCACCATTTTATTCAGCATGACTTTTGATGAAAAACGGACTTTTGGCTTTTTGATGTTATGGATCACTTGGGCTTAGTTAAAAGCGGTTAGGACCCTTTTCCCCGCTTTTAATTTTTTTTATACTTGGTTTAGTCGCTGCGCACCATTGGATAGTACGTCACCATACTTTAAAACCGGCTCCCACCATTTTATTCAGCATGACTTTTGATGAAAAACGGACTTTTGGCTTTTTCATGTTATGGATCACTTGGGCTTAGTTAAAAGCGGATAGAACCCTTTTCCCCGCTTGGACTTTTTTTATACTTGGTTTTGTCGCTGCGCACCATTGGATAGTACGTCACCATACTTTAAAACCGGCTCCCACCATTATATTCAGCATGACTTTTGATGAAAAACGGACTTTTGGCTTTTTCATGTTATGGATCACTTGGGCTTAGTTAAAAGCGGTTAGAACCCTTTTCCCCGCTTGGATTTTTTTTATACTTGGTTTAGTCGCTGCGCACCATTGGATAGTACGTCACCATACTTTAAAACCGGCTCCCACCATTTTATTCAGCATGACTTTTGATGAAAAACGGACTTTTGGCTTTTTCATGTTATGGATCACTTGGGCTTAGTTAAAAGCGGTTAGAACCCTTTTCCCCGCTTGGATTTTTTTTATACTTGGTTTAGTCGCTGCGCACCATTGGATAGTACGTCACCATACTTTAAAACCGGCTCCCACCATTTTATTCAGCATGACTTTTGATGAAAAACGGACTTTTAGCTTTTTCATGTTATGGATCACTTGGGCTTAGTTAAAAGCGGTTAGAACCCTTTTCCCCGCTTGGATTTTTTTTATACTTGGTTTAGCCGCTGCGCACCATTGGATAGTACGTCACCATACTTTAAAACCGGCACCCACCATTTTATTCAGCATGACTTTTGATGAAAAACGGACTTTTGGCTTTTTCATGTTATGGATCACTTGGGCTTAGTTAAAAGCGGTTAGAACCCTTTTCCCCGCTTGGATTTTTTTTATACTTGGTTTAGTCTCTGCGCACCATTGGATAGTACGTCACCATACTTTAAAACCGGCTCCCACCATTTTATTCAGCATGACTTTTGATAAAAAACGGACTTTTGGCTTTTTCATGTTATGGATCACTTGGACTTTGTTAAAAGCGGTTAGAGCCCTTTTCCCCGCTTGGATTTTTTTTATACTTGGTTTAGTCGCTGCGCACCATTGGATAGTACGTCACCATACTTTAAAACCGGCTCCCACCATTTTATTCAGCATGACTTTTGATGAAAAACGGACTTTCGGCTTTTTCATGTTATGGATCACTTGGTCTTAGTTAAAAGCGGTTAGAACCCTTTTCCCCGCTTGGATTTTTTTTATACTTGGTTTAGTCGCTGCGCACCATTGGATAGTACGTCACCATACTTTAAAACCGGCTCCCACCATTTTATTCAGCATGACTTTTGATGAAAAACGGACTTTTGGCTTTTTCATGTTATGGATCACTTGGGCTTAGTTAAAAGCGGTTAGAACCCTTTTCCCCGCTTTTAATTTTTTTATACTTGGTTTAGTCGCTGCGCACCATTGGATAGTACGTCACCATACTTTAAAACCGGCTCCCACCATTTTATTCAGCATGACTTTTGATGAAAAACGGACTTTTGGCTTTTTCATGTTATGGATCACTTGGGCTTAGTTAAAAGCGGATAGAACCCTTTTCCCCGCTTGGATTTTTTTTATACTTGGTTTAGTCGCTGCGCACCATTGGATAGTACGTCACCATACTTTAAAACCGGCTCCCACCATTTTATTCAGCATGACTTTTGATGAAAAACGGACTTTTGGCTTTTTCATGTTATGGATCACTTGGGCTTAGTTAAAAGCGGTTAGAACCCTTTTCCCCGCTTGGATTTTTTTTATACTTGGTTTAGTCGCTGCGCACCATTGGATAGTACGTCACCATACTTTAAAACCGGCTCCCACCATTTTATTCAGCATGACTTTTGATGAAAAACGGACTTTTGGCTTTTTCATGTTATGGATCACTTGGGCTTAGTTAAAAGCGGTTAGAACCCTTTTCCCCGCTTGGATTTTTTTTATACTTGGTTTAGTCGCTGCGCACCATTGGATAGTACGTCACCATACTTTAAAACCGGCTCCCACCATTTTATTCAGCATGACTTTTGATGAAAAACGGACTTTTAGCTTTTTCATGTTATGGATCACTTGGGCTTAGTTAAAAGCGGTTAGAACCCTTTTCCCCGCTTGGATTTTTTTTATACTTGGTTTAGCCGCTGCGCACCATTGGATAGTACGTCACCATACTTTAAAACCGGCTCCCACCATTTTATTCAGCATGACTTTTGATGAAAAACGGACTTTTGGCTTTTTCATGTTATGGATCACTTGGGCTTAGTTAAAAGCGGTTAGAACCCTTTTCCCCGCTTGGATTTTTTTTATACTTGGTTTAGTCGCTGCGCACCATTGGATAGTACGTCACCATACTTTAAAACCGGCTCCCACCATTTTATTCAGCATGACTTTTGATGAAAAACGGACTTTTGGCTTTTTCATGTTATGGATCACTTGGGCTTAGTTAAAAGCGGTTAGAACCCTTTTCCCCGCTTGGATTTTTTTTATACTTGGTTTAGTCGCTGCGCACCATTGGATAGTACGTCACCATACTTTAAAACCGGCTCCCACCATTTTATTCAGCATGACTTTTGATAAAAAACGGACTTTTGGCTTTTTCATGTTATGGATCACTTGGACTTTGTTAAAAGCGGTTAGAACCCTTTTCCCCGCTTGGATTTTTTTTATACTTGGTTTAGTCGCTGCGCACCATTAAATAGTACGTCACCATACTTTAAAAAAGGCTCCCACCATTTTATTCAGCATGACTTTTGATGAAAAACGGACTTTTGGCTTTTTCATGTTATGGATCACTTGGGCTTAGTTAAAAGCGGTTAGAACCCTTTTCCCCGCTTGGATTTTTTTTATACTTGGTTTAGTCGCTGCGCACCATTGGATAGTACGTCACCATACTTTAAAACCGGCTCCCACCATTTTATTCAGCATGACTTTTGATGAAAAACGGACTTTTGGCTTTTTCATGTTATGGATCACTTGGGCTTAGTTAAAAGCGGTTAGAACCCTTTTCCCCTCTTGGATTTTTTTTATACTTGGTTTAGTCGCTGCGCACCATTGGATAGTACGTCACCATACTTTAAAACCGGCTCCCACCATTTTATTCAGCATGACTTTTGATGAAAAACGGACTTTTGGCTTTTTCATGTTATGGATCACTTGGGCTTAGTTAAAAGCGGTTAGAACCCTTTTCCCCGCTTGGATTTTTTTTATACTTGGTTTAGTCGCTGCGCACCATTGGATAGTACGTCACCATACTTTAAAACCGGCTCCCACCATTTTATTCAGCATGACTTTTGATGAAAAACGGACTTTTGGCTTTTTCATGTTATGGATCAGTTGGGCTTAGTTAAAAGCGGTTAGAACCCTTTTCCCCGCTTGGATTTTTTTTATACTTGGTTTAGTCGCTGCGCACCATTGGATAGTACGTCACCATACTTTAAAACCGGCTCCCACCATTTTATTCAGCATGACTTTTGATGAAAAACGGACTTTTGGCTTTTTCATGTTATGGATCACTTGGGCTTAGTTAAAAGCGGTTAGAACCCTTTTCCCCGCTTGGATTTTTTTTATACTTGGTTTAGTCGCTGCGCACCATTGGATAGTACGTCACCATACTTTAAAACCGGCTCCCACCATTTTATTCAGCATGACTTTTGATGAAAAACGGACTTTTGGCTTTTTCATGTTATGGATCACTTGGGCTTAGTTAAAAGCGGTTAGAACCCTTTTCCCCGCTTGGATTTTTTTTATACTTGGTTTAGTCGCTGCGCACCATTGGATAGTACGTCACCATACTTTAAAACCGGCTCCCACCATTTTATTCAGCATGACTTTTGATAAAAAACGGACTTTTGGCTTTTTCATGTTATGGATCACTTGGACTTTGTTAAAAGCGGTTAGAACCCTTTTCCCCGCTTGGATTTTTTTTATACTTGGTTTAGTCGCTGCGCACCATTAAATAGTACGTCACCATACTTTAAAAAAGGCTCCCACCATTTTATTCAGCATGACTTTTGATGAAAAACGGACTTTTGGCTTTTTCATGTTATGGATCACTTGGGCTTAGTTAAAAGCGGTTAGAACCCTTTTCCCCGCTTGGATTTTTTTTATACTTGGTTTAGTCGCTGCGCACCATTGGATAGTACGTCACCATACTTTAAAACCGGCTCCCACCATTTTATTCAGCATGACTTTTGATGAAAAACGGACTTTTGGCTTTTTCATGTTATGGATCACTTGGGCTTAGTTAAAAGCGGTTAGAACCCTTTTCCCCTCTTGGATTTTTTTTATACTTGGTTTAGTCGCTGCGCACCATTGGATAGTACGTCACCATACTTTAAAACCGGCTCCCACCATTTTATTCAGCATGACTTTTGATGAAAAACGGACTTTTGGCTTTTTCATGTTATGGATCACTTGGGCTTAGTTAAAAGCGGTTAGAACCCTTTTCCCCGCTTGGATTTTTTTTATACTTGGTTTAGTCGCTGCGCACCATTGGATAGTACGTCACCATACTTTAAAACCGGCTCCCACCATTTTATTCAGCATGACTTTTGATGAAAAACGGACTTTTGGCTTTTTCATGTTATGGATCAGTTGGGCTTAGTTAAAAGCGGTTAGAACCCTTTTCCCCGCTTGGATTTTTTTTATACTTGGTTTAGTCGCTGCGCACCATTGGATAGTACGTCACCATACTTTAAAACCGGCTCCCACCATTTTATTCAGCATGACTTTTGATGAAAAACGGACTTTTGGCTTTTTCATGTTATGGATCACTTGGGCTTAGTTAAAAGCGGTTAGAACCCTTTTCCCCGCTTGGATTTTTTTTATACTTGGTTTAGTCGCTGCGCACCATTGGATAGTACGTCACCATACTTTAAAACCGGCTCCCACCATTTTATTCAGCATGACTTTTGATGAAAAACGGACTTTTGGCTTTTTCATGTTATGGATCACTTGGGCTTAGTTAAAAGCGGTTAGAACCCTTTTCCCCGCTTGGATTTTTTTTATACTTGGTTTAGTCGCTGCGCACCATTGGATAGTACGTCACCATACTTTAAAACCGGCTCCCACCATTTTATTCAGCATGACTTTTGATGAAAAACGGACTTTTGGCTTTTTCATGTTATGGATCACTTGGGCTTAGTTAAAAGCGGTTAGAACCCTTTTCCCCGCTTGGATTTTTTTTATACTTGGTTTAGTCGCTGCGCACCATTGGATAGTACGTCACCATACTTTAAAACCGGCTCCCACCATTTTATTCAGCATGACTTTTGATGAAAAACGGACTTTTGGCTTTTTCATGTTATGGATCACTTGGGCTTAGTTAAAAGCTGTTAGAACCCTTTTCCCCGCTTGGATTTTTTTTATACTTGGTTTAGTCGCTGCGCACCATTGGATAGTACGTCACCATACTTTAAAACCGGCTCCCACCATTTTATTCAGCATGACTTTTGATGAAAAACGGACTTTTGGCTTTTTCATGTTATGGATCACTTGGGCTTAGTTAAAAGCGGTTAGAACCCTTTTCCCCGCTTGGATTTTTTTTATACTTGGTTTAGTCGCTGCGCACCATTGGATAGTACGTCACCATACTTTAAAACCGGCTCCCACCATTTTATTCAGCATGACTTTTGATGAAAAACGGACTTTTGGCTTTTTCATGTTATGGATCACTTGGGCTTAGTTAAAAGCGGTTAGAACCCTTTTCCCCGCTTGGATTTTTTTTATACTTGGTTTAGTCGCTGCGCACCATTGGATAGTACGTCACCATACTTTAAAACCGGCTCCCACCATTTTATTCAGCATGACTTTTGATGAAAAACGGACTTTTGGCTTTTTCATGTTATGGATCACTTGGGCTTAGTTAAAAGCGGTTAGAACCCTTTTCCCCGCTTGGATATTTTTTAAACTTGGTTTAGTCGCTGCGCACCATTGGATAGTACGTCACCATACTTTAAAACCGGCTCCCACCATTTTATTCAGCATGACTTTTGATGAAAAACGGACTTTTGGCTTTTTCATGTTATGGATCACTTGGGCTTAGTTAAAAGCGGTTAGAACCCTTTTCCCCGCTTGGATTTTTTTTATACTTGGTTTAGTCGCTGCGCACCATTGGATAGTACGTCACCATACTTTAAAACCGGCTCCCACCATTTTATTCAGCATGACTTTTGATGAAAAACGGACTTTTGGCTTTTTCATGTTATGGATCACTTGGGCTTAGTTAAAAGCGGTTAGAACCCTTTTCCCGCTTGGATTTTTTTTATACTTGGTTTAGTCGCTGCGCACCATTGGATAGTACGTCACCATACTTTAAAACCGGCTCCCACCATTTTATTCAGCATGACTTTTGATGAAAAACGGACTTTTGGCTTTTTCATGTTATGGATCACTTGGGCTTAGTTAAAAGCGGTTAGAACCCTTTTCCCCGCTTGGATTTTTTTTATACTTGGTTTAGTCGCTGCGCACCATTGGATAGTACGTCACCATACTTTAAAACCGGCTCCCACCATTTTATTCAGCATGACTTTTGATGAAAAACGGACTTTTCGCTTTTTCATGTTATGGATCACTTTTGCTTAGTTAAAAGCGGTTAGAACCCTTTTCCCCGCTTGGATTTTTTTTATACTTGGTTTAGTCGCTGCGCACCATTGGATAGTACGTCACCATACTTTAAAACCGGCTCCCACCATTTTATTCAGCATGACTTTTGATGAAAAACGGACTTTTGGCTTTTTCATGTTATGGATCACTTGGGCTTAGTTAAAAGCGGTTAGAACCCTTTTCCCCGCTTGGATTTTTTTATGCTTGGTTTAGTCGCTGCGCACCATTGGATAGTACGTCACCATACTTTAAAACCGGCTCCCACCATTTTATTCAGCATGACTTTTGATGAAAACGGACTTTTGGCTTTTTCATGTTATGGATCACTTGGGCTTAGTTAAAAGCGGTTAGAACCCTTTTCCCCGCTTGGATTTTTTTTTATACTTGGTTTAGTCGCTGCGCACCATTGGATAGTACGTCACCATACTTTAAAACCGGCTCCCATCATTTTATTCAGCATGACTTTTGATGAAAAACGGACTTCTGGCTTTCTCATGTTATGGATCACTTGGGCTTAGTTAAAAGCGGTTAGAACCCTTTTCCCCGCTTGGATTTTTTTATACTTGGTTTAGTCGCTGCGAACCATTGGATAGTACGTCACCATACTTTAAAACCGTCTCCCACCATTTTATTCAGCATGACTTTTGATGAAAAACGGACTTTTGGCTTTTTCATGTTATGGATCACTTGGGCTTAGTTAAAAGCGGTTAGAACCCTTTTCAACGCTTGATTTTTTTAATACTTGGTTTAGTCGCTGCGCACCATTGGATAGTACGTCACCATACTTTAAAACCGGTTCCCACCATTTTTTTCAGCATGACTTTTGAAGAAAAACGGACTTTTTTGTTTTTCATGTTATGGATCAGTTGGGCTTAGATAAAAGCTGTTGAAACCCTTTACCCCGCTTGGATTTGGTTAATACTTGGTTTATTGGCTGCGCACCATTGGATAGTACGTCACCATACTTTAAAACCGGTTCCCACCATTTTTTTCAGCATGTCTTTTGATGAAAAACGGACTTTTTTGTTTTTCATGTTATGGATCAGTTGGGCTTAGATAAAAGCTGTTGAAACCCTTTACCCCGCTTGGATTTGGTTAATACTTGGTTTATTGGCTGCGCACCATTGGATAGTACGTCACCATACTTTAAAACCGGTTCCACCATTTTTTTCAGCATGACTTTTGATGAAAAACGGACTTTTTTGTTTTTCATGTTATGGATCAGTTGGGCTTAGATAAAAGCTGTTGAAACCCTTTACCCCGCTTGGATTTGGTTAATACTTGGTTTATTGGCTGCGCACCATTGGATAGTACGTCACCATACTTTAAAACCGGTTCCCACCATTTTTTTCAGCATGACTTTTGATGAAAAACGGACTTTTTTGTTTTTCATGTTATGGATCAGTTGGGCTTAGATAAAAGCTGTTGAAACCCTTTACCCCGCTTGGATTTGGTTAATACTTGGTTTATTGGCTGCGCACCATTGGATAGTACGTCACCATACTTTAAAACCGGTTCCCACCATTTTTTTCAGCATGACTTTTGATGAAAAACGGACTTTTTTGTTTTTCATGTTATGGATCAGTTGGGCTTAGATAAAAGCTGTTGAAACCCTTTACCCCGCTTGGATTTGGTTAATACTTGGTTTATGGGTTGCGCACCATTGGATAGTACGTCACCATACTTTAAAACCGGTTCCCACCATTTTTTTCAGCATGACTTTTGATGAAAAACGGACTTTTTTGTTTTTCATGTTATGGATCAGTTGGGCTTAGATAAAAGCTGTTGAAACCCTTTACCCCGCTTGGATTTGGTTAATACTTGGTTTATTGGCTGCGCACCATTGGATAGTACGTCACCATACTTTAAAACCGGTTCCCACCATTTTTTTCAGCATGACTTTTGATGAAAAACGGACTTTTTTGTTTTTCATGTTATGGATCAGTTGGGCTTAGATAAAAGCTGTTGAAACCATTTACCCCGCTTGGATTTGGTTAATACTTGGTTTATTGGCTGCGCACCATTGGATAGTACGTCACCATACTTTAAAACCGGTTCCCACCATTTTTTTCAGCATGACTTTTGATGAAAAACGGACTTTTTTGTTTTTCATGTTATGGATCAGTTGGGCTTAGATAAAAGCTGTTGAAACCCTTTACCCCGCTTGGATTTGGTTAATACTTGGTTTATTGGCTGCGCACCATTGGATAGTACGTCACCATACTTTAAAACCGGTTCCCACCATTTTTTTTCAGCATGACTTTTGATGAAAAACGGACTTTTTTGTTTTTCATGTTATGGATCAGTTGGGCTTAGATAAAAGCTGTTGAAACCCTTTACCCCGCTTGGATTTGGTTAATACTTGGTTTATTGGCTGCGCACCATTGGATAGTTCGTCAACATACTTTAAAACCGGTTCCCACCATTTTTTTCAGCATGACTTTTGATGAAAAACGGACTTTTTTGTTTTTCATGTTATGGATCAGTTGGACTTAGATAAAAGCTGTTGAAACCCTTTACCCCGCTTGGATTTGGTTAATACTTGGTTTATTGGCTGCGCACCATTGGATAGTACGTCACCATACTTTAAAACCGGTTCCCACCATTTTTTTCAGCATGACTTTTGATGAAAAACGGACTTTTTGTTTTTCATGTTATGGATCAGTTGGGCTTAGATAAAAGCTGTTGAAACCCTTTACCCCGCTTGGATTTGGTTAATACTTGGTTTATTGGCTGCGCACCATTGGATAGTACGTCACCATACTTTAAAACCGGTTCCCACCATTTTTTTCAGCATGACTTTTGATGAAAAACGGACTTTTTTGTTTTTCATGTTATGGATCAGTTGGGCTTAGATAAAAGCTGTTGAAACCCTTTACCCCGCTTGGATTTGGTTAATACTTGGTTTATTGGCTGCGCACCATTGGATAGTACGTCACCATACTTTAAAACCGGTTCCCACCATTTTTTTCAGCATGACTTTTGATGAAAAACGGACTTTTTGTTTTTCATGTTATGGATCAGTTGGGCTTAGATAAAAGCTGTTGAAACCCTTTACCCCGCTTGGATTTGGTTAATACTTGGTTTATTGGCTGCGCACCATTGGATAGTACGTCACCATACTTTAAAACCGGTTCCCACCATTTTTTTCAGCATGACTTTTGATGAAAAACGGACTTTTTTGTTTTTCATGTTATGGATCAGTTGGGCTTAGATAAAAGCTGTTGAAACCCTTTACCCCGCTTGGATTTGGTTAATACTTGGTTTATTGGCTGCGCACCATTGGATAGTACGTCACCATACTTTAAAACCGGTTCCCACCATTTTTTTCAGCATGACTTTTGATGAAAAACGGACTTTTTTGTTTTTCATGTTATGGATCAGTTGGGCTTAGATAAAAGCTGTTGAAACCCTTTACCCCGCTTGGATTTGGTTAATACTTGGTTTATTGGCTGCGCACCATTGGATAGTACGTCACCATACTTTAAAACCGGTTCCCACCATTTTTTTCAGCATGACTTTTGATGAAAAACGGACTTTTTTGTTTTTCATGTTATGGATCAGTTGGGCTTAGATAAAAGCTGTTGAAACCCTTTACCCCGCTTGGATTTGGTTAATACTTGGTTTATTGGCTGCGCACCATTGGATAGTACGTCACCATACTTTAAAACCGGTTCCCACCATTTTTTCAGCATGACTTTTGATGAAAAACGGACTTTTTGTTTTTCATGTTATGGATCAGTTGGGCTTAGATAAAAGCTGTTGAAACCCTTTACCCCGCTTGGATTTGGTTAATACTTGGTTTATTGGCTGCGCACCATTGGATAGTACGTCACCATACTTTAAAACCGGTTCCCACCATTTTTTTCAGCATGACTTTTGATGAAAAACGGACTTTTTTGTTTTTCATGTTATGGATCAGTTGGGCTTAGATAAAAGCTGTTGAAACCCTTTACCCCGCTTGGATTTGGTTAATACTTGGTTTATTGGCTGCGCACCATTGGATAGTACGTCACCATACTTTAAAACCGGTTCCCACAATTTTTTTCAGCATGACTTTTGATGAAAAACGGACTTTTTTCTTTTTCATGTTATGGATCAGTTGGGCTTAGATAAAAGCTGTTGAAACCCTTTACCCCGCTTGGATTTGGTTAATACTTGGTTTATTGGCTGCGCACCATTGGATAGTACGTCACCATACTTTAAAACCGGTTCCCACCATTTTTTTCAGCATGACTTTTGATGAAAAACGGACTTTTTTGTTTTTCATGTTATGGATCAGTTGGGCTTAGATAAAAGCTGTTGAAACCCTTTACCCCGCTTGGATTTGGTTAATACTTGGTTTATTGGCTGCGCACCATTGGATAGTACGTCACCATACTTTAAAACCGGTTCCCACCATTTTTTTCAGCATGACTTTTGATGAAAAACGGACTTTTTTGTTTTTCATGTTATGGATCAGTTGGGCTTAGATAAAAGCTGTTGAAACCCTTTACCCCGCTTGGATTTGGTTAATACTTGGTTTATTGGCTGCGCACCATTGGATAGTACGTCACCATACTTTAAAACCGGTTCCCACCATTTTTTTCAGCATGACTTTTGATGAAAAACGGAATTTTTTGTTTTTCATGTTATGGATCAGTTGGGCTTAGATAAAAGCTGTTGAAACCCTTTACCCCGCTTGGATTTGGTTAATACTTGGTTTATTGGCTGCGCACCATTGGATAGTACGTCACCATACTTTAAAACCGGTTCCCACCATTTTTTTCAGCATGACTTTTGATGAAAAACGGACTTTTTTGTTTTTCATGTTATGGATCAGTTGGGCTTAGATAAAAGCTGTTGAAACCCTTTACCCCGCTTGGATTTGGTTAATACTTGGTTTATTGGCTGCGCACTATTGGATAGTACGTCACCATACTTTAAAACCGGTTCCCACCATTTTTTTCAGCATGACTTTTGATGAAAAACGGACTTTTTTGTTTTTCATGTTATGGATCAGTTGGGCTTAGATAAAAGCTGTTGAAACCCTTTACCCCGCTTGGATTTGGTTAATACTTAGTTTATTGGCTGCGCACCATTGGATAGTACGTCACCATACTTTAAAACCGGTTCCACCATTTTTTTCAGCATGACTTTTGATGAAAAACGGACTTTTTTGTTTTTCATGTTATGGATCAGTTGGGCTTAGATAAAAGCTGTTGAAACCCTTTACCCCGCTTGGATTTGGTTAATACTTGGTTTATTGGCTGCGCACCATTGGATAGTACGTCACCATACTTTAAAACCGGTTCCCACCATTTTTTTCAGCATGACTTTTGATGAAAAACGGACTTTTTTGTTTTTCATGTTATGGATCAGTTGGGCTTAGATAAAAGCTGTTGAAACCCTTTACCCCGCTTGGATTTGGTTAATACTTGGTTTATTGGCTGCGCACCATTGGATAGTACGTCACCATACTTTAAAACCGGTTCCCACCATTTTTTTCAGCATGACTTTTGATGAAAAACGGACTTTTTGTTTTTCATGTTATGGATCAGTTGGGCTTAGATAAAAGCTGTTGAAACCCTTTACCCGCTTGGATTTGGTTAATACTTGGTTTATTGGCTGCGCACCATTGGATAGTACGTCACCATACTTTAAAACCGGTTCCCACCATTTTTTTCAGCATGACTTTTGATGAAAAACGGACTTTTTTGTTTTTCATGTTATGGATCAGTTGGGCTTAGATAAAAGCTGTTGAAACCCTTTACCCCGCTTGGATTTGGTTAATACTTGGTTTATTGGCTGCGCACCATTGGATAGTACGTCACCATACTTTAAAACCGGTTCCCACCATTTTTTTCAGCATGACTTTTGATGAAAAACGGACTTTTTTGTTTTTCATGTTATGGATCAGTTGGGCTTAGATAAAAGCTGTTGAAACCCTTTACCCCGCTTGGATTTGGTTAATACTTGGTTTATTGGCTGCGCACCATTGGATAGTACGTCACCATACTTTAAAACCGGTTCCCACCATTTTTTGCAGCATGACTTTTGATGAAAAACGGACTTTTTTGTTTTTCATGTTATGGATCAGTTGGGCTTAGATAAAAGCTGTTGAAACCCTTTACCCCGCTTGGATTTGGTTAATACTTGGTTTATTGGCTGCGCACCATTGGATAGTACGTCACCATACTTTAAAACCGGTTCCCACCATTTTTTTCAGCATGACTTTTGATGAAAAACGGACTTTTTGGTTTTTCATGTTATGGATCAGTTGGGCTTAGATAAAAGCTTTTGAAACCCTTTACCCCGCTTGGATTTGGTTAATACTTGGTTTATTGGATGCGCACCATTGGATAGTACGTCACCATACTTTAAAACCGGTTCCCACCATTTTTTTCAGCATGACTTTTGATGAAAAACGGACTTTTTGGTTTTTCATGTTATGGATCAGTTGGGCTTAGATAAAAGCTTTTTGAAACCCTTTACCCCGCTTGGATTTGGTTAATACTTGGTTTATTGGATGCGCACCATTGGATAGTACGTCACCATACTTTAAAACCGGTTCCCACCATTTTTTTCAGCATGACTTTTGATGAAAAACGGACTTTTTGGTTTTTCATGTTATGGATCAGTTGGGCTTAGATAAAAGCTTTTTGAAACCCTTTACCCCGCTTGGATTTGGTTAATACTTGGTTTATTGGATGCGCACCATTGGATAGTACGTCACCATACTTTAAAACCGGTTCCCACCATTTTTTTCAGCATGACTTTTGATGAAAAACGGACTTTTGGTTTTTCATGTTATGGATCAGTTGGGCTTAGATAAAAGCTTTTTGAAACCCTTTACCCCGCTTGGATTTGGTTAATACTTGGTTTATTGGATGCGCACCATTGGATAGTACGTCACCATACTTTAAAACCGGTTCCCACCATTTTTTCAGCATGACTTTTGATGAAAAACGGACTTTTTGGTTTTTCATGTTATGGATCAGTTGGGCTTAGATAAAAGCTTTTTGAAACCCTTTACCCCGCTTGGATTTGGTTAATACTTGGTTTATTGGATGCGCACCATTGGATAGTACGTCACCATACTTTAAACCGGTTCCCACCATTTTTTTCAGCATGACTTTGATGAAAAACGGACTTTTTGGTTTTTCATGTTATGGATCAGTTGGGCTTAGATAAAAGCTTTTTGAAACCCTTTACCCCGCTTGGATTTGGTTAATACTTGGTTTATTGGATGCGCACCATTGGATAGTACGTCACCATACTTTAAAACCGGTTCCCACCATTTTTTTCAGCATGACTTTTGATGAAAAACGGACTTTTTGGTTTTTCATGTTATGGATCAGTTGGGCTTAGATAAAAGCTTTTTGAAACCCTTTACCCCGCTTGGATTTGGTTAATACTTGGTTTATTGGATGCGCACCATTGGATAGTACGTCACCATACTTTAAAACCGGTTCCCACCATTTTTTTCAGCATGACTTTTGATGAAAAACGGACTTTTTGGTTTTTCATGTTATGGATCAGTTGGGCTTAGATAAAAGCTTTTGAAACCCTTTACCCCGCTTGGATCTTGGTTAATACTTGGTTTATTGGATGCGCACCATTGGATAGTACGTCACCATACTTTAAAACCGGTTCCCACCATTTTTTTCAGCATGACTTTTGATGAAAAACGGACTTTTTGGTTTTTCATGTTATGGATCAGTTGGGCTTAGATAAAAGCTTTTTGAAACCCTTTACCCCGCTTGGATTTGGTTAATACTTGGTTTATTGGATGCGCACCATTGGATAGTACGTCACCATACTTTAAAACCGGTTCCCACCATTTTTTTCAGCATGACTTTTGATGAAAAACGGACTTTTTGGTTTTTCATGTTATGGATCAGTTGGGCTTAGATAAAAGCTTTTTGAAACCCTTTACCCCGCTTGGATTTGGTTAATACTTGGTTTATTGGATGCGCACCATTGGATAGTACGTCACCATACTTTAAAACCGGTTCCCACCATTTTTTTCAGCATGACTTTTGATGAAAAACGGACTTTTTGGTTTTTCATGTTATGGATCAGTTGGGCTTAGATAAAAGCTTTTTGAAACCCTTTACCCCGCTTGGATTTGGTTAATACTTGGTTTATTGGATGCGCACCATTGGATAGTACGTCACCATACTTTAAAACCGGTTCCCACCATTTTTTCAGCATGACTTTTGATGAAAAACGGACTTTTTGGTTTTTCATGTTATGGATCAGTTGGGCTTAGATAAAAGCTTTTTGAAACCCTTTACCCCGCTTGGATTTGGTTAATACTTGGTTTATTGGATGCGCACCATTGGATAGTACGTCACCATACTTTAAAACCGGTTCCCACCATTTTTTTCAGCATGACTTTTGATGAAAAACGGACTTTTTGGTTTTTCATGTTATGGATCAGTTGGGCTTAGATAAAAGCTTTTTGAAACCCTTTACCCCGCTTGGATTTGGTTAATACTTGGTTTATTGGATGCGCACCATTGGATAGTACGTCACCATACTTTAAAACCGGTTCCCACCATTTTTTTCAGCATGACTTTTGATGAAAAACGGACTTTTGGTTTTTCATGTTATGGATCAGTTGGGCTTAGATAAAAGCTTTTTGAAACCCCTTTACCCCGCTTGGATTTGGTTAATACTTGGTTTATTGGATGCGCACCATTGGATAGTACGTCACCATACTTTAAAACCGGTTCCCACCATTTTTTTTCAGCATGACTTTTGATGAAAAACGGACTTTTTGGTTTTCATGTTATGGATCAGTTGGGCTTAGATAAAAGCTTTTTGAAACCCTTTACCCGCTTGGATTTGGTTAATACTTGGTTTATTGGATGCGCACCATTGATAGTACGTCACCATACTTTAAAACCGGTTCCACCATTTTTTTCAGCATGACTTTTGATGAAAAACGGGACTTTTTGGTTTTTCATGTTATGGATCAGTTGGGCTTAGATAAAAGCTTTTTGAAA